>OU015748.1:28672123-28689070 GCA_907169655.1 Acomys percivali | reverse complement strand
TCTCTCTCTCTCTCTCTCTCTCTCTCTCTCTCTCTCTCTCTCTCTCTCTTTCTCTGTGTGTGTCTTTGTCTCTCTCATGCACATATCTTAAAGTGTATATTTGACTCCTAAAGAATAGGATTTATAGAGAAAGTGAGCTAAGAAAAATCATGAGAAATCCGTATGAACAATAGCTTAAAAGCATTTAAGGAAGTGGCATAAGCTGGTTCTGTGAGTTCATATAGAAGAAGCTTTATACGTCCATAAGATGTAACCCATGTTTTCATGCCATGTTTTCAATAGGAATTCCTATGACTAAAGAACTAAATCTCTTTCGCAGATAATTCCAATCTCACCTTCCACCAAAATTATTTGATCTAGAATTCTATCAGAAAAAAAATGAAAACCTGAAAATTTAATGAAGAGTATTGAATGGAACAATTATTACATATTCCACACTTTAACAGCATTCAGTTATCTTCAGTGAATGTAGATTTGCACAAACACAAACACAAAGTCACACTACATATATATGAGGTAATTCATTTTCATTAAGGGAAATCCAATATCCCTGACTGTTTGAATACCAGATTACCCATTTAAATGCAGATTAAATAAAAAAAGGATTAAAACAAGCTTAAATGTCTCAGAAAACATTTGCTACCTAGATATGATCACGTCGAATAATATGAAAAATGTAAGTAGTGTTTAATTTACTAGATTTGCATGATGCTTCCTGTTGTCCTTTTAGCAGGTGCCACCCAGAAGAAAGACAAATGGAAAATGATTATTTGCGTAGAAAAACAGTTTAAATTTGTTTTAACCTAAGTGTGTCAGAATGGTTTGAGTGATATTTATTAACTAATTTCTAAGTTTACAATCTATGAGATAAACATATGTAAATTAAGGGAAATCAAATTAGCTAGTATGACATGTCCAAACAAATGAAACTCAAACTTGTTATAGCGTACACACCTACAAACATACACAGGGTTAATTCTTGGACTTTTGACAGTGCCTCCTCCCCAGAGCTGGGGTACAGTTGTGCAGTAAGCAGTCTTATTATTTTTATTGTTAATTATTATAATTACCCAATTTTGTTTTTGTATAAGGCTAACGTACCTTTACAAATTACAAGCTTATAATGTTCCGACTATTACGACTAACATTTTAGTTAGTTATTTATACTGCCATCTTAATAGAAAACAAAGATCTATTGATGATTTTGTTTTGAATAAGAAGAGTTTTTTTGTGGAAGAATGGGAAAGAAATGGGGAGAGAGAGGCACTCAAGGATGACGAGAGAGGAGGAGGAAGAGGAGAGAGAGAGAGAGAGAGAGAGAGAGAGAGAGAGAGAGAGAGAGAGAGAGAGACAGAGAGAGACAGAGAGAGACAGAGAGAGAGAGACAGAGAGAGAGAGGAGAGAAGAGAAGAGAAGAGAAGAGAAGAGAAGAGAAGAGAAGAGAAGAGAAGAGGGAGAGCTCAAATAATAATTTTTAAACAGATCATATACTGGCTATGCCATGATGAGGAGACAAAAGCACAAAAGCAATTTATCTGTGTATTAGAGTTTGATAATTTATACATGTGTTTTGTGGGATTATGTAATTTAAGAGTGTCTCAGGAATACATACTCTTAACTTCAGGGAATTATATGCCAAGGTGTAAAACAATTCAATACAAAAGAATACTCTATTATATTCTCCACTTCATAACTGCTTTTTATCTAACTTTCTTCAAATCAGAGTAATTTAATGGCAATTTAGAGAGATTAAGGTTAATTAAATCCATGTTTTAGTAACTATTCTCCAAATAAACCACATAGTAGATTTTCTTATGGGCACAAAGGTGCACAGTTTCTCCACCAATTCCATAGTGGAAAGAATGTCCCGAGCTGGAGAGATGGCTCAGTGGTTAAGAGCGCCGCCTGCTCTTCCAAATGTCCTGAGTTCAATTCCCAGCAACCACATGGTGGCTCACAACCATCTGTAATGTGATATGGCGCCCTCTTCTGGTTTGCAGAAGTACATGCAAGCAGAGCACTGTATACATAATAATAAATAAATAAATAAATCTTTAAAAAAAAAAAAAGAATGTCCCTGTGTCCCACCTGTAATTCTGTTAGAGTATAATGTCCCCGTTAAAGTTGATAAAAGGTAAAGGTTCTCATGCACATAAAATAACAAAAAGAATAACAGAAAACAAAAACACAGTTTCTGGATTGTGTAGCTGCTTTTCCAGTTATAAGAATAGTTTAAGATTTTATATGCTCCTGGTAGAAGCATTACAATTTGAAATTATAATATACATAGTATATTAATATATTACAGATACATTACTATATATGTAAGCACAAGTATGTAAATATAATAATATTGTTATTGGTATGTGTAATATCGTTTATAATATATAATAAAATAATATTTTATGATATATATCATATATGTATACAAACATAAAGCAATACCTTTCACTATGCCTTTTATGAACTTCTTTAATGTAGATTTTTCCTCCTCTTTCATTCTTCCTTTCTATAATCCTCCCTTCCCCTTCCCAGTGCTCAGTTTTGCTTCCCATTTTGTCCTTTTTCACATCTCTCTCCTACTCTTCCCTTTTCTGGAATGCCTGTTCCCCTCCATGTTCACTTTCATTCCTCTGTTTCAATGGTTACTCAATGTTAATTACTCATATAGTTGGGGGAAAATACCTAAATAAGAGATCCTGGGCTATTTGACTTATTGAGTCTAGATTACCTCACTCAATTTAATATTTTCTAGATCCATACATTTGACAAATCCATTATTTCATTTTCTCTTTAAAGGTGAGCAGAATTTCATTTTGTATGTGTAACACATTTTTAGAAGTTTTTAATCAAGCCATATGGGTGGATCTCTAGCAAGGGATCACATCTAAAGACCTCCTAGGTGAAAGTCAGTCCCCACTCTCCACTCAACTGTGGAGAATGCCCTGACCTTTGGCTAGATCTGAGTAGGGGTTTGAAACTTACTGCACATATTGTGACTTTCATGTGAATTCTGGTTCCCCATATTTGACCATGTCCTCTGGATGGGGAAGCCAGGTGGCACTCAGAGGAAGGATAGGGGGCTACCAAGAAGATACTTGATACCCTATGAGCATATACAGGGGAAGAGGTCCCCCTCAGTCACAGTCATAGGAGAGGGGAATAAGGGGAAAGTGGGAGAGAGGGAGGAATGGGAGGATACAAGGGATGGGATAACCATTGAGATGTAATATAAATAAATTAATAAAATATTCTTTTAAAAAGACCTCTTAGGTGTATGCGATCTGGCTGGAATCAGACACACCGTGGATTACAGTGTGGTTTGGCTGGAATAGAGACACAGTAATATATACACCAAAGAAATAAATGAGAGAGGATGGTATAAATACTTCTATCATTCAAAAATTAGTAAATTGTTACCTTTATTTAATCTTCTATTCAGTGGCAAAGTGATATGAAAGAGGAAGTTATGCTAAAAAAAAAGTAGAAAACTCAAATGCAGAACCATTGATTGTAGGATTCCACAGTGTATTCAGTAGAAGAAATGTAAATTTATGCTTATTTATTACTATTTAAATGTATATTATTATTAGCTTACTAATTTTTTGAATGTTTGTATTTTATAGTGATAGCTGAATATATAAAACTTTCAGAGTTAAGATCACCTAGATGTATATTACACAAAGGTCATTCAATCATTAACAAGACAAATATCTTATTAAAATATAAACCAAATAAAATATACCAAGTTCATTAAATTTTCTTTGGTATTGGAATTTTCAAAGTTATAGTATAAGAATATTACTACTCGCAAGGCTTCTCAAAAACAAACTAAGTCTTGACTTCTGATTTCCTTTGTAATGTATTCCTTTATTATTCACTAGATTTATATACTTTGGCTGAGAGAGTAGCCATCAGAATATATTTGTCTTGCCTCAGGTTAGATACAAGGAAATGAGTTCTATAAAGAAGTATCTCTGAGTTTCTTTTATTTGCATTGTTTTTGCCTCAGCTTTTCACCTTCACTACCATCATTATGTTTTTTTGAGAGCCTTTCAGTGCTAGTGAAAAGCTAGGCACAGAGAACGAATGACTAAAAATAAACTCCTGTCTCCCATAGTGTGAGTCCACACCCCAGCACTACAGGAGAGCAAGTGAACTTCCACCTTGTTTATGTCACAGGATATATTGTGTTTTCATTTGCATCAAATATCCTCTGAAGTAATGCAAATTTGTTTCAGGGAAGAGGTATGATACTGACTAAATAGCATAGCATTTTCATCAAAGAAAAATTATTCTTTACCTATTATGTGTTTTATGAACACACCAGAGAAAGATTGCATAAATCTTTACAAACTTGCAAATAATATTCTACGCTTGGTTTTATAAGTATAACTTTTTTGATTATCCCTTGACATTAATCTTAACTTAGGAAAAGCAAAGAAGTTTTATATTTTTAGAAACATGGATAATCTTCTTTCATAAGCTTTTTGACTAATGCTTTCAAGTTCAGGGTCACTGTTGTTCGTCTCCTTGACTTCTCATTTTCCAAGGAACTCATAACTTTCCTACTAGCTAATACTTCATGTCTTTACCTTGGCATGATAAATAACCAATGCAATGGTCTTGGGCCTTAGCTTCCAAAGGATTGTATCCACTTTAGGCTGTCTCCCACACAGGGAGGCTAAACTGCTTTTTAAAAGAGAGACATGAAGCCAACTGTCTCTCACTGTGCAAGATATGATTAACTGAACTGGCTAATAGTGAGGAATGGGCACATGAAATTGCACGCCACCTGCCATTCTTGGGACATCTCACTTTTTAAAGAAAAGATTATAAAGAAGGTATCAGCATCAGGTGCCACTCAGAGGAAGGAGGTGACCATATGGGAGCCATATGAAGTTTCTTTTACACTGATAGTGACAGCTGATCAATATATTTTACATATCTTTCTATTGCACGTCTAACTAAAAGTATAAAATATGGCACTCACCATAACATAGAAATTCCTTAGTACAGTTTGAAAATCTTTGTTTCATTTGTTCCCTGTCTATGATAATCTTTCAGCCAAAATTCATATGTTCTGCTAAAGCTTAATTCAATACAGAAATGAAATCAAATAATATACAATGCAGTGAGTGTTTCCCTGAAAATAGAAATGTAAAATTTTATCCTACCTCTCCTCAAATGCAAACTTAGGACTTCCTTCATGAGCTGAATGACCTCAGTGCAGACTGGATTATATATTACCCTCTGATGAGATTTGTTTTTCCAACTCTCTATAAGTTTACTAGCACCTTGCTTCAATTGGACCTTACTTGCCGCTTTCCCACTCCAATCAGGATTCATATGATGTGTGCCCTTACACAGGCCATGGTTGTACTGTGAGACTTGATGCTATCCATACCAGCCCAAGCTTCTCAGATTGAGTGAAATGTACTGATATTGATCACAGGTTCCAAAGTATTGCTCGGTTGTCTAGTTCTATGAAGAGTCTCTCAGTCACTGTTTCTCTGAGTCATTTTCCTGTGGTCTGCTACATTCAATCTTTACCTGTCAAGACAGTAAACTCCTGCAGCCATTCTGCAGCACCCAATTATGTCTCTCCTTGATCATTTGTAGTTTCACATTGGATTGTCCGTGTGGTTGTGCCTAACAGGAGACCAAAGTTTTTAAACTGACACTCTCTGCAATACATCAATTGGTCATAATCCCAATAACTCTGAGTTATTTTCTATATCCAGTGCCAGAGTGCGATGTCAAGCCCAGGTACCTCTGTACAGCTGAGAAAAGGATCCTTGCCTTCAGTCTGATACAGCAAAAGCCACAGAACACCTACCATATGTCAGGAATGGACATACTGAGGTTGGTCAAAATGGATTATCCATATGGTGCAATTATAAATATGAAAATCTGCATACTGTGCTAAATTTATTTTGACTGGTATCCTGGTAACAATGAAAAAATTAGAGGCTAACAGAAGTGGTATAGATAACTGTGCAGTGACTAAACAATAATATGTTCTGAAATTCATCACTGGGATAATTTGAAATAATCCTGGAAAACGGACCAATACAAGAGATGAATATTCACTTTTAATCATTGTATTCGCAAATACTGAGTTGTAGACTAGTAACGAATGGAGATTTACTATATTTGTGAATAACTGGGTTATAGACTAATAAAATTAATGTATGTTCCTACAGAAAATAAAACATTCGAAGCAACTAAAGAGGTGACTGTAAATTTATTATGTAGAACTGTGAGACAAGTTATCATATGATACCACATATGCCATCAGAGTTAAATTAATGCACAGAAAATTATTTACCAATTGTCTTTCTAAGTTAATTCAAAGTGGGCAAATGTTTTCAAACTAAAATGTTTGTGGAGTTAAAGTACTGATCTTTAGTTGCAAAGGTCTTCTTTTTTAACATTTTTATTAAATATTTTACATATACATTTATACATTTATAGTATTACACATATATACTATAAACTACCTATAGCAAGAAAAGACATGAAACAATCAGGAAATATATATATATATATATATATATATATATATATATATACACACACACACACACACACACACACACACACACACACATATATATACATACGTTACATTCATAGTATTTTGACTATTTGAATTGGCTGCCTCAAAGACAACATCTTTCTTATCTTGATGAGTCTACAATTCTGTATGTGAATCAGTATATATCACATCTGGTCATTATCAACTTAAAACATCTAACTAGACTTAAAAACATGTTAACCCCTAAGCAACTAAGCTTAATTGTAGATCTAAACTAGCTGGTCTTCAGCCCAATCAGAGACTTGAGAAGGAATAAAATTAATTACCTGAGTGTACAAGGAGTGCAGGTTAGCAACTTCCCAAATGAGAAGATGAGAGAGACAGTTTGCTACCTGAATAGTCATCCAACATTCCCTATAACATTGAAGCATCCTCTTCAACCTTCTGGCCCAATATATTTAATGGACATATTCAGAATTCTGTCTGTGGTAGATATGAGGACATTTTCCCCAGTGGTCACTTGCCACATTTGAAGCCATTTCCATTAGGAGGTTCTTTGATGTTCATCATCTTTGAGATAGGCTGGGTACTGTGAAGAGTTAACCTGTCTCATTGTAAATGTATCTTTGACATAATGAAAACATTTTTCAATGTCATTTGACTGCAATGTCATATTCTGTATGACTCTGAGGGTTTTGAAGAATGTATCTATCTATTTTACCTTATCTGTATATAGAATCATATTTATCTGTTACATCTAGGATGCATATACTTGTGATAAAAATAGACTAGTAATTGATATGACCCTGATTTGATCAACTAACAATTACCTTGTATCATAAATAGCCTGCAAAAACTTCAAATCTACCAGACTTTCAGAGTAGAGGTACTACCAATTCTCTTCAAACTAGTCTGTAAAATAATTAGAAGGAACATCACAAAATTCATTCTATGAGGCCACAGTCACCTTGATGCCTAAACCAAAGAAAGACTAAATAAATAAAAAGAATTTCAGACCAATTTCTCTTTGAACAATGGTTTAAAAATACTCAATAAAATTCTTGCAAAGTGAATTTAAGAACACATAAAAAATATCATTCACCATGAGCAAGTAGGCTTCATCCAGGCATGTAGGGGTGGTTTAATATGCTGAAAGCCATCAATGTAATTCATCATGTAAACAAACTGAATGAAAAATACCACCTGATCATCTCCTTGGAGTCTGAAAAAGCATTTGACAAAATCCAACACACACTCATGTATCCCTAGAGAGAGCAGTAATATAACATACATACCTAAATATAATAAAGGTAATATACAGCAAGCATATAGCCACCACCCAACTAAATGGACAGAAATTTAAATCAATTCCACTGAAATAAGGCACAAGGCAAGGCTGTCAACTCTCTCCATTTCTCCTCAATATAGTACTTGAACTCTTAGCTAGAGCAATAAGAAACTGAAGGAGATCAAGGGGATACAAATTGGAAAAGAAAAATTCAAACTATCACTATCACAGCTGATATCATAATATACATAAATGACCCCAAAAATTCCATCAAGGAACTCCTACAGCTGATAACCGCTTTCAGCAAAGTGCCTGAATACAAAATCAACTAAAAAAATCAGCAGCCCCCCTGTATACAAATGACAAACAGGCAGAGAAAGAAGTTAGGGAAACTACACCATTCACCATAGCCACAAATAATATAAAGTATCTTGGTGTAACTCTAACCAAGAAAGTGGAAGACTTGTATGAGAAAAATTCAACTCTCTCAAGAAAGAATCTGAAAAAGATTTTAGAATATAGAAAGATCACCCATGCTGAGGGATCAGGAGAATCAATAAAGTAAAAACGGCCCTCTTACCAGAAGCAATCTACAGGTTCAATGCAATCCCTATCAAAATACTAACGCAATTCTTTACTGACCTTGAAGGAGTAATTTTTAACGTCATATAGAAAACCAAAAAATCTAGAATAGCTAAAACAATCCTCTACAGTAGAAGATCTTCTGGTAGAATCTCCATCCTGGATTTTCAGCTATAGTGTAGAGCAACATTAATTAAAATAGCATGGTACTGGCATAGAAATAGGCTGGTTGATCAATGGGATAGAATCAGAGATCCAGAAATAAATCCATATAGCTATGGACGCTTGATTTTTGACAAAAAAAATACAAATCTATACAATGGAACAAAGATAGCATCTTCAACAAATGGTGCTGGTCTAACTGGATGGCTACATGTAGGTAAATGCAAATAGATCCATATATATCACTCTGCACACAATTGAAGTCCAAATGGATAAAAGAACTCAGCATAAACCGGACACACTAAATCTGTTACAAGAAAAATTTGGGAAGAGCCTTGAGCTCATTGGAACAGGAGACAACTTACTGAACAGGAGTGGTGTGATTTAAGGGAATGCCTACATATATCTGTGCTCAGTCTTTTGGAAATGGATGGAAGTGTCAGGGGGCCATGTCTTCCTAATCCCAGATTTCCTCACACTCATCACTGTGCCATTTTCTCTAAAACTTTTCAGTGTTCTGCATATTGTTGAATCATTGGTATTTCACAATAAGCCTATAAATCTGGAATGATTACACTGTTTGATTAACCTCTTGTCTATATAAATGAACAAATCCATAGATGCTATAATTATTCTCCTGCATTCACTTAGAATCTCTATGGCTTTTATCAGGGTTTCTGATCCTTCCCTTTTTTAAAAATGCTGAAATTGTCTTTAGTCCTAAATTGTTTTTTGTATCAAAGCTCCTGAGATGCATAAGCTATCTCAAATGGCATTTTGAACAAAGAAATGGCTAGGGTGGCACAGGTTCGGGAGAATACAATATTGTTTATAACACCCTGTTCTATATTTTAAGACTTAATAATCCTTCTTGAGGACTGAGCCAATTGCTAATCAATAGTAATTATTTGTTTCTAACAACCTAAAAAGTACCCTGTTACCATTTAAGTGAGTTTTTAAAAAGCCACACACTATTTTCTGGGCATGCACTATCTGGATGTAGCTGGAATTTTGATATTTAGCTTCTTTTCTCCTTTGTTAATTTAAAGTAGCTCTGTTTTTGACAATCATGTATGGAGCAATGTCCCTTACAAATGTGATTTTTAAAAAATCCTATGTTGTTCCATTTGCTCTTTCAATATGAAAAAGATATTTCTAACCCAACTCAAATTTTATTTTAAAAAAATAACATGATTATTAAATCGCTATCTAGGGTTAAGAATAAATAATAGCATTTTTATTTTGAATTTAATTACTTATACTGTGTATACTAGACATCAAAAATTTAGATTGGACACTGTGTTAATTTTCAGAAATCTATTGAGTAAGAAGATAATATTATTTTTTGAAAATATACAGTGTTAAGAACACTCAGAGATAAATGGAAAACTATGATTTATATTGGCAAATTACTAGTTAACAATATAACCAAATATTTTTGTGTATATAAGGAATATACATTTTGAGGTGATCTGATGGAGATACATAGTTAAAAGAGGAGATGTATGGAAGGAGGAAGAGTGGGGAATTGATTCTGGGTTCTATTAACCCATAATTAATATATAATATCTTACTATTAAAAAGTAGTCAGTTATCCTGCCTCCAGACATCAGAGTTGGGAAATAGAGGAAAGTAAATAGAACACTTTTCAAGAAAATTAATCTCTACAGTGAAATAATCAACAGCTTTTGTGTTGCACGTAATATTATAACATAATGGCCAGTTGTACAAGTATAATATTTATGTGATGCTTCTTTGAACACCACAATGTATTGATGAAATTTTAAAACAAAAAAAAAAATCTTAAATTTATATTTTACATAAGGTCACTTAGATATACAGTGTGATAATTGTTCAAACTGTAGTCGGAGGTAGAAATATATGGAGTTTTGTAATATTCCTTTAAGGAAAATGTAAGAAAACTGTGTGGTAAGAATGAAGGTATCCAAAACACATACTTGAACCTATATTTTGCCAATTAGACCACTGAAGCAATGGGCTCCAACAAATCGGAATTTCCTCCGGGAAATTCATACTGGAACAAGGAAAAGACTGGTAGACAAGTGACAGCTAAATTGAGGTTTTATCAAGTGGAAATATATTTATAATTTGGGCAACCACTTTAAAGGATTCACACTCAGTGAATGCTTTAAAGGTGCTCAGCCAGTGATGATGGGGACCACTGTACCTTGGCTGAGACTCTTTGTTTGCATAACTCCTCCACATTCTTCATGTCAGGATCCTAAAGAAAGGCTGGGGGAGGGGTCCATAAGCATCTTTCTTCACCTACCTAATGTTTCTAGAATCAATAAATCCCCCTGATTAGTTTTTCATTATTATTTATTCAATTGTTTTTTTTTGAGGAAAGGTAGCTAAAGTGAACCTGGTAGAGCTGCATAGCCAAGACCCTAAACTAACAACATTCAAACCAAAAGAAGACATTACTCTATTTATAACAAAAGGGGTAGCAATGAAAATAGGTAGGGCAGAGCACATGAACAAAGTATGTGGCAAAAGGCCTAGATTGGCAGCTACATTTCTTTATTTAAAATCAATGCTTAAGAGCTTTCCCTTCTTCCCAAAGATAAAGGAGTTATCAGAGCTAATGGCTAATGTGAGTGCTTAGCACTGTTTTAACAGATTACAGGTCGATTTTAATTTTGCTTTACAAATTACAAAGAGCCCATCAATAAGATTATGGATGAGAGACCCCAAATACTGCTGAGAAAGTAGCCCATCCTTTCACTTTCAAATGGATTAGTGAAAAAATCTTCCAGAGAGATGTGTCCGAAGACACATAAATAAATACACTTTTGTTTGTGCATATACATGCAAAAGCCATGATGACCTCATCATATTATAACTCCTCACAGCACATTACAACGGATTGTTTAGAAATTAAGAATTTATTTTGCAAAACAAAATATTATATTGGACTTTAAAAGTCAAGGTGATTATTAAAATATTTATACTACCTGAAATATTTAAAATAATATTCTATATCTTACTTACGTTATAATTTAGAACTTTTAATTTTTATTGAAATCTTTAAATTTAATTTTAAAATTTAAACACTTTTGAATTCTTTCAGAAAACAGAAAACTTTAGAGAAATTTATCTCCTACAAATACTGAAATCACTATGTCTTGAAGTCTTGTGTACATGGTGAAAATGATATGCTCCTTTCTTCTTTATTATATATTGTAGGATACAACATTGTGCTCTGCACTAACTGTATTTGACGTTCCTACTATTTTACCATGAATTTTGCTTTGTTTATGTTTGTTTGTTTGTTTGCTCAAGTCAGAATTTCTCTATGTAGCAAGTGTGTTTAAAAGAAAAACCTATACAAGAAACAACAAGCCTATTTTTCCTTGAGATCTGTCTTTCAGGCCAGAATGTTGCTAGAATTAAAGGTAAGGCTAGAAGTATATGAAGCAGAAGACACAGTAAGAATGTAGTTCCCTTGATCAAGGCAGATGGGCAAGAAACATATGAACTTTGACAGATCTGCTTACAAAGCTCAGTGTCCAAAGCATGATCAAATAACAGATACATTCACTTGTGAACAATAGTAGGTTGGCTTCATCGCTTTCATACCTACACAGAAAACAATATTTTATAGAAGTCAGTTCATTTAAGCAAACTTTGTTTTGTTGTGTGATTGTATGTGCTATTACACACATTTGTAATTTGCAAATCCTGTATGGCTTTAAATGGCTAGGAAACCCAAGAGTATGTCCTGCAGCTGTATGTAAGGAGTGCAGGGCACAATGTGACACTTGACTACAGTCTAGGCGTTTCTGAAGTTGTTTCAGATGGCTTCCTCTGAGACTTCCTTCCCTGCAAAATACACAGAAAGACATTTCACAAGGGGAGAATTAAAGAGTTGCTGAAGAAGAAAGGGCTCCCAAAGCCCTCTTTGCCACGCACAGAAACTTGAAAAAAGCGAAAGAGAACCTCTCTCTCCCCTGCTTGAAACTTTCAGAAATTGCCCTAGTCCACAGTCAGATTCTCTGGAGCAGTTGCCGAGTCAGCGCCTCAAGCAGAGAGGGCAGGCTCTAACAGCCAAAGAACTCAGTGATGCAAGGGATGGCCTTCGTCTGGAAAACGCTGGAGTCCCCTCAGACCACTCAGGATGCAGTCAGCCAGAAGTGAAAATTTGGTTCTCAAGACTCCTCGGGGCAAAGGTTCAAATGATTTCTTTCATAAGCACCTCCTTGGATTGTGTTTGCTTGTAATTAACAGAACTAAAATTCCCTACACCAAATGGAAGACTTTATCAATGAAGTGAGACGGAATTACCTGATGCTATGGAGGGGTCTTCATTCGCTCTTCAAGGCATAACTGACAATCACCGAATTTTGAAGATTTGATCAGTGAGGTCAGCAAGAACCATAAAATGCTGAATGAAAACTCATCAGTGACTGTTTTTTATTCAATGACTTTGAAACCTGTAATTTCTGAAAGAAACACTAACATGTGGTCTCATACGAGAGGGAATGCGGAGGGAAATAAAGAAATGTCTCACTCACTGACTAATTTATATCCTATCAGTACTATGACAAAGGTCACTTCTCTGCAGCTTGGAAATTCTGGACATCCAAAAAAGAATCCTTGAATCAAGGGACCTTGGGAAATTAACCTTTTATATCTTGGTGAATAGCACTTCGTGATTTATATAAGATCAGCATTTGGTTATAAATTAAACCTACATATCACATAAGAGAGATTACGTCTGCTTTGTCACTATGAAATTGATCTTCATCAATGTGAAGTTACTATTTAGTAACAACTGAAAAGTATGGGTCAAGTGTCACATGGAGATTAATGTTAAACAAGTAGCTCCTTGTATCGCTTCACTATACTTCATTTCCAGTTTCTTTAACATGCAGAACAAGACATCATAATATTTTCACACACTAGAGGGTATCAGAAATTAAAAATCAGTGTACCAAGTCCATCTGGTGTGAAGATCAGTTTATTTGGTGTCTTTTCGGACTCCACTGATCATATATTAATTGGGCTTCCTCCCAAATATTTTGTCTCTGAAAGATAATTTATGTGTGGTTATCATCTCGGATGGGAATATATTTCTCTTAGACTCTGCACTGTTCATTGTCATACTCAGTGTAAGGCATCAAATATATTTAGATCCCTTAGCTTTCTGTACTTTGAATCCAAAGCACAGAGTAGCAGGACCTCCATAGTGGCACAAAGTGGGAGCAGGTACCTGAAAGTCTCCAGAAAGACTAGCCTGGCCATACAGAGCTAAGGAATTTGTGAAGAATGAGATTTTAGTTATCCTCTCCCCCTTTCTTTCTAAAAATAAGAAATATATTACTTGAACCTAGTATGTATATTTTACCTCATGAAATAGCGGGGTTCCCTAAGCCCAGCTTAATCTTAATTGTATGGCTTTGTCACTCACTGTGCCCTCCAGCAAATATAGAAAAAATCAGAATTGTTTTCATAATACGAAATCTTGTGAACTCAAAGAAAGGAACAACCATTAAACTAGTTTTATATGAAGTAGCTCAAAAGAAAAAAGAATTAGCTCTAGGTAGGCATTTTTATTCAGGGACCACCTGAATAATAGCTTAAAAATATATTATTTACCACAAGCCCCTTTACAAACATTTGTTTTGTAGAAATATTAGTAGGTAAACCACTGCACAGTCTCTACCTCATTGTGTCTGAAATGATTGATGAGCAGTCAGGAATTACCATGGTTTATGAAGTACTATTTAACCCTAACTATAATCTATAAACATTTCCCCTATACCTACCATTAAGCATAGTATGCACCACTCACCAATGAAACTTCTCCTTATAACAGAAAAAAAAAAAAAACTAAAGATAATCACAACCAATCAAAATGCAGAGCTATGGTGCTTACTTAATCCCAGTGGACATTTCTACAAAACAGTCCCACACATAAGACTCGGGAAACAGGGCAGAAGTCTACTCTAGGCAGAAATAGTGTAACAGCCTGAGAATCAGGGAGTTTGAGTCTTGTCCTCGTACCATCAGAAGCTGTATCTGTAAAGTCTCACCAACATAACTTCCCGAACGTGAGGTGAGCAAGGGTGACACCAAGGAACATGTCAAAATGAAAAGAGAAAAGCACAAGACCCCTCAATCCTCCACAAAGAACTACAGACAACTGAATATAGGTGGAATAAGAGAGGTGTCCCTCGGGGAGACCTAGTGGCACTCAGAGGAAGGACAGCAGGTCACTGAGAAGAGACTTGATACCCTATGAGCATATACAGGGGGAGGTAATCCCTCTCAGGAACAGTCATAGGGGAGGGGAATAAGGGGAAAATGGGAGGGAGGGGAGAATGGGAGGATACAAGGGATGGGATAACCATAGAGATGTAACAAGAATAAATTAATTAAAAATAAATAAAAAAAAAGAGAGAGAGGTGTCCCTACCCAGGGAAAAACTTACCACTGGTTATCCAGTGATAAAGGGCAAGCCCTGAAACCATACATACAAGTAGCATTATATGACTCAACATGTTATATTTAGGAGAAAGATACATAAGCAAATGCATAGAAATATGCAACAAAAATTACTGAAAAAAGAATCCATAAAAATTTAAAAAGCAGGAAAAAGTTCATGAGAGTGTTTGAAGGGAGAAAATAAAAGGGATGAAACATTATAATTAGATTGAATCTAACAGAAAAAACACTGGCAAATAAAATCCAAATATTGTTTGTGGCAGCTCAGAAAGGAAGAAATAGCTCACTTCTAGGACAAGAGCCTTTACTGACTATCTAATACAAAGTGGTCAGACAGAATCCTTATGTACATACACAACAAGAATGAATTCAACAAATGATACTTTTATATTTGACCTAAACATGTGTGGTAAACAAACAAGGAGGGGGACGTGCATGATAATCAAGGAAAAAGGAGGCTACCAATTTGAAAGTGGAACGAGGAGTGGGAAGGAATGGAGGAAAGTGAGATGGAAGGTGTTGAAGGTAGAAAGAGATAGAGGAAAGTAATATAACTCTTTTAAATTAAAGTAAGTAAAAGGCACTCAGAGGAAGGATAGCAGGTTACCAAGAAGAGACTTGATACCCTATGAGCATATACAGGGGAGGTAATCCCTCTCAGGAACAGTCATAGGGGAGGGGAATAAGGGGAAAATGGGAGGGAGGGGAGAATGGGAGGATACAAGGGATGGGATAACCATAGAGATGTAACAAGATTAAATTGATAAAAAAAATTTAAAAATTAAAAGGAACATTTAAATTTTTTATTTTATTTTATTTTTTACATATATGTTTATATTATTACACATATATACAGTAGATTACCTATGGCAAGAAGAACCGTGACACAATCAGGAGTTATATAAATGTTACATTCTTAGTGTTTTGGCTATTTTTATTTATAGCCTTGAAGTAGACATATTTCCTATCATGGTGCATGTAAATTTCTGAATGTAAATCAGTTCCATCACATATTGTCATTATCAAATTATAACACCTAACTAGACCTAAAACCATCTTAACCTCTAAACAATTGTGCTTCATTGTAAAACTAAGCCACCTGTTCTTCAACTCCCTCAGAGACTTGAGAAGGAGTACACTTGATTATCTGAGTATGCCAGGAGTACAGGTTAGTAGCTTTCCAAATGAGAAGGTGACAGAGACAGTTTGCTACCTGAACAGTCACCCAACACTCTCTATAACGTTGGAGCATCTTCTTTAGCCTTCTGGCCCAATATATCTGCGAGACATATTTGTGAGGCAGGAACTATTGAGGACTTGCTTACGCTGTGTTGGCAGGGTTTGGCCATCGATTCTGCCTGCATTCAAGTTTGCCCTTTTTATGAACACCCACGAAATACAAAAGGAAGACTAATTAAAAGGAACATTTAAAAGAATATATCTAAAAGGAAAAAGAAAAGTGTCCAAACACATATTTGATCTAGAAACCCACAGAAACAACTATCCAGGCTTCATAGAAGCTTACCGACACAAAACCAACAACTAGGGATCCTGCAGAGGACTCAACTAGATCTCCTGCATACATGCTACAGTTGTGTGCCTTGGTCTCCTTTGCAACTCCTGGGTGGGAGCACAGCGGTCCTTGCTCTTTCCCCTTGTTTAGTAGTCTTTCCTCTTATTGGGTTGCCTCTTCCATCCTCAGTAACAGAAGAGGTGCCTCCTCTTACTGAAATTTGATATGACATAGCTGGCTGATATCCAAAGGAGGCCTGCCCTTTTTTTTGAGGAGAAAGACAAGAGGAGTTGATGTGGGTATTGCAGAGAAGGGGGTTGCTGAGAGAGGAGGGAAGAGAAACTGCTGTGTGTGTGTGTGTGTGTGTGTGTGTGTGTGTGTGTGTGTGTGTGT
>OU015748.1:28644763-28672113 GCA_907169655.1 Acomys percivali | reverse complement strand
TGTGTGTGTGTGTGTGTGTGTGTGTGTGTGTGTGTGTGTGTGTGTGTGTTCTAGATTTATTATAATCATTCTCAATATATTAAATTTTGGATAAGTTTTTTTAAGGCACCACTCAAGGAATATATATGCAATAAACTTCAAACCCCTACCCAGATCTAGCCAATGGACAAGACATTCGTCACAGTTGAGTGGATAGTGGGGTCTGACTTTCACATGAACTCTGGTGCCCCATATTTGACCACGTCCCCTGGATGGGGAGGCCTGGTGGCACTCAGAGGAAGGATAGCAGGCTACCAAGAAGAGACTTGATACCCTATGATCATTTACAGGGGGAGGAGGTCCCCCTCAGGAACAGTCATAGGGGAGGGGAGTAAGGGGAAAATGGGAGGGAGGGAGAAATGGGAGGATACAAGTGATAGGATAACAATTGAGGTGTAATATGAATAAATTAATAAAATATATTTAAATACTTTCTCTATTTTTTTTTCTTACACACATCACTAAACATTTGAGAAGCCCCTTCTTATAGACCAAAATAAATTATGGTCGAACAGAAGTCTTCATTTGGGTATATGTTCTGCATGACATTGCTTAACTTAAGTAAAAAGACACAGAATTATCACACAGTGAATCAGAGACAGAATAAGACTACAAACTAAATCTAGATTAAAGATTTTAGTTACAATTTGGGGTATACACATGTGGGTATCTATTTATTTGAAACTAAATGTTGTGACACGTTAACAATATTCTAAAGAAAGCTCACTCTTACATGTCTTTTAACAATTTTTCTGTAATTAGGTTCATTGACTTTGGTGGACTTATATGATGTACAAATATAACGGGCTGTGGTGAAGTTTAAGGAATCCATTATCAGATACTGGTATCTCATAGTGACTAGAATTTCCTGTCTGTTTCTCTACTTTGTTATTCAGTTTAGACCTTTGATTCTTGACACCAATATCTTTGTACTCATTGTATTCATGCTTGTAGCATTTTAATTTTCGAGTTTTAAAACAGCATTACAATCTACTAGGTTATAAAATCAAAAGTCTAGAAGTCACTCTTGTGTCTTCATCCTCCTGCATCCTCACGAACATTGTATAACAGCAATTAAAAGTTGGTATTGCCTCCAAAATAAATCTGACAAATCTGGTTTTTTTTCCTTGCATTGCAAATGCTTCCTGCCAACACACCTTGTTCAGCCTTCACAGCTACTCTATACTTTAGCCTATTTTTCCTGCTTTTACTATGGCCTTCTTGCAAATATATTATCTACAGTGGTGCCAGGATTTTTCATCAAAATTATAAGTCACATCTTCTCTTTTCCTTGTTAAAACATCATAATGGCTTTTCTGAAAGCTTAAAATAATTTTTTTTTTAAAAAAGTCCTTACTTTTAGAACAAACTATACACAGCCTTGGGTCAGGAATGAAAATGCAAAGTTAAGGGTTCATGAGAAGGAATAGAAACCTCTCATCTTAGAATAGTTTTCTCTTTCTCCCCAGCTGAGGGTGGAAAATGTTCTCACAACTGGTAAGATCTAGATTTCCAACAAAGGTGGTGTTTTTCTAAGAAATGTCTCCAAAAGTATGGTTAATAAACAACAATTTAACAAATTAATATGTTTGCTTTGTAAAAGAATGTATGTGGCTTTAATTAATCAAATTGTGGGAGATTTACACAATAAAATATTACTCAGCTATTAAGTAAAATAAATTATGATTTTAAGGTAAGTGTATGAAGCTAGATATACTCGTCCTAGATCAAGTAACCCACACCCAGAAAGACAAGTACTACATTTAAGCACTAATATCTAATATTCAGCACTCATTTTAATCCCTGTACAAACAATACATATCATAAATTATCTTAAAAGTTCATTTTCAGAAAGGAAATCTGTTTTTAAAAAGAGTGGGAGTTATGTGACTTTCTCATGTACTCTGGTGCCTCACATTTGACCATGTCCCCTGGCAGGGGAGACTTAGTGGCACTCAGAGGAATGACAGCAGGTCACCAAGAAGAGACTTGATACCCTATGAGCATATACAGGGGGAGGTAATCCCTCTGAGGAACAGTCATATATATATATATATATATATATATATATATGATATTATGACTTGAAAGTTCAGCCTAAACCTTTTCTCAGTTGTTAGGTGAAAAGTTTTTTGCTCTCATATTGAGAACAAAACCACATGCAAATAAAAACAGTGATGATGGTTCAGGTGAAGGAGAAAACATAAGCAATTCTGTGGCAAAGAGCATTCCTTCATTTTGATGAACAGATCTACGCCCTCAAGATTCAGGGTTTGACGAAGACAGCTGTGGGAAACACTGAGATGTTTAGAGAAACAACTGTGCCATGAGCTTTGTCAGGCTGGGTTCACTAAGCAGAGCTGGTGGAAGCAGAGGCCAAGCAGCTCTGCCTGTGAGCAGAGAAAGGCAGAAGAGAGAAACCCCCACCCCCCACCTTCACGCCCACACCTTGGCTCCCATTCTGCTGCTTACTTATTATGTACTTATTGATCCTGTCTGTAGGCAATGCTGCAATTCTATATTTTCATAGTTGATCACAGATTTTGGAGAGGCATGAAAACATTACTTCATAAAAGAGCAAACATCTTGTGAAAAGCCTATGGCAAAGCTCCAGTTGTTTAATAAAGTTTACAGATACTCACATGCAAGCCTTTGTATTTATATAGCCCTCCTTGAACACCATTTTATCAAATATGAATGAAAAGTGCCAATTTATTCACTGTTTTTACAATTTAGCTCCATATTTCCTTGTTAGAAGAAAGGTTGCTCAGAGAAAAACTAATACACTATGGAAATATAGTAGAAATCTTTGACAGAAATAAAAAGGATTTTTTTTCCTAATGGGGTTTGAAGGGAATTGGGCCAGAGAGAGGATCCTATTGGCAGATTTTCTTAAATAACATTTCATCATGAAACATTTTCTTCCATTTTGATCTTCTTTTCATGTATGTATAGGAGGAGGTATGTGTTTAAGTTCAATGATTTGTGGTACAAAGGAATACACTTATGAACATGTATGGGGAAACTGAAGCTGATGGTCAGAATCTTCCTTCATTACCCTATAACTTTACCGTTCCTCAAACAGACTCTTTCAGTCAAACACTGGGATCTTCACATTATGGCACATCTCTCTGGACAGCTTTGCTAAAACATTCCTGGACCTGGATTCCAAAGAAAGAAACCTAGGAATTTGCCCATGCTTCCTGACATTTACATGGCCTTTGAGATCCAGACATTAGTTGCTTTGCTAGTTAGTTTTACAAATAGATTGACTCCTTAATTCAACACCAATTACAACAAATTTTAATAGTCAAATTGGGATCGAATCTAACCAATGGGCAGAACATTCTCCACAGTTGACTGGAGAGTGGGGTATGACTTTCACATGTACTCTGGTGCCTCATATTTGACCAAGTCCCCTGGAGGGGGAGACCTGGTGGCACTCAGAGGAAGGACAGCAGGTCACCGAGAAGAGACTTGATACCCTATGAGCATATACAGGGGGAGGAAATCCCCCTCAGGAACAGTCATAGGGGAGGGGAATAAGGGGAAACTGGGTGGGAGGGAAGAATGGGAGGATACAAGGGATGAGATAACCATTGAGATGTAATAAGAATAAATTAATAAAAAAATTAAAATAATTATATTCAGATTAACAACCTCAATAGAAAGTACCTTTAAATGTTTATTACAATGTAAAAATACGGGACTGGGAAACATGGGTTTGGTTTGTTTGTTGTTCTGTGCCAAAATGTTTCCCTTTCAGCAAATAGCAGAACAGAAATCATTAAAAAAAGACTGACCTAAAGAATGCAACAATGCTCCATTAATGTAGAAGGAAGAGAATACCCACAAGATGACTAAGATACTGCTATGATTTACCCTTACATCAAGAATCCAGAAGCCCTAGATCCTTTGTTGTTGATGATTATGTTATCATTCCCTTAAAAAAGGCAGCAGTAAAGTCTGAATTGGTGACCTAATGTCCACATAAAAATAACACAGTGATGACATCAAAATTGCTGCATCTCTTACTAACATTAATACTTCCTGTCACAGCTGCAATCACTGATATGTCAAAGTGATTTGGCATGTCATTATTTATTCTGTAGTGAGACAGTCTTTTAAATCTTGGAAAAGTAATAACAAATCAGTCTTAATGGTCAATTAGGCCATTATTTTAAAACCTGATTATATGTTTGTCAGACAGCATTATATAAATATCATGGTCACTTTTCATACATACAATTAAGATACAATTTAGATGAAACATTAAGTGTTAATACAGAATGTTGAGAAACAGTACAGCCAGAGGAGTACACTGATTTGAGGAAGCTGTAGACGGACATAAGAGCACATCAAATAAAATATATCATACTAAAGACATGGTCTTACTCAAATCAGCATTGTTACATTAATACAGTAAAATTCAGAAACAGCATTGCCTGATTTTCCTTAAAGCTGCCATGCTGGGTGTTACCAGAAGAATTGATCTGTATCTCTTTTCCTTTCTTACAGAATCCATGTTGGACTAGGGAGCAATCACATACATGGGAGAAGCTGAGCACATTTCAAAAATTGTTGGCATCAATATGGTGTTTTATTTAAAGAGAAATAAAATATTTCATTTATTGTTTTTCTTTTTTTACTGTTTTTAATGCTGCATAATTTGAAAATAGTTTCACTGTCTCGGTTGCTTATAGATCAAAAAAAGAGAAGGGCATGGTTTCTAAATGGCTTATTGAATACTGTTTTATAGTAGACTTTTCTTTTCCTTAAAATTTATTGCATTTCTACATTCCTCATCCATTACACCAGAATGTCAATCTCCTTAACTCTTGATAATCATTTTGACATCACTGACTGAGTAAATTTATCCTTTTCTTAAAAACCCATAATCACAACCTCCACTAATCATAATCCAGGTCAACACATGATCCTAACAAAGAAATAATACAGAGATCTCTTCAGTGCCTTTTTTTAGAATAATGAGCCACTGGACCATGTTTAGGGCAATATTCAATGAAACATAACATGTCCCTAGTTCTTAGCCAATTAAAAGCTTTCTTTATATTTTACTTAAAAACCAAGTCCAATAACAATTATTACAGTCAGACATTTTTCTTTGTACTTGCAAGTTATGCAAACATTAAATAAATATCCAGAAAAGTTGTAGTGCTTATATGCTTTCTGTTGTAAAGTATCATTCTCATCTCATAAAACACATACATTTATACCTGCACTAGCTTAATGTAGAATTACATTTTAGCAAATATGTGCTAATGTATGTTATATATGTATATGTATGTATACATATATATATACATATATATATATATGTATATATATATATGATGTAGACCACCCTTGCAATATGCTGTACAGTACTCTGCATTGACTAATTGAGATCCTGGGTTTCCAACAATGTGTTAGTGAGTTAGGTAGCCAATGAATTTGGACTCCCCTTTGTGAGTCCCACTATTTGGACACCTCTTTATGACTAAGAAATAAACATAACTTAAAACTCCTGACACTTCCCCTTGTATTTTAATCCTAGGCAAAGTGATTAGCTCAGTGAAACTGTTCATAGGTTCTGGAGTTACCCCGGATTGAAAGTTATAGTTATCAAAGACTTAGCAAGCAATATTTGTACTAAAATGACATGTAAAAAGCATTTATGTAGTTTTCTATTTTTTACCTTTTCTCCAAGAAATAATTGTCCCCCTCTGACCTATGCATCAGCAGTTCACTAGGCACCTTCTCATTATCACTTGACAGTTCAACTGCAGAATGAACACTGTTTTTATATAATTACCCATATTAGTCATTTTGAATATCGTCTTGTTTCAATAGACTAATAAATCTATGGTATATGCGAGTATAAATGATAAAGATCAATAATTAATGGGAAAATAATGCTTTTGAGGTCACAAAATAGTCATAGGTGTAGATAAAAATATAACACCTTCCTAGTTTCATAACTCAACATTTCTGACCATGAATCTTTTGATTGTGTACTTGACACAAACATCATAAGATGTTCCATAATTAGTATGATCTTGTTGCTTATCTGTAAAAGTTTACATTTTTTTCATTGTTCTACAATAGTTTGGAGTAAGATTAAGTTAAATTGTGTGCTTGGGAAGCTCATATTTTAAATTTGTGAATAACCAAAGAATAAGATTGAGAGACAAAACATTTAATTTCAACTTCTAAATCTAACTATATAAGCCTGAGTCAAGAATTTGACTTCTGTGAGTTTCTCTGTTATCAGTAATAATATCACTTCTTTTTATTATTATGTTTGGTTCATTTTCCTCATTGATCTGAACAAAGTTCTTTAAGGAAAACACTGCATGTTGTTGATGATTTTTGCATATTTGTCTTGTTTTTATTTAAAAATCCAGACGTGTCTGGTACAGATTAATGTACTAATTAAATTCATCCTGGTACAGTCTTTATTGTTAACTTTAAGATAGTTTTAGATCTTGGAACATTATAATTATTAAGACATTATCTATTACATATTAACAAATAATAACAATAACAGATGTGCTATATTTGTTGATCACTGCATGGTGCTTTTCCACTCATGATAAGCATGTCTATGGATACGCCTTCGACTGGCCTATTATATAGGTACATTATATCGGTACAACAAGTGCAAGAGTGGGGTTCAGAATGTCAGCACATGGCAAAAGAGAGGGAACGTGCTGAAAGTACAGGCAAAAATATTTACAGGCTGTAGCATCTTTAAGGATTTCATTTGAATAAATAAAAATCTTGTGATTATGTGGCAAAAAGAAGTTACCTAATTAAAGTTATTTTTACTGTTGCTTATTTATAATATAGAATGAATTGATCACAGTATAAGACAACAGCCAATGTTATTTGAATATGGACGTACTTTTGCTGTTGTTCCTATATTCTTCTCTTCTTTTACATAGATTCTTCAGATGATTTTCTATCTTCCGTTTTTCTCTCTACCAGTCTTCCCTGCCTTTATTTCTTTTATCCTCAAAATTTAGGTGTTAAATTCTGCTGTACAGCTATACCATCCATCTTGCCATAGTTTAAATGATTTTTATCACAAAAGACAAATCGAATCTTGAGTTTTATGCATCCTGTTTTGTTATATTCTAGCTGGTAACAAGTAACTACTTTGTAACTTCCAACTGGTAGAGAACAAATCAGACAGATGGATAGGGCAGTTGAATTTTGTATTTGTGATTGTCAGACACAAGTGGAATCCCAATGATTCTTGACTAACATATAATATATTTTCCCCTCTGGTTACTTATTTTGTTCTCAATACAGCCTAGATTTCCCAACCAGTTAATTTATTTCAAATTGTAGTTTAGCTTTTCTGTTCCTATTATCTTATTTCACTTCTTCCTTTTTTAAGGAGTTCAACTTTTTTCCTTCATACAAATGATTTGGTCCTTTAAAAGATACCTAAAGAAAGTAGAAGTCTTTAAATAAAAATCATCCTAAAATGATAATACACCAATTTCCAATACCTCTTCTTTTCCTAGGCTACTTTTATTTTTTAATTTATATATTTTTATTAATTTATTCAGATTACATCTAAATTATTATCCCATCACTTGTATCCTTTCATTCCTCCTTTGCTTCCACTTTCACCCTATTCCCCTCCCCTAAGTCTATGACTGAGGAGGACCTCTTCCCCCACTATATGGTCATAGGGAAAATACAAGTAGTAAACACCAAACCCCTACTCTGATCTAGCAAACGGATAGGACATTCTCCAGAGGTATGTGGAGACCGGGGACTGACTCTGATGTCCCATATTTAACCACATTCTCTTAGTGGGGAGGCCTGGTGGCACTCAAAGAAAGAAAGAATAAGTAGGCTATCAAGTCTCATCTTGATAGCCTATGCTCCTTTTAAATGAAGTGCCTGTCCTCCAATTCTTGTGGTTTATTTATTCCAAACTTTTCAGACTTCTAAATAACTTCTTGTTAAGTAAATCGCATTTCTATTTTTGCACTTCCACTTCCTTGCTTATCTTTTAAACAGGATAAATCACATTTATCTTCAGAAATAAATTCTTAGAGTCAATGTGTAAAGAGATAGTTCTCCGAGTTCTATTCTGTCATCTTTACTTATCTACTAAATGCAGTGTGGCTCTGCCTATGACAACTTTCTGGAAACTACCCAAGCTACCTGCACAAATGTTTCTGCAAAGACTAAGTTTTTATTTCATAGAGAGGATGAAGAGTATTTCAGAAATAACAGGTATGTTTTGTTTGAAAAATATTTACAAATAGCATCAGTATTCTGCTATTTTATGAAACAGATAAATTATTTTGTACTTATCACATTATTTTTCACAACTTTTACAGTTCCCCCATCAGTAAATAATATTAAAATCTACATCCACACAATTTCTTGAATCAGAGACCTTAATGTTGGGTTACAGATATAATTCAAAGGTTAAGTGTGTTGGTGGTGGAGACAACCTGGGTTCAGTTACTATCACTCAGAACACTGCTTACAACTCTCTGTAGCTCCAGTTTCAGGAGATCTCACCCCCTTTTCTAATTTCAAAGTATAATATCTCTCTCTCTCTCTCTCTCTCTCTCTCTCTCTCTCTCTCTCTCTCTCTCTCTCACACACACACACACACACACACACACACACACACACACACTTTTACATGAGTGAGTACTAACGCACATATACATACACACAGTCACACAAACACACAAATAATTATAAATGAAAAAAAATTGTTAAAAGTCATTGTCTTTATTGCTTTCCCACCAATCTCCTCATATCTAGTCCCTCAGCACATAAATTAAGTTTATTTTAAACATTCTCAACTATTTTGTGAATAATTTTGAAAATCCAGAAAGGTTGAAATGACCATAAAATACGTCCCTTTGTCTCCTCCTATCTCTTCAATGTATGTGTTCCAAATACATTGGTTTGTTTCTGTACATTCCATATTACCTTTATTTCTCTTTAGGCTTGCTTTTAAGCTTTTTTCCTTCAATATGCAGTATCCTCATCCTCATACATCAAGTTTTATTCAACATTAAATCTTAGCTACGATGACCTTTCTTGGAAAGCAGTGACTGATCTCCACTGTACTGGTATTCTGGGTAGTTCTGTTGTGTTAGCAATCACATTCCTGACACTAAGCTTAATAAGCAAAGGTTGTGGCACTGTGCTACACACCCAGCTGTTAGTTGTTATTTCAGACTTTGTCTCATTAGTGTAACTCAGTCTGGTCTTGAACTTCTTATGTTAGTCCAGCTGGTCTTTAACTCACGAACTTTTTTATTTATTTATTTTTAATTTATATATTCACTCTAAATCCTGAATGTAGCTCCCGCCCTTCTCTCCTCCCAATTCCACCCTCCAACCTTCTTCCCCCTACCATCCCTCCCATTGGCCTAAGAGAAGGGAAGCCCTCCCACCAACCCACCCCAGAACATCCAGTAGCATCAGTACTGGCAAATATTTACCCACTGAAGCCTGGCAAGGCAGCTCCATTATGGGGGAGTGATGTAAAAGTAGGCAGCAGAGCTTAAGTCATAGACAGCACCTGTTCAACGTACTAGGGGATGCACACAAAGATCAAACAGCTATAACAAAACCAAACTAAACAAGATCTATGCACAAACTCATCCCTATAGAAGATACTAGAATGAAAACTATAACTGATGGAGATTACCACCGATACAACAAATTTCATGAAATCAATAACTTCCCTGCACAAAAACAAAAGAAGAGAAACAAAAACACACTATAGTCACCATCATCTAAATAACAAGAACTAGCAATCATTGGTCATCAATATCTCTCAACCTCAACTGACTTAATTCCCCAATAAAAAGATGAACTTCTTCCTATGCCTACCTAGAGAAGAGATGGTATCTGGCAACACATTTGGCTCATTTCATTGGTATTCACACTAAAAACATTTTGTAACTTTTATAAATTCACTTTACTGAGAAAGAACCATCTTTCCACAAGGATGCATACTCTGATAGGCAATCTAATTCTGAGTGGTCATCTCTAAAATATGTACATAAAAGTAATATTAAATATACTAAAAAGGTTAGATATGTGCTTGTGTGCACTTGTGTGCATATATGTGTGTTTGTCTGTCTGTCTGTCTGTCTGCTGTCTGTAGCAATAATAATTGAAGAAAATGTCACAATTTTGCATATGAGTGGGAGGGACATTGGAGGAGTAAGTTGGGATAAAAATGGGGCTGAAAAATTATATTAATGAAATCCTCAACTATTAAATCTTAAAAAGCAATAACTTTTATATCATAACAAAAAAGTTACTAAAGAGTTCATGTATTGTGTAGTACAGCATGTAATTCTAGGGAGCTGTGTCAGTGAATAAAGGTCTTGCTGTTCATGTGTAAGGATGTGTTCAGATTTTAATGCTATGTAGAGTTCAGCATGGTTGCATGCTACTATAAGTCCTGGCTGCCTGATCTGGAAAGAAGCCTGTGGAGAGAAAACAGCTGATCCTGACAACTCATTGTGTGATAAGTTTAGAGAAAATGATGAGTTCTGTTTTGTGAGACATGAGAGAAGGTTTCTGAAAACTAAGAAATAATCATTAACATTTGGCATCTGCATTTACCCAAACAGGTATGAATACAAACTTGCATATCTGGATATAACACAGAAACACACACTCACACAAAACATAAATTTGTAAGATTTCTGAATAAAACATCATCATTTCATTATATAATTTCTGTAAGAGAAATTAGTTCCGACACAGTACAATGTAGCTATTAGTAATTCAAAACACATTTTAAATATTGTGGGCATTACCTATTTAATAAATACATAATAGCCATTCTATAAATTATATTGATTATATTTTAGAATAAAATTATCATGTATCTATATTGTAGAAAATTCATCAGCTTAAGACGCGTGAGTTAAACATTTTAGATTTGGTTTACCTTACATGGAAAAATATTGCCATAGAATATCATGGTAAAGACAGGAGAAAGTGAGAGCAAAAGTATACAATCCAATGCAGGTTGTCACTTCTATAATCAACACAAGGTTAGGTCTTATAGGTTTTGTTCATCTAAATTGAGTATTTAAAAAAATAAATATTTTATTGAATTTAGAATTTTTATTAATATATAAACCATAATGTGCATTATAAATGATGGTGGTAGATGTACTGATTATGGTTTATACATTAACACATAGGTTTTATTCACATAGGCATACATTTATTACTTATATAATATCCTTAATATTTGCCAGCAAATTTAGTGTCAAAGATACAAACCATTATAACTTTTATAAAGCATCTGATGAGCTCCTTTCATCAACTGTTAAGACAGCATTAAGAGAGTTGTGACCTTTGTAGATCATTAAATAAACTACAGATGAGATGCTCCCTTCATGTAGCCAATGCTTATTTTCTATTTGGCAAAAGAGGGTCCACACTATAACTGCAAAGTAATCAGATTTTCTTAGTAATCATAATTAAATACTGACATACTTAACTGTGAGACTAAATCAGGGAGTTTATGCAATTTGAGAGGCATTCTGAAGAGTAAAACTACAGGGGATATCATTTTATTTTTTATCTCCATCTCACTACTTTTCAATTTTCTATTTGTCTGTGGAATAAATACCTAAGGCAAAAGAAGTGACATTAAACAAGGTCCATCCCGGCCAAGGGGCATGTCTCATGAAAGTCTTCACTTACTAGGAAAGTGGGATAGTGTTGATGACATCCGAATGTGAGAGAAATATAGGAAATAGGGAAATAGATGGATCCAGAGGGTCCTAGAAACCTACAAGAAGAACACTATGATGGGCAGATCTGGGCCCAGGGGTTCTGCATGATCTATGGCACCAACCAAGGACAATATGTGCAGTCATCATCAAACCCCTACCCAGACCTAGCCAAGGGACAGGATATTCTCCACCATTAAGTGGATACTTGGGACTGACTTTCACATGAACTCTGGTGCCCCATATTTGGCCATGTCTCCTTGATGGGGAGGCCTGATGGCACTCGGAGGAAGGATAGTAGACTACCAAGAAGAAACTTGATACTCTAGCATCATATTCAAGGAGGTCTCCATCAGTCACAGTCATAGAGAAGGTGAATGAGGTGAAAGCGGGAGGGAGGGAGGAATGGGAAGATGCATAGGATGGGATAGCAATTGAGATGTAATATGAATGAATTTATTTTTCAATTAAAAAAAAAGAAGTGACACTAAAGCTAGATGTCATTCTTTACTACATGGTTGAGAAACACTTCCTACTGATGTATAAAATATAAACACATATATAACTTATCAGTAAATTATGTAGTCACAAAAAGTTTTAAAACATCTATTCAGCTTTTAATTCTTTATCCAATGAAATTTGATATAAAGTCAGTAGCAAACTAGATAGGTTATAGATAGACATGTTAATTTATTCATGTATAGTAAAACATAAGTGTCATGTTAGATTAACACATAACCAAGTATTTGGGAAATTATCTTCTGAAATATAATCTGTTCTTATGTAAATTAAAACTATCTAAATTTTCTTTGATATTGTTACCACATATCAAAATCATCATCACTGCTTCTGTCAGGGAAACAGGATACTAACAAATGTATAGTTAGCTAAGTTACCTAAGTGTAAAAAACTTGTTACTTACACCATTTACCAAAAATGTATGGATTCAAACAAAGTTCAGAACATCCACATTGCCCCAAACTAGTCTGTCCTGTCACCTCTATAGATATTTGTCATTGTCCCTAGTTTGTATCCTTGAAATACAGTACATAGGATGTATGCTTCCTATCCATTTTTCTATTACTTTCGAGTCACCAAATAAATTGAAAGAGAAGCTACCAGTTTCACTGATAGGGCATTGCTTTCATATTTCTTAAGTTTTGCAGTTCCACTTGAGTTGAAGAGCATTAGCTGCTGGTTAAAAAAAAAAAGGGTTTTCAAAGTTACGGATTTTAGCACTTTGTTGACTGAGGATTCTGATGCTCAGCAAACTTGGCTGAAGCCTAGAAAGTGACAGATGCATGAAAAGCTGAAAAATAGGACACACAACTGTAGGCTCAGCCGATAAACTTGTGCAAGAGACTGACTACTAGAAAAGTGCTGACACCAACATAAAGAAGGAATAGCTCACAACTCATTTCTATTGTCTTACTCTCACAACAAATAGTGACTACATTGATATCAAACCGGTATTTTTCTCTGAGTTGGGTGTTCCATGTATCGATCAAGAGAAATTCAAAATAATCTAAGGTTTGATATAATAGATGGCTGTCTTTCTTTTGTTCCACATGACAAAGATAAATGAGACAATTAATAAAACATATCTCCGTCGTCGATGCAAACTGGGACTCATACATTTTAGACGACTTGTTAAAAATGTCCTCTGACATCAAAGAAAACAGCATGTCCCCCCACGTTATCTGTGCCTATCTCCGTTGGATAGTTGTCTACTAAGGGAACTCAGAACAACAGGGAGACTTCAACATTCAGGGTTGAATTTTCATCAAAATTTAAACTGTCTGATTTATAAAACCACTTACATGTGAAGGGCTACAGTTTTTTTTTCTTCCTTAAAATTAGGACATTAACCTCTTGATCCCCAGGTGTTGGAAGTGCATCTGACATATTTCTATACTAATTACTGCTTGCTGTCTCCATGCCCCATATTGTACCTTGCCTAAGAGCCTAATCTGTTTGAGTAATAAAAGGCCATCACACCTGGGAAGGGCAAATGGGATAGGTGTGACTAAGGTTCCTGGGCTTTGGGACAGAGAGAGAATCTTGGGAGGAGAGGAGACCTGAGGAGATGAGAAGAAAAAGAAGGCAGCGCCATGGGTTATGTAGAAGAGAAGCATATGTCCAGCATGGATTGAGGTTTGGCCTCATTGATGATAATTGGAAAGTATTGGGGATTATGGATAGGAGGTATCTTGATAGGAATTATTAGAAGCAGAGGTCATGGGATTGGGGCAGGTATAGGATAGTAGTTTAGGAGATTAATATTTACCCTGCTCCATGTAACTAAGGCTACTTTAAAACATAACAGGTGTCTGTGTCTTGATTCATAGCTAGTGCGTTAGAAAATACCACTGTAATAATAATTGTAGGCCTGATGATAAACATTATTAGGCCATACAGATAAGTTCATCATAACACCCAGGGCTTTGAGAGGACAAAGTAGAACCTAAGCATCCATGTGTCAAAAGAAGCTGAGCTCTATGATAACAGATCAGTTGATCAGAAGTACATTATTGGCCATAGCTCCTAAAAGTTTCCACAAATGCTTTAATCTGTTGGAAACATATTTTAAGAATAAAATAGAAATATCAATCTTCATGAATTAAGTAGAACAAAAAGAATATTAGGTATTTTAAAGATACCTGAAATTTTCTGAGTTTTCTTTTCTTCTTTTTATATTTTGTAAACAACACTAAACCAATAATTATAGTGAAATAGAAACCTGTAATATAGATCAGTCATTTACTTCCAATACCCTTGCAGTTACTTGCATACAGCATTTCTCATTCTGACCTCAGCAAGAAGATGTTTTTTTTTTCTCCTCATTTCACATGGATTTTCTTTGTTCTTTATGATTTTTTTCTTTATCATATTTTAATATGTATAAATTCAAATTTTTTCCTAAGTTTGTAAGCAAGGTATATTTCAGTTCTATCATTAGTCTCCAATTGATATGTTAAATTTGAACCTTTGTTTCCCTAAGGACACCTAATTAGATATCAACCAATAGCAGTTGAAACCTCTAAAACGCATTCTCTCTCTCATTTTTAATAACCAATGAAATGACATATTTAATGGAAGCCCCTCCATTCTACAGGTACATGGTTTCCTAATTGCTTTGTCTGTAGTTTTGGCATGCATAATAAACAGGCAACTCTTTCTCCTGAAATTGATGTTCCTATTAGCTTCCTTCTGCAGTAGCTATTAACCACAACTAAAATGTAAATATATAAATCAAAATAAGTGTTCCATAATGGAGATCATAAAATCTACTACATAAAATGACTTCATATAAATATGCTAAGCTATATCAGCAGCCAAAATACTAAACTTTAAACTGAAAAAATATTACAAGGGACACAAACCATGTAAAATCACCAAGAAAAAATTATTTTTCAAGGTCAAAGTCATAAAGGAGGAAATGGTGATTTGAAAATATGTTCCAGTGTAGGCAATTATTTCTCTTACATTGATAATTTTTGTGAATAATATGTGGCATGATAATTGGAGAGGAAGAAAAAATGAAAGAATAAAAATCATTGTCACAATAAAAATGCTAAAAATGGCAACATTTTGCATTTTCATTGTACTTAATCCTTTATGCAAACTTATACAAATTATTTGAAGTGGCTTCTGTATGTATATAAATTGTGAGCATCCTAACACACAGTAGACAAATAGTTGAGAGCATACATAGGAAAAAAGTAACAAAAAAAGAAATAGACTCTGTGTAACAGCTCTGGGTGTCCTGGACTCTCTTTGCAGACCAAGCTGGTCTCAAACTCACAGAGGTCCACCCGCCTTTGCTTCCAGAGTGGTGTGCCACCACACCCAGCAGTTCCGATACTTTTAAAATGTGTGTTGATCTGGCTATTATGAATAAGCCTTATTCATAATAGCCAGATCATGGAAACAGCCTAAATGTCCCTCAGTAGAAGAATGGATAAAGAAACTGTGGTGCATATACACTATGGACTACTACTCAGCTATTAAAAACAAGGAATTCCCGAAATTTGTGGCCAAATGGGTTGAGCTAGAGATGATCATAATGAGTGAGTTAACCCAGAAGCAGAAAGACTCAAATGGTATATACTCACTTATATCTGCATACTAGCCCAATGAGCATGTCTCATGAAAGCCTTCCCTTACCAGGAAACTGAGACCGAGGGGAGGACATCCTATTGGAAGTCTTGATGAGAGAACAATGGGAGAATAGCAATGTAGAAGGATCCAGTGGGTCCTAGAAACCTACAAGTAGAACATTATGATAGGCAGATTTGGGTCATGGGGTCCCGCTCAAACTAAGGCCCTAGCCAAGGACAATACAGGTGGTAAAATTTAAACCCCAACCCTGATCTAGCCCATGGACAGGACAGTTTCCACACTTGAGTGGAGAGAGGGATTTGACTTTCTCAAGTACTCTGGTGCCTCACATTTGACTATGTCCCCTGGCGGGGGAGACCTAGTGGCACTCAGAGGAAGGACAGCAGGTCACTGAGAAGAGACTTGATACCCTATGAGCATATACAGAGGGAGGTAATCCCACTGAGGAACAGTCATAGGGGAGGGGAATAAGGGGAAAATGAGAGGGAGGTGAGAATGGGAGGATACAAGGGATGGGATAACCATAGAGATGTAACAAGAATAAATTAATTAAAAACAATCCTATACAATAAAAAATCCTCTGGAGGAATCTCCATACCTGATCTCAAGCTGTACTATAGAGCAACAGTAATTAAAACAGCATGGTACTGGCACAGCAATAGGCTAGTGGACCAATGGAATCGAACTGAAGACCCAGAGATGAATCCGCACACATTTGGTCACTTGATTTTTGACAAAGAAGCCAAATCCATTCAATGGAAAAACGACAGCATCTTCAACAAATGGTGCTGGTCTAACTGGATGTCTACATGTAGAAAAATGCAATTAGACCCCTATTTGTCACCATGCACAAAAATCAAGTCCAAGTGGATTAAAGACCTCAATCTAAAACCAGAGACATTAACCCAATTAGAGGAAAAAGTGGGGAAGAGTCTGGAACACATAGGTACAGGAGACAACTTCCTGAATAGAACACCAACAGCCCAGGCCTTAGCGTCAACAATTAATAAATGGGACCTCATGAGGCTGAGAAGCTTCTGTAAGGCAGGTGACACTGTCAAGAGAACAAAGCGACAGCCTACAGACTGGGAAAAGATCTTCACCAACCCTTCATCTGATAAAGGTCTAATATCCAAAATATATAAAGAACTCAAGAAATTAAACACTACCAAACCAAATAACCCAATACAGAAATGGGGCTCAGAACTAAACAGAGAATTCTCAATAGAGGAATATCAAATGGTGGAGAAACACTTAAAGAAATGCTCTACCTCCTTAGTCATCAGAGAAATGCAAATCAAAACGACACTGAGATTCCATCTTACACCCATCAGAATGGCTAAGATCAATAATTCAACTGACACCACATGCTGGCGAGGATGTGGAGAAAGAGGAACACTCCTTCATTGCTGGTGGGAATGCAAACTAGTACAACCACTTTGGAAATCTATCTGGCGCTTTCTCAGAAAAATGGGAATAGGGCTTCCTCAAGACCCAGCTATTCCACTCCTTGGAATATACCCAGAGGATGCACTACCACACAACAGGGACATATGCTCAACCATGTTCATAGCTGCCTTATTCATAATAGCCAGAACCTGGAAACAACCTATGTGTCCATCAGTAGAAGAATGGATAAAGAAACTGTGGTATATTTACACTATGGAATACTACTCAGCTATTAAAAACAAGGAATTCCCGAAATTTGTGGACAAATGGATTGAACTAGAAATTATCATAATGAGTGAGTTCACCCAGAAGCAAAAAGAGTCAAATGGTATATACTCACTTATATCGAGACACTAGGCCAAGGGGTACGCCCCCATGATAAACTTTACCTACCAAGAAAGTGGGTCAGAGGGGAGAAAATCCTATTGAGACGTTAGGGGTGAGAAGCCTGGAAGAATGAGGAAATAGAGGGATCCAGTGGGTCCTGGAAAAATACAGGCAGGTCTGGGCCCTCTAGTCCTCCTCAAACTATGGCACCAGCCAAGGAAAATATAGCAGTAAACTTCGAACCCCTAACCAGTCTAGCCGATGGACAGGACATTCTCCACCGTTAAGTGGAGAAGGGGATCTGACTTTCACACAAACTCTGGTGCCCCATATCGGACCATGTCCCTTGGATGGGGAGGCCTGGTGGCACTCAGAGGAAGGATATAAGTCACCAAGAAGAGACTTGATACCCTAGGAGCATATACAGGGGGAGGAGGTCCCCCTCAGTCACCGACATAGGGGAAGGGAGTAGAGGGGGAAAGGGGAGGGAGGAAAGAAAGGGAGGATACAAGGGATGGGCTAACAATTGAGATGTAATATGAATAAATTAATAAATAAATAAATTAATTAAAAAAAATAAAAATAAAAATAAAAAAATTATAAAAAATAAAAAATAAAAAATAAAAAAATAAAAAAATAAAAAAATAAAAAATAAAAAAATAAAAAATAAATAAAAAAATAAAAATAAATCAAGTCTTAAAAAAAAATGTGTGTTGATCTTTCAAGTGTCCAGCTCAATAGAAATTCTATACCTCACAAGACTATGGATTCAACCCTATTATAAGTGATATTGGTAAGTACTATATTAAACATTTTAATCAAAATATAAATAATTTCTTATAGTATCTGAATGTAAAGTCTATATTTTCCTTTCCATAAATATATTTAACCAATTTTCTAATTTTGTCTGAATTTAACACATCCTTGCTAAATTAGTTTTTCTCATTTATGTACATTTTTTGCAATTTATATTCCATAGCCCTAATTTGCTTGACTGTAATGATCCAGTATTTTTCATTGTGTTATCTTTAGTATCATTGTCTGGTACCTGAGAGATATTTAATAAATTTTTATGGAACAAGTATATGTCTCTTACTGTCATGATGCATGTGTGGAAAAGGTCATTAAATCTTGTAGAAAGTGCTAAATATTGTCAATTCTAACTCAGACAGTGTGGTGTTGAAGGTGGCAATTGTTTGCTAATGGGTATGGCTTTCTTTTAAAGGTGATAAAAGTGTGCTAAACTGGAAAGTGATGAGGATTACACAACTTCATGAACCTTAAATTCACTAATGTACAGGGTAAATGGGTTCTTCAAATATTATATAAATTATATCTCAATTCATTCAGGTACAGTTATTAATAAGCATTAATTCTGTGAGCTTTGGCAGTTTTTCTCCCAGCTATGTAATTTCATATTGACAATAACTGAAAAGATTCAGAACATGTAAGTGGGAATGGAAGAGGACTACAAAAGGAAGTTCTTTTCTTCATGACAGGGAGTCTGCCTACCTTTTGATCAAGGCTTCTGATCTATAAGCGGCAATATGTACACATTTTTGTAGCCCCAGAAAATTATACATCTATAAGCTCTATTTCATGTTTGAAAATGCACTCAGAGGTACAAATCTTTACCATAAAGTGAGTCATGATTAAGATTTGCCCTCTAAAGAAAACCTGAAACCAAATTATTTAAAGTCAAGAGAGCAAAGTTTGTCCATATATTATGTCTGGAAATGGTTAAGAACTCCAGAAGTAATTTTTAAACTATGGTTTTACTACTTTAATGTCATTGGCAAGTCAATATACTTTCATGAGTGATTTTGAATAAACATCAAGATACCACAATGAATAAACCAGGCCATTCTTTGTGATATGAAGATTCGCTGCAATACTGGGGTGCTGAATAACAAGGAGATTAGCATTAGCCAAACCATCTGTGGTATGTTGTCAGTCGCAAAGAAGATACATCACAAACGAGAATTCCCTGAAGTATGATACTATTGAGATGCTTTTAATGACAGTGTTTATCCCTATTCTTCATAGGAACAAGCTTACACTGGCAGAGGCATACGCACAAGATGAATAAAATGAAGTACATTGCTTCAAACTCAGAAAATAAAAGTTTTCATCAAGAAGCCAAAGAATCATTTAATTGCTATAAGCTTCTCTAACAAAGATTTCAATCTCACTTCACAAAAATTGAATTATAGTCCATGTACACCCGAGAAGTGAAGCATGCCAGGTGCTGCTGTGAAAACCAACTCAATGTGCATCCCAATTTGTCCCCAGTTTCTTTGAGTTTTAAATGCCTACCATTTGAAGCTGTGCCTCAGAGATCTAGATAATAACATATATCTTACTCTGTCACCCAGTCTTCCTGTGCAGATCCTGAAAAATGTAGCTCACACAGGCAGCATAATCAATATTCAGATGGATACGGATCACGAGATGAGCTGACACATTTAAGTCCACATGTTCTTTCAGTCATTTTGATTTTAAATCATCATCTGGAAAGCTAAAGTGAATGTTATGTCCCACGAAGTCATTCTGTGTGATGTCTTGAAACCAAAGGCTATACTTTACATACTTGTCATAATAAGATAAAAAGAATCATTGTTTTAAAGTAAAAAATTCTTATTCTTTTCCTCATTTTGCCTGTTTTAAAAAGTATTTTTTCTTTGGGTGCTTGAAATTTACAATACGACTTTATTGGATAAGTTGTGATATGATTATCTTTGGAAAGTAAAAAAAAATATATAACCGCAAATTCAGACAAACCACATAGATCCAGTTATTTAATAGGCATTACTTGTAAAACACAATGTAAAAGTCCCATCAAAAATTAGTTCATACTGACATAAGGAACAATAGACCAAATGAAGTGATAAAAATGTGGAAATTAATTTATATATTTAAACCAACTGTCAACTGGTGTTCTATAAAACTCTGAGGCCACAGACTGGGAAATATGTAGTCATTATCCAGCTTCTATGGTAAACTCAAACAATTCACTACTCAAGCTATTAAGGGAAATGGAATCCCAGCTTAAATTTTTCTACATGATTTTAATCAACATTTTTCTAAAGATGAGGCCAACAAATCTTAGACTTTATCCACAAATCAGACTCCACACTTGAGTGGAGAGAGGGATTTGACTTTCTCATGTACTCTGGTGCCTCACATTTGACTATGTCCCCTGGAGGGGGAGACCTAGTGGCACTCAGAGGAAGGACAGCAGGTCACTGAGAAGAGACTTGATACCCTATGAGCATATACAGGGGGAGGTAATCCCTCTGAGGAACAGTCATAGGGGAGGGGAATAAGGGGAAAATGGGAGGGAGGGGAGAATGGGAGAATATAAGGGATGGGATAACCATAGAGATGCCCAGATTAAATTAATAAAAAAATAAAAATAAAAATAAAAATAAAAATAAAAATAAAAACTCCGTTAAAAAAATAAAAGCATAATGAAGCCAACAGATATGTATTTTAAAACTACAAGGATCATTTAATCAATAAATAAATAGATAAATGCTGGCAAGGATACAAAGAAGTGGAAATTCACCCACTGTTTGTGGTAATATAAGGAAATGTGAATGTGTAAAAGAAACAATTCTGTATCCTTATTTATTGCACATCTCTTCACAATAGACATCAAACAAGATGCCTGTGTAGTGATGAAGAATTTTTAAAGTGACTTATATGCACTATGAAATAATATTCACCCAACAAAAGTAAAATTATTTCTTGCAACAAGGGTGGACAGGAAGCAGTTTGGCAGAAAGGCAAATACTGGGTTTGGTCACTGAATATGGAAGGTGAGAAGAGAAGATCATAAAGAAGTTGAGAAAAATATTAGAAACCACAGAAGTCTAGAAAGGCAAGAGAAGCAGTGAATGGGGAGTGAAAGGTTTTCTCAATAGAAGTGGGAAATGAAGGTGCTTCGGTGTCTTTGTCATTATAGAATATTTTCTTTGATTATTTTAGTTTTGAAAGATTGCATATTATTCCTATCAGATACCCCCTCATACCCACCTTCATGTTCTTTCTCTCCTTTAAACACATACAAAAAATGAAAAAAGAAAAAAGAGAAAAGAAAATAAACACACACTCACACACTACACAAAAGCCACTAAAACATGTGGGTCCAGTTTTCTTTGGTCAACCATTTTTGAGTATGGGAAAAGCACTGGAGTGCAAGTGATATAAACAGTGTTTCTCCTTCAAAGAAAATTGTTTATTTCTGACCTAGAAGTTATTTGCAAACAGCTTCTTGACTAAGGGTTAGAATCAGTGCCCAGTTATACTTCTCTGTTCTGACATTTTGTTTGGTTTGAGCTGGTGCACATATTGTGCATGCTGTTTTTCCCCTTCTCATATGTCTGTGTGCTTTATTATATATATATGAATGTGTGTATGTATGTATAAATATATACATAGATTTGTATATGTGTATATATGTATATAAATCTCCATGTTGTGTCTGTAAAAAGCTGCCAAATAAAACTCCCAGTACCAGAAATATGTTACATCATTTTGAGTCATTGGCCAAATGAGTCCCCAAAGGCCCAAGTACCATAGGCTGTTGCCAATGCTATTGATTTCCTTATCAATCTTGACAGTAAGAATTTATTGCTGAGGACATCACATATTTATGGTTTATAACATGGACCAATCCAGCTGGTACTCAACTAGAAGCTTCATCCTTACTGGTAAAATCCATCTCACCCAGAAATTAACCCTGAGAGCTACAACACAGATCTACTTGCAAGATATATCCTCTGCTGTAACTGCTGCAAGAATTGACTTGAAGGCATACTTCTTAAAATCAAACCAAAACATGAAATGTTTAGTGAGCCCAAGAACTGAGAGTGGATATGTGGTGGGCTCTTGAGAAAATCTTACTACTATTATTCTGCTAAAGGAGCATAATAAAATCACTTCTAAGAACATATTGCTATTCTCAACTCTTACCAAAGCAGCTTCTTCCTTAAGTAGAAGGTAAAAACACAGAAACATAATTCTGGACAATATTCATAACGTATGAAGCTTTGGAATGTTCAACCATAAATAGGATATCTTTAACACACATCTATGCACAATATTTTTGGAAGAGAACATGGCAGAAAATTTGTATGATCAAAGATGGTAAACAATTTTAAGTAGAGCACTTTTAAATCACAACAACTGATTTTTTCTTTCTCTGAAACATTTATAGTTTCTGTAAGATATAATTATACAATTTTCCCTTTCCCTTTCCCCTATATAAGCTCATAATATATTACCGCCTTCTGCTGTTTCACAAATGCATGACTCTGTCCCTGGCCTCTACTTCTTCAGTTGATATAATGCTAATTATAAAAATTTAAGAAATTCAGCATGAAGAATCTAAATATTCACAGCAGATGTGAAAAATATTTGAGGAGATAAAATTGTCAATTACCTCATATGGCCATTAAATATTTATGAATTTTAATTTTAATACTGTGTCTTGTCTCATCGATAGGGAAACAAAATTTTAAATATTGTTTTAATAAGATTAATTATTTCTCACTTGAAAATTGAAAAAAAGAACGAAAACTTCTTTCTAACCAGGCTTCTTGAAACAATGATAAAACATGGGAGCACTGTCTAGATCTGGGTAGAGGGTAGAAGTTTACAGCACATATTGTCCTTGGCTGGTGCTATAGTTTGAGCAGGATACATGCAGTAAACTTTGAACCCCTACCCAATGGGCAGAACATTTTCCACAGTTGAGTGGAGAGTGGGGACTGACTTTCACACGTACTCTGGTGCCTCACATTTGACCACGTCCCATGGATGCGGAGTCCTGGCGGCACTCAGAGGAAGGATAGCAGGCTACCGAGAAGAGACTTGATACCCTATGAGCATATACAGGGGGAGGAGATCTCCCTCAGTCACAGTCATAGGGGAGGGGAATAAGGGGAAAATGGGAGTGAGGGATGAATGGGAGCATAAAAGGGTTAGGATAACAATTGAGATGTAATATGAGTAAATTAATAAAAATATGTTTTAAAAAATAGGGGAGCACTATTTCATTTTACCAAAACTACTTATTATGTGCAGTTCATGTGGACAGTGTGAGTTAATAGCACAACCTAAAGTAATGAATATTGTGGCACTTTCTGCTTTGTGTTTTTATATTTCTCATTAACAATCCATGGCTGATATTTTAGAGCAAGCCTTTTCAACAATTATACATGATCTAGTTATTGGTGAAAAGAGCCCAATCATGTAGTACATTCTGTTTGTCTTCATTCAATTGTTTGTCAGAAACTCAAAATTTTAATTTAAGGTTTCTTCATTACTCATCTAGTTCTCATATTTTTCATTATTGGTAACTTGGGGCCTATGAAAAGGAACTTCATTTAATAAATCATCTAAGGTGTCCCTATTAAAACTGCATCAGAGTATATTTCACAGGCTATAATACAACACAATGCCATAAAATATATCATAAACTATTAAATTATATCAGAGCTATTTTGAGTAGGAAACTCATTATAATTGCTTGATTCTCATGACAGCCAGAAATCTAAGATTATGCCCAAAGATTATTGCTCCGAATAATCTATGTGCATCCATTTGCTTCCGAGTTACCCAAAATACTTACCACATTAGAGAGCCACAAGCTATTATACAATTTGTAAATAATAAGAGCTTTTAAAAATATTTTATTCATTTATTCATATTACATCTCAATTGTTATTACATCATTTCTATCCTCCCATTCCTCCCTCCCTCCCTTTTTCCCCTGACTCCCCTCCCCTATGACTGTCACTGAGGGGGACCTCCTCCCCCTGTATATGATCATAGGGTATCAAGTCTCTTCTTGGTAGCCTGCTATCTTTCCTATGATGGCCGCCAGGCCTCCCCATCCAAGGATGTGGTCAAATATGGCACACCAGAGTTTGTATGAAATTCAGACCCCACTCTCCACTGCTAATTGAGAACTCATCAACCATTCTAAATCTATGAAATTTAAAATCAACAATGTAATAAATTGTGAAAAACAAAAAATATGTATTAGGCAGGTGACTTTCATATTCTTCACTTCATTAAATGTGTGTTTTCTATATTTTTCAGGCCCAAATATCACCATTTCTTTGGAGATACATAAGAAAAGCTAACTTTCCTGGTACACGTATTTTTGGTTGTCAATAAAAATTAAGGTGGATGAATCAGCTTTTCAAAATCTGTAGTTCTGTTACTAGCATGAGTGTGATTATAAAGGAAAATCAATTAAAGTTAATTTAGCTATATACAGTGAATCCCACATTGTATGTACATTAGATATTTTCATCATTATTCTCATTTTTCATCACTGCACTGTAATTGAAGGTTCCTTCTTGTCTTATCAATCTATTTTATAAAGTAAAATAGGTTACACAAAAGAATATTTTACATATTCACTTAAGAACTTATGAAGTGTCAGGCTTAATGTCTCATGTCTTAAATAGCAGTACTTAGGACACTATGGCATGAGAATTCCTATGAGCTTGAGTAAGATCTAGGCTAAATATTTCCAAGATTAGATTATTTAATAAAAACAATAATAAATTAATAGCCTTAAAATATAATTTCAGAAATTAGATGCCTCTATAATGCCTCGTATTCACTATTGTATATTATAACATAGTTACACTTCCTCAAAAGAGGTGGTAATACTGAACCCAGGGAAAGGCCATGATGATGACCTCTGATGAACTACCAGAGAACATCAGAAGTGCCTGGAATGCCAGTAGCCTTTTTTCCTTTAAATGACTAACAATTACAGTGAACCGTTTGTAGTCTCTAAGGTGAAAAATGGTCTTGGAACATGAATATGTGACCAACAAATTCAATTTCAGTTTTGACCTAAGACAAGCAAACTAAAAGGGTTCGGCTGATTCTTTTGTGGTCAACCTCAGCGTTCAAGCTGAGCCCATTAAATGAGTGGTTTATCTGGGGTCAGCTCTGCCAGGTTAGTACACTGTAGCTCATGATGGAAGCTTGCTCTGTTCCACGATACATCAAACACAAACCTCTTATTTTAAAACACTATTGATGAGTTAGGAGCAAGAGAACACAATCACATTGTTTCCACACGCACATTAAGCACATAGAAGATGCCCTTATTCAGATATTGCAAAACAGACAATGAGAAATAAGCATCAATGAACTAAAACCCAGAGAAGTACCAACTCAATGAAAGATTAGAGGTTAGGAAGATCAATGACAACACCTTTTAAACAACATTAATGATTAGAGAGCCAAAATAATAAGTAATACATAAGCACACACAGACACACACATACAAGCATACACGACACACACAAACACACACACTACACAAACATACACATGACCAAGCTTGAAAACAGATATACAATAACATTATACAGACTGATCAGGTTATGGTTAGTTATATATGTATATATTGATATCTATTATTTCCATCTTATAATAATTAATATTGATGGTTTAGAGGGAGCCGATAAAAGGAAAAATGAAATTACATTATAATCTTAAATTTATATGAAAACATCCATTTACATTTTAACATTAAATTACAGAGTATTTTAACAGACTTCAATTTCTAACCACCTAATGCCTTTTGGAAGGAAGTTTGTACTATGGAATCAAATTCATATATATATACACACATATGTATATATGTGTGTGTGTGTGTGTGTATGTGTGTGTGTATGTGTGTGTGTGTGTATGTGTGTGTATGTATGTATGTATGTATTTCACTAAAGGAGGCCTAAATAAATATCAGAGGAACTGTGGGTTCAGAAGCTGTAACTGGAAGATGTGGATTCCCCACCTCGTGATAGTTCAGCCTTCTCAGTACTGAAGTCTCAGAATTCAGTTCCAAACAGAGAAAGTAAGTATTTAGAAACCTGTTGCATCACATTTGCATACACTACCTGGCTCTGGAAGTGATGTGAAATTATTTTTTCCTTATGTGATTAATTACATGCAACCACTGTATGACTGGAATTGCTACATATTGTGGCATTTAAAACAGTTACTAGAAAATAGCTTATAATCTGCAGATAGATAGATATTTAAACATAGAAAACATTTAAATAGATCCCAAATTCCTGGGTAATAAATGCTATAACTTTTAAATATAGTTTAAAAGAAAACCTCATATAAGGTATCAATTTATGTTCATGTCTTGAAGGTAAAATAAATTGTATGGTGCTGATGGCTCAGTTGATGTGGTGCTATGTCAGCCTAAGGAGCTGATCCCTACTGCCCACGTAAAAGTCTAGTCGGTGAGCTCTTTTGTAATTATAGTGCTTTCAATGGAGACATGAGGTTCCTAGGACTCTACTGACAACTCAGACTATTCAAAATGAAACGAGAGCTACACATTCAGTAAAAGACCCATTTCAATTAAATAAGTAGAGGAATGATTGAAGAAGACATATGGGACCACGCTTTAGTTTCTATGTGTGAATGATTACGTGAGTATACCTTAACTCACATGTGTACACAAACACATAGCCTATGCACAGATATTGACTTAAGCATTTATATTTTCTTTAATTCTCTCTCTCTTCTCTCTGTCTCTGACTTTGTGTCTACCTTGCTCTCTCTCTCTCTCTCTCTCTCTCTCTCTCTCTCTCTCTCTCTCTC
>OU015748.1:28612520-28644753 GCA_907169655.1 Acomys percivali | reverse complement strand
TCTCTCTCTCTCTCTCTCTCTCTCTCTCTCTCTCTCTCTCTCTCTCTTTCTCGCGCGCGTGCGTGTGCGTGTGTGTGTGTGTGTGTGTGTGTGTGTGTGTGTGTGTGTGTGTTGGGAAACGCATACCATGGAGATCAGCACCAAATTTGTAAAGTTAATCATCAGTTCTCTTATTCCACCATGTAATTTTTGAGACCAAACTCAGGTCTTCAGGCTTAGTAGAAAAAAGGGTGATTTTATTCAAGGAGCTATCTAGCTTGATCCATCAAATTAATTTTGCTTATTGAGTTATAAAACTTACCAGTTCTTCAAACGAAGTGTTATGGTATACACCTAAAATAATATTGGTTAGGGGATGGATAAAGGGAAATTGTGAATAATCCATCATCTGCCTCAAGTGAGATTGAGGCTAGCTTGTGCTACATACTACTCTATGTTTAAAAAGAAGAAAACAGAAAATGAATAGAAAGACATTAGTTTTCTTCAATGACTAGTGTAGCTTATTTAAAGGAAATATTGAAAACAAAATATACTATAAATCAAGAACAATTAGGATACAATCAAAAGTACAAAGATCATGAAAGAAAAGCATCTTATTAAATTCAAAATCTCTTATATATCATTTTCATTTGCTAGCATCTTTTAAGCCCTTTAAGGAAAACCTTGGGAGAAAAAACTCAAAGTCAATGCCATGTGAGCTCTGCAAGTGTAAGCGCACCTCACTGCCCAGGAAATTTATGTCTCTGCTGTTGTCACTACATGCTTCCAGCTGGGAGAACATCAGTGTCTCCTTTCAGAGCTCTGAATCCCAGGATATTTCTCAGCATTGGCAGAACCATAGTCTAGTCCTGTGTCAGATAGTAGCTGCCTGGATAGACACTGTGTGTGTGTGTGTGTGTGTGTGTGTGTGTGTGTGTGTGTGTGCATGTGCGTGTGTTTTCACAGTCTTCCACTAAAGTAAGACACATAGTTTCTAATTTTTTTCCTAATGACCCTTTCTTGTGGGAGGAAATGCTGCTGCAAGATAGAAGTTAGTTTCCAAATAAGATGCCTTAGAGTTTATGCCATCGACACCCCGCCTAAAGCTAACATTCAACTCTCCCTCTCTGCATTTGCAGCCAACTGGAGAAAGCCAAACAGCCAGAGGACAAAATTTTAAAGTTATGGGCCCCTTTAGCATTTCTTCTGTTCTGCTTGATCCATGCTAAGAGATTTCCTCCCTTCTGACGTATCTTCCCTGTACGACTTTCTTAAACCTGTTTTTGTATTTGATAATCTGAAACACTGGCCCAAAAGGGAAGTCTGACCACACCCTCTTCACCATTCCTTTACAATAACTTTGTAAAAAATAATTTCTTGCTTGACAGAATTTCCCTATGGCATTGGGCCACCTCCACATTGCCATCTATAATTTTTCCTCTGTTTGAAACAATCTCCCACATGCCACTCTTGTTAATGACTGAGATACCCCCTGATGGTGCTTAACATTTAACAGTGCTAGAGCTTCGCATTTGCCCAAGCAACCTTTTCCATTTACCTTACCTCAAAGGCCTTCTAATTTTTCTTCAGAGACAGAAATCCTTTAAGCCCATTGTATCCTTAGGCTACAAATTTACTGAGATTTAGGTTTCCAATAAGAGTGTTGAGATGAATGCCACCATCTCATTTATGAATCAATTTTTGCCCATCGGCTTTTTACTGTTATTACCTTTTATTTTATTTTGCACTCAAAGGGAAAAATCATACATACATATACACACACGCGCACACACACACACCTATATATATATCACTAATGTATATGTGTGGATATTTAATTTAATTAGATTGTCTACATGGACGACCTGTTCACAACTTATGGATACTAAAGTGGGGAAATTTCGATGATAAAAACAATGCATGTAACATCGATGAGTTCATTCACCAAAATTTGACATTTTTTTCATTCTTTACATTTGAGAAAGACATCCAGAATATAAGTTCTTAGGTTGCATTTATAACAGACTAAAGGAGCATTCTTTCTGACTATAGCTCATAGATTTCAATATAACAGCTGGCATGATACATTTCATATAACTAGGTACTTTTGGGTTTCAGTGAACACAATGCATTGAACTGTAGAAATGGCAGAAAAATGATAGTTATGCCAGAGAAATTACAGCAGTATGAAATTATACTTTAAAAGATTTCAAAGAAAAGGGGAAAGCGTTGACTTGTAATTTCTGTGATCATTAATCCTTCAGATAGGTTGCCAATGTTTCATTTTGTTTTTGTGCTTATTAAATGTTTGCTTTTTCCTACACCAGGAAATGAAGTTTTAATGATAGGATATCACTTTCTAGTTTAAAAAAAAAGTATGCCCAGCCCTTTAAGCACTTAATTGGAGAGTTATAGCATGTAGCACAGTAAATATAAAGTCTCTGTGCTTGTTTATTTTTTAACCATACAACTCTTTACACATTTGGTACAAACGGTGTACTTGATACAAAGCACACATACCTCACAGGTTTTGTCAATTACAACTCAATTTTAGGGCAGTACTCCCACACCCAAGAGTACTGACTTGCTAAATTTAAGATAGCTATATGCTATAGTTATCTAGGACCATATGATTTGACAATTGTTCCATGGGCTGGTACAGCTCAAAGATGTCTGGGTATTCTTGTGAAGGTGATTTTCAAAGTGATATAAAAGATGTAGCAGTGTATCTGTTGCCAGATAAAAGGCTCAGCTGTGACTTCCTTATCCCTCTTTTCTACTATAAGGGCTGATTTTATTTTTTCAGTAAAAATATTCATTTTCTGTATATCATAAATGAATATATTTGGGGATGTTCATGATTTCTTATTTTTATACAGGTATATGAATTTGGTTATCTCAACCTATCATCTAATCAAAAACTATTTACATTGCTATTTCATGGTGTCTATTTAGTTATTATATGACATTTCATATTTGAGGCTTCCATGAGAATGATGAATTTATAAAATCCTTGTAATATAACTCCAACTAATATTCTACAGATCATAGCCATTTCAGGTTAAACTTAAACATGAGGAACTCACCTTAAATTCTACATTTGCTTTACAGCACAAATTGGTTCCCTATTCAGCCAAGTGAAAACTAGATCCAGAGTATTTAAAACATAGCTTGGCTTACAACAAGTCACACGTCTTTAGCAGTAAATAGGGGTCTTGAAGAAAATATAAATGTAATTTATTTCTACTATTTTCTCATTATCCTTTGAAGTTAAGTCAATTGAAAGCCACAAGGATTCACGGAAATCTTTAGCCACTGTGTGCTTCTGTTTCTGTTGCACAATCAGTTGATAGAAGTATTTTTCTTTTTAAATTATCATTTTTATTGTGACAATGTTATGCCTGTAAATAGTCTGTTAGAACGATCTTCAATCCTTATTCACTTTCACTCCTGCTGTGCTCCTCTTCCTGGCCAATTAGCAATCTTCCTACTTTTAGGTCTTTTCAGGTACTGTGCAGTTGTGTTCATTACTGCTATGGCTGACTTATATCCAGAAGAGGGTGCTACATAGCACTCCTGTCTATCTACAGGCTCTTCTGTCTTTTCTTCCCCTCTCTTCCATGATGTTCCTTTCATCTTTACTAGCTCACTTTCAGAAACTCTACAGCAAGATCTAAAAGTGAAAGTTCCTTCAAAGAATTATATGCCTCCATTCTTACCTCCATTTCACAAACTAGATTCTGTAATACTTTCATATAAAAATATTCAATATCACACTTAGAATATACAAGTCATTTGTTTCGGAAAGTAACATGTATTTCCATTGGCCCTTATTATAATAATATTACAAGCTAGGTGACATTGATAACTGTAAAAATTTGTTTATATTTATTTTTGTTTAAAAGTTCGGTTAGAATAGGTTACAATATTGTAAAATCCATTGTTACAAATCCATTATATATTGATCTATTTTTAATAATTGTTTAGTAATTTGAAGGTCTCCTTGTATGCCCTGAGTGCATGAGTGCCGACAAATCCCCAGAAGACCGTACTAGAGCCCTTGGAGCTGCAGTTACAAACAGTTGGGAGCCATATGACATGGCTGTTGGGGACCAAACTTGGTTCTTCTAGAGGAGAAATATATTGGTTAGTTTTATATCAACTTGAAAACATAAGCGTCATTTGAGAAAAGAGACTCTCAATTTAGAAACTGTGTCCATAAGATTGCCCATTGGCTACTCTGTGGGGAATTTGCTTATTTAGTTACTGATAGAGAAGTCTCAAGTTCATTGTGGTTGGTTGCCACCACCAGGCAGATAATCCTGGTCAATACATGAAAGCAGGATAACCAAGAAATGAGACTGAGAAAGCCTGGAAGCAGCAGTCCTCCATGGGTTCTGCTTAAGTTCTTGGTTCAGATTTTTGTTTTTAGTTCGTTCCTGGGTATCTTTTGAGGATGGACCATGATATAAAAGTGTGAGATGAAATATACCCTTTCCTCCCCAAGTTGCTTTTGAATATGATGTGCCAGTTTTTTGTTTGTTTGATTGATGTTTTTTTTTTTCACAGTAATAGAAACCCTAAGACAAGCACCAATTTCTACAATTCCAGCTCCTATTCTCTTTATGTAATTGTAAACCATTTTGATCTTAAAAATCACATTTTTCTAACAAAATTACACAATCATTTGTGCTTATTCTACTCCACATTCCTGTACATTTTATATGGGTCTTTGTCAGTTTTGTGAATAATATTTAGCCCATATAATTATAACTTTATAACATTTATTGTTGATTTTCAGGGATCACATTTGCCTTATGAGAGTTACATTAAAGTCAGATCCCCTTCTCCACTTAACGATGGAGAATGTCCTGAGTCCATCGTCTAGACTGGGTAGGGGTTCGAAGTTTACTGCCTATATTTTCCTTGGCTGGTGCCATAGTTTGAGGAGGACTCCAGGGCCCAGACCCGCCTGTATTTTTCCAGGACCCTCTGGATCCTTCTATTTCCTCATTCTCCCAGGCTTCTCACCCCCCTCAGTCACAGACATAGGGGAAGGGAGTAGAGGGGGAAGCGGGAGGGAGGAAAGAAAGGGAGGATACAAGGGATGGGCTAACAATTGAGATGTAATATGAATAAATTAATAATAAAAAAAGAAAATAAAAAATATAAATAAATAAAAAATAAAAATTTGGATCTCAAAAAAAAGAGAGTTACATTAAAATAAATAATAGTATAGAAAATTAAACTGAAAAATCTAAAATGTATCACAGATATTTCTTTAAGAAAGAAAGAAAGAAAACTATGAGCAGAATGACTTTTGGAATCCTATCAAGTAGTTGATCCACTGCAAAGCAAAAAGAAGCCAATATAAACAAAAATCAATTAGCGTACAACAAGTAATGATCAGCTATGATTTAAGCTTTATGGAGGAAATAATTGACTCACACTGAATAATAATCATTCTAGAGCATATTTTAATTTGTAATTATTTAACAACAATGGATTTTAAACTAGAAAAATAGCTGCAGCAGTTATCAGATACAAAAATATTGAAATTGTGCAAAAATCTGTTATTTTAGATATTTTAATGCACTGGAAAACAGGGGAGGTACTCCTTAAGAAGAAAAAAAATATGACCATGAAAAATGAGAGTATTGAAAAACTAATATTGGTACAATGGTAAATATTAAATACTTGCACTGCAAATAAACGTCTATACTCTTGTTAACTCAGAAAACTATCTTCTCGAAATATGTCAATGCAGAAGAATAAATAAAAACATTCATTGATTTCATGAAGTCCATTATTCGATGTACTTTTCATCCCTCAAAGAGACTTCCAGAGAGGGAATATCTGATGAAAGCTCTCTGTATTTATTCCTATCAATACATATATATATATATATATATATATATATATATATATATATATATATATATACATATATCGATACAACATGGTGGAAGCTTTATTTACATTTATGGTGGTGATTGGGTTGAACTCATAAGTAAGGAAATGAAAGTTTCAGTTAACCGTACAATGCTTTATGCTCAATAAGATATGAAATATTAGAACACAATTCCAGTTAAGTAGAATGAGGAATGTAAAACACCATCATTCAGTTGGGCTTACTAGTTAGAGGCTGGTACTTACATTTGACACACAGAAAGTTTGGGAGGTGATAGGAATGATTTAAACTGTTCTGGTTATTGCTGTCTTCTCCAAATATTTAATAGTCAGTTGGTGAAACTGACCTCTCCAGAAAGCAGTGAGAAAAGAATTTCAAATATATGTTTTCGAGATAATCAAAGCAAAATAAATTAGTTGAATCCTCTTTGAAACCAGGAAAACAGTGCTTTTCAAACCCTTTATGATTTCTGTTAGTTTTGTCACTCTTCTTTCTTATGATAGTCCAATGTTGAAAAGAAATTCTAGGAGCTGAGAACTTCAGATACCTCCCACTAGGCATACTTATTTCGTCTACTGCTTAAAAGAGCAAATGAATTCGTGTAACATCGGTTTAACAAAACGACTAAAAACATTCAGAGGAACGGAGCAAGGCGCTAATTCCATGAATAAATAGGTGGTAACAATAGTTATATATTCACGAATCCAGAATACTTTATATAAAATGTCAACACAGAAATAAAGATGAAGATATTTGATAATTAGATTGCAGAGAAGTATTGTTGAATGAGTAAAATATTAAAACATTTTTTTTCTTGTAGCTGCTTTCCGGGTCTGCTTGCTTTTATGAGTTCTAACTTAGAAAAGTGTAGCTTTTCAGTTTTTCCCTTTTTCTTTGAATACTGGAAAAAACAATGTATGCTTTCGCTGTCACTGGGCTTTTGCCTTCCCTGGAGGCCCCTGCTCCGTCTGTCCTGTAACTGATTACTGACCTTTAACCATGGAGGATTTCTTAGACTCATAAGTCATTGCCTTCTCTCCTCCTCCCCACTTCCCTCCTGGCTGCTGTTACCTAGCTTTCTCTCCTCCTCTCATAAAACTGTTCCCCAAAGAAACAAGAGAGGGAGAAGTTTCAGAGAAAACACGGAAAGGGAGATGGAAAGAAAGCAAGAGAGGCATTTCATCCTCTTTTCAATAGACTGTTGGATAAAGGTGACAATTACGAACAAAAACTCTTGGAAAGACAATATTTTAAGAATAGAGTAGAGCCAGGTGCAGTGGCACAGACATGTATGTAATCCTAGCACTCTGGGAGGCAGAGATAAACAGATCTTTGGGAGATTGAGGCCAGTTTTGCCTACAAAGTGAGTACACGACAGCCAAGGCTACACAGAGACACCCTGTATCGAAAAACAAAAAACAAATACAAAATGGAGATCTCAAATTTTATTACTTGTCTAAGAGCCTCTTGCTTCAGGACTGTGTCAAGAATTGATGGCATCCCGCAGTGCATATTTGGTATCCCTTTGGATCTAGTGCTGATGTGCGCTGCATATTTTCATCTACCTAAATGTTTTCTTTTTGTTATAATATTAAATAAGCTTTATAGTTTTCTATTATTAAGATGCACATTCTTTCTGGTGTAAAAGAAAGAAATTCAAATCACAGGCCTGGAAATGATGAATAAAACTGAAACATCAATTGGTAAGACTAAGTTTAGGAAGAAAGAATTATCATATATACTCCTTGAAGTCAGTTTCCTTCAAGATCCTTTAGGCTAAGCCTTAATAACTATATTACTTGAGATGAAGTGGTATTGCATTGGTATCTTCAGATATACAGAAAATAACTAAACTACATGACAAATAAAAAAGGACCAACATTATTTTTTAATATTTGAAAAATAACCCAGTAATTAATTATTAATATTCATATCTAATATATTTGAGGCAGGAAAGAAAATATTTTTTACTTTTAAGGTATAAATTTAACATATATAAAAATCAAAAAAGAAATAATACATTAAATAAAGTCATAGATTTGAAATCTTATATACTTGGTAAATACTTTTACTTCCAATGATACCAAATTGTTCCTTGTAACACTGTATTACTCTTGAGACTTGAGGTATTATTAATATCAATTAATATTCATGTGTTAGTTTATGTATGTCAATTCAACATTAATAAATAATTATTATGTGTAAATAATTTATAAAGTTTTTAATTATACAATTTTTTAGAGATGGTGTTCATTATAACAGATAATACAGAAGTATTTTGAAACGGTATCAGAATTGCACAAAATGAGCTGAGAGGATGATAAAGAAGTGATAGTGGGTACATCAAAAGCCTGGAAATATTGAGTACCACCTTGGGGCCCACAAATCTGTGGAAAAGAGAATTGTTGCCACAGTTTCTGGTCCTCTGACATCCACACATACATGGTGGAACATATAAGCCCCCCTTCCTCCATATATGCCATAACACATTCTGAATAATAATAAGTATAATTGCATGGACTATCCTTTTCAACGCAGTGTGATTTCAACATTAGAAATCAAATTTAAATATTTTTCTGAATTTAAGAAATGAGATTATAGTACTAAGAGTAAAGGATCATGAAAGTAAAGTAAGGCAGTGTGTCAATATTCTTAAAATAGGCAATTTCTTTATCATTATTGATAACACTTAAGAAAAATCTACTGAGTGCCTGTGCCTAGGCACAGAATGCAAATAATTTCCTCTGAAGTGTTGCACTGATGGAAAATTGTGTGGAAGAGATGGTGAACATGACACATACATCTTTTTTTTTAATTAATTTATTCTTGTTACATCTCTATGGTTATCCCATCCCTTCTTTCCTACCATTCTCCCCTCCCTCCCATTTTCCCCTTATTCCCCTCCCCTATGACTGTTCCTCAGAGGGATTACCTCCTTCTGTATATGCTCATAGGGTATCAAGTCTCTTCTCAGTGACCTGCTGTCCTTCCTCTGAGTGCCACCAGGTCTCCCCCGCCAGGGGACATAGTCAAATGTGAGGCACCAGAATGCATGAGAAAGTCAAATCCCACTCTCCACTCAAGTGTGGAGACTGTCCTGTCCATGGGCTAGATCAGGGTAAGGGTTTAAATTTTACCGCCTGTATTGTCCTTGGCTAGGGCCTTAGTTTGAGCCGGACCCCATGACCCAAATCTGCCTATCATAATGTTCTACTTGTAGGTTTCTAGGACCCACTGGATCCTTCTACATTGCTATTCATACATCTTATTTTTAAATTTGATTATAGTTTCTAGGGGAGATTAGATGTGTGCATATTATAATTGATTAAGAGAGTGTGAATTATTCTAAAATCAGGACCCTGACAGAGCCCTCTTTCTTTCACATATGACTAAACTATCATGGATGTAAGTTCTAATAAACATACATATCACATATTAATTAATTAATTAATTAGTGATAAATTATAGAAAATAGATGCTAGATAGATAAATAGATGACAGACAGACAACGATAGATAAAAGTAGGCTACTAACTATAATTCAGTTATTTCTTTTGCATTCCTATATGCATAAATATAAATATAAATATATATATGCTCCAATGAAACGCACATGTGCATATAGGCATATCAGCCCACATAAGTGTATTTGGGATCTTCACACTACATCATTTCTTTTGTAACACACATTGCTAGTTATGTGCTATTTGTTATTTTTAGATCTAATTTCACATGTAACATTACTTTTCTGAATGAATCAAATACTTTTAAGGGTGTGACAAAAATATTTCATACACTGCATTGTATTTTAAAGCATGAAAATTATTTCAAATGATTGACATTAATAGAAATATTCAAAACTTACTTGGTGGAATACTCACATATACTCTTTTATAGTCCACTCCCTTCCATAAAGAAGGAAAATTTTCTTCTGTTTATTCTTCCTAACTCTTGTAAAGCACTAATATTAGAGGCATACATAGTTTTAATTTTTGTTTGTTTCTGAATTGATAGGTAAATATATGCTAAGTGTAAACTATATCTATTCAATACTGATAAACAAAAAAGAGAAAATTGTTCAGACATGATAGTTTATATTCAGGTCTATGCTCAATAAATTAATACATATTTATCCTTTTAAAAGTAAGTGAAGTGTTTGAGCCAGAAAGGTTAAAAATGGCTCAGGGAACAACCATGTTAAGTAATATTTTAGGGTCTTGATTTATGCAACAAGTTCAGTTTAATAATGAGCAAAAGTGCTAATCAGTGCCCACAGATATTAGATAATAAATTCAACCAGGCCAAATGGGTATTTGCAACACAGCAACTCCTGACTTAATGATTTAATTAATCTAAACATGCAAAATTTTGTGCTTGCTTAAATTTGTTTAGCACATGGCACATTAATGAAGATTAAACAACTAGGGGTCTATTCCTAAATTTAAAATATGTGTTGGGGAAAAAGGGAAATTAGGAAGTCTTATATAAATGTCTCATAAGAACCTCATCAGGGTCATGAGAGAATGAGTTCATACATTTGGACTTGTAATTATTTACCTTACAGTAGTAACCTAAATAGCTTTGGCTTGAATATTTCCTCTACATGACTGACCTAAAAGAGAGGCACGGCTGATCCTACTAGCATAGAATTTGGTAGTAGCTAGATTCCCACAAGATGACTACAGCACACAAGCAGCACAAAACGTATGATTATATTTTATCATTAAATATAACATAAAATTTAGATTATTTTACAAAGTAAAATTGCAACACTTACAAATATTTAATATGTAAAGGGTTACAACACTCTAAAATATAAATATTTGGTTTTCAGTTAGTCTACTCTACTAGATTTTTTACATATGTTATATTGAAAAATATATATTACTTGAAAAAATAATTGCATCTTTCTGAAAGAAAAGCTATATTACTTTGTTTTGCTTTGGTAAAATGTATTTGTTTTACTAACTTAAAATTTATTTCCTAACTTAAAAATACAGAATATGCCAGGTACAGTGGAGAACACCTGTAATTCCAACACTTGGGAAAGCAAAGGAAGGTGGATCTCTCTGAGATCAAGGTCAGCCTCATCTAAGCTAGTCCAGGAGAGCCAAGCCTACACAGAGAAACCCTGCCTGAAAAACAACACCATCAATAATAATAGTATTAATAATTTATTTGAAATATATCTGTGAGAATATTTAGTATCTTAAATATTGAGGATATCACTTCATAGGTTAAATAAGACTTTTTATCAAGCACTAATACTTGGAGTAGTAATTACTTTTATTATAACTAATTTTCATCCTGAAAATAAATGTGTGTTATAACAGCTTACTGTATTTATTTCTCTTCTTTACCATGTATAACTCAGATAACCAACTCAGGCAGGCTGATTTGGTGTTAAGTTTTTTATATTGCTAATCCTATTCTGAAACTCAAACTAATGATTTTTTTACCTTGCATCATCATTTTAATTTTTTATAAAAGATTTCAATTAGATGGTATCTACCTTTGAACACAAGTTCTCAAAACACAATAACATACGTCAATTTTGTCTCTTTGAATATTGTGTTTAATATAATTCTCCTGAAATTTAGTTAAAGAATAGTCTCTGAATGATCTCATGTGAAACAATAAGACTTATGACTTCATACATTATATTTCAGTGCTTAAAGTTACCTTGATTATATTATTTATCTTTTTCAGGCATAAATAAAATTTTAGTAAACTTGTGAGTAATTAAAGACACAAACAATTATCTGAGAGTTGGCTCATTGCTTAAGAGCAGCTGCTGCTTGTTCTGAACCACTGGGGTTTGTTTCCCGGCACCCAAAAAGTGGTCCACAATCATCTCTAATTTGAGGTCCAGGGAATCCATTGCTCTCTTCAGGAATCAGCAATGGATGCATGCATGTGGTAAGAGACCACCATGCAACTAAAAAATAAAATAAAACAAACACAAATGCACATGGTGGAGAGGGTAAGCATTTGAAAGGAACATGCATTCTCAAGATGGAATTAAACAGTTTATCCACTCTTTTTAGGGTGAATTTATTAGATTGTAAAAGCAACCTATTAAAATATCTTATAAGCCTTCCAGGGTTATTTCATTTTCATAATCTTCAGCATGAGTGTAAGACTCACAATCAGAGCCCTGACTTTAAGATTCATGTTAAGACAATTAAGAACACAAATATTTCCATAATCCACTGGATAATTGTTGAGAAGTAAATGTTATCTGGATTTTAATCATGATTTTCAAGAAAGAAGAAAATCCTATTTACTGTGCCGCTATTATTTCAAATGACTATTTATCTTATTTCTTAAAAGAAGACAGAAAAATATAAACTAAAATGCTTCTCAAATAAGTCTATAATTATACATTTTTCTTCTAACATTTTGAGTAAGCACATGTCTTAACTACTATGTGAGATATTGGGTGTTTGGACTGTTAAATAGTCTCAGCAAACAATTCTTTGTTTTTAATTTTCAGCAGGCTCATAAACGATCTGCACAAGGCATTTTATAGTACACAATAATTAAGACTTTATATAAAATAATGTGGTCCCACTGCAGTATAATGGAGATGACTGTATTGGTTTAGTGTGAGACAGGTTCAGCATTTGTGTTCAGTATACATGGTATACTGAATAGATTTTTTATATCATTCAAATTTCATATAACCATTTACTCCAGTGTAAGTGCCCATGTGTTTGAGTTATACTTCCATACCTTTTATTTACTTTGCATTTTATTAACAGTGGTCAGGAATATTAGATTATTTATTAGCATTAAATTTTATATGCAAATTCCTGTGTTTTCAAGACAATAATAATAATCTACAGAAACAATTTAGGAAAAAAACAGTGGGTATTTAAGAAATAATTTTCTGCTATATTGTACCACGTTTTTTATACTTGCCTTCATGTTAAGTTGATATTATAAAAAAGCCCATGGAATGCTACAATTCATATGGAGTCTATCACTGTACTGATTACTGTCTGATGAACCCCCCATAGTTAGTCATAGCTACAACTGCTTTTTCCTTATTATTAACTAATATTTTTCAACTTATAAATATAAATATGTTTTGTCAAAAATATTATACTTTCTTATAGTGAATTCTCAGTCTGTCCAGTTCCTCTCTTGCAGATTCTTTTCTTTACCCCTTTATACTGGCCATCTTTTCCCTTGTCAGCATCTCTCTTACATCTTAGACCTTCAAAGAGCTACAGAAAGATTGAGAGAGATTCTGCTTCAGGTTGAAATACTATGTTTTTTAAAATGATTATATTTGTTTATTTTGATAGTTCTTTGCATTTTTATTAAGATTTAAATCAGTCAGCCCTTACAGCAGAGCATAGAATGTTAACAACATCCTGAGCAAAATTGGCCATTACTAATTTATGGTACATTAACTTTGTAGCTGCATTTTCTTTTTTAATTAATTATTTTATTTTTGTACATATACATTTATATTATTACACATATATACAATAGATTACCTATGGAAACAAGAACCGTGACAATGAGGAATTATATAAATGTTACATTCTTAGTGTTTTGGCTATTTGCATTTGACAGTCTAGAAGAGGACATCTTTCCTATCTTGGTGCATCTAAATATCTGAATGTAAATCAATCTCCATCACATATTGTCATTATCAACTTAGATCATCTAACTAGACATAAAAACATTTTAAACTCTAAACAATTAAGCATAATTGTAAAATTAATCTATTTGGTCTTCAACTCCCTCAGAGACTTGAGAAAGAGTAAATTTGATTATCTGAGGATGCCAGGATTGCAGGTTAGTAGCTTTCCAAATGAAAAGATGACAGAGACAGTTTTCTACCTGAACATTAACCCAAAACTCTTTATAATTTGGAGCATCTTCTTCAGCCTTCTTCCCCAATATATCTGACAGACATATTTATGAGGCAGAGACTATTGACTCTGCCTGTGTCTAATCATGCCCTTTTTTTAAAAAGAAGAATTCTGTCTGTGGTAGAAATGAGAACCTTTTACCCAGTGGCTTTTTTTTTACCACATTTGAAGTCATCTCCATAAGGAGGTTCTTTGATGCTCATCATCTTCTTTGAGGTAGGCTGTGTGTTGCCAGGAGATAACCTGTCTCTTTGTCAATGAATCTTTAAAGTAATAAAAACATTTTAAAATGCCATATCCTGCATGTCTCTGGAGTATTTGGAGACCTTGTCTTTCTATAGAGTCATATCTATCTGCTGTACCTAAGATGTATATTCTTGTGATTAAAGTAGACTAGCAATTGACATGACCATGATTTAATTTACTAACATTTGATTTGTATAATAGCTTAATAGCACTTTCAATTAATTGGAAGTAAACCTTGTATTATAATTGAGTTATGTGTGTACAATAAGTCATATTAGAGTATATATATACATATATATATATATATATATATATAATGTGTGAAGAATATGCCTGTGAGTAATTATATGCTTTCAGTACAAAAGAACCAGACACTGACATTGGCTCAGACCTGACAGGATGCATTCCTCACAGCATACTGGACATTGACATCCTGTTTAGAGAAAGTGCTTGAAAAGAAAGAAGGGGGAATATAGAAATGTACAGGGAAGATAGAACAAAAAGTAGATTAGTGAATCTACTCCTCAACTTAATGCCTCAATTGTCACTCACAAGATATTTTTAGTTCACTCATATAGAATTTTGTTTATAGATGCAAAATAAGTTCTAGATACAGTGGTATAGAATTCAAATATAAGAAATATAATGTTTTAATTCACCTAAACTGAGGATCTAATATTCCATACTTCTCACATTCTTTGTATCATGAAAATTCTACAAGAATGAGTGAAATGTGTATGTGGGGAGGTAGACAGATAAATTATACTGGCTTGTAAATTCATTTCTATTACCTCTTTATGATAATGGAACAAATATTTTCATTCAAACTACATAAATTTGCACTGCCAACAGATAACAGCTAATATCTTTGAAATTATTGGAAAATAAGCATTGAATATTATGAATTGTTCATTTATTTTTAATTAATTACAATATCACTTCTATTTATCATGAAGCTTAAAAAGTATTAATGAAAAGATGAGTGCCTGCTAAATTTTTCAGTGATTTCAAGATGTTTATAAGGAGTGCGTTAAAATATCTTAAATGCCTTTAAGGTGTATATCAGTTAATGAAATACTAATATAAATCTAAAATACAAAGAAAATAAATCTTAGACAAATAATTTTCAATGGATTTATCCAACAAAAACTGTCCATTATGAATCAATTTTACAAATAGTTTTCTACAATGTTTTTTAATACAAAAATTTGTCTTTTGACAGGATCAACACAGCATCTCTTTCCATGATTCTTTTTCCTGCAGATGTAGCACTTCCTTTTAAGAAAGGTCAGAAAAGGTACAGCTACAAGACATGATGACACATTGCATGAACAGTGAGTTTATGAGGCAACAAGATTTGGGAGAATGTTTAATATTTGATTCAGTGAAAATAGTTAAAATGTCTCTCTACACTCTTCCATCTCTGAAGATTTCTTTTTTTTATTTTTTATTAATTTATTCTTGCACATCTCAATGGTTATCTCATCCCTTGTATCCTCCCATTCTTCCCTCCCTCCCATTTCCCCCTTATTCCCCTCCCCTATGACTGTTCCTGAGGGGTACTTCCTCCCTCTTTATATGCTCATAGGGTAACAAGTCTCTTCTTGGTAACCTGCTATCCTTCCTTTAGAACTGACAACAAAAGTGACCCATACATGGCTATTCTGGGACAAAGTCATAGGATTTGTGAAGAAAATCCATACAAGTGATCATGAAAAGCATCAGCTGATAATTGCATACCTCTTTTGGTACCAGAGGGCCTGTTCATTAGCATTGCTTGTGGTACTCTGTACCATCCAATAACATCCGTGAGGGATACACACTCTCAAAGGGACATCACAGAGTACGGGTGAAGACCATAAAAAGGAGCAATGTATAAGTGTAAAAGTGGATCTTAGAACTGCTGGGAAACATGCTTTCTAATAAACCATCATCTATATTTAAAAGTTAGTGTGTGCATGGCTGCTGTTCATTGTTCTACATAGCCTTCAGCTAAACAGTAAATGAAGTGTTCACATGACACGTTATTCAGCAAAACTGGCACTCTGATTATTTATTTAAAGATTTTATTCATCACTTTTGTCAGATGAATAAACATGTTTTCCATACATTACCTTAATAGACTTGATGGTGCAGAGACAATGAATGTCACATCTGGCTTGGAAAATAGCTGCTTTACTTCTGTAGTTCTTTGTTAAATTGTGAAGAAGTGCACCCTCAGGAAAGAGGGCCTTTCTCTTCTGACTCAAAGCATAATTGGCTGAGCTTGCTTTAACAAGTAAATTTTGTTTCTTCATAACAAGGGGAATTCACTTCCTTAACAGAATATCAGGGTGTGATGGATTAACATGCACTTGGAAGCAGTGACATCAAGTAAAAAGGGCTTCATTTGTTTCCTTACCTGCATGCAGACCTTTAATCTATCAATTATCTTTCATATGCAAGTATGCACTTCCTTCCTTGACACATGTAGGAATATATATGTATCTATATACATGTATTCTTAGTATAACAATAGTATTCTTGTAAACATTGTTGTAATTTCACATAAAAAAGAAATAATAGTTTGAGACAGGTGTTCCTTAGATTATTCATGTTCCATATAAAAATTGAGCATGGCTTAAATGAAATTAGATTTAAGTAAATAATACAGTTTTCATTCTCTTAAAGGAGCCATGCTAATTATTTGTCATTAGAGTTTAGGTAATCCATACTAAATCATAAAATCGTATTTCTCTTAAATGATACACTAAAATATTAAATCACAATCATTTGAAGGATCATGAAGTTGTGGTGCTACTCTGTAGTCCATGAACGTGGAAAATTGAAGCAGGAGAAAATTTTCAACAGAGTTACAAATTATGTATGTCCCTCTGCTTTTCTTTTACTAAAGGCATTTCAGTGAAGATAGTTCTTGACAGTAAACTATTATAGGGATTTTACCATGTAAACTGTTGCTAGCAGTGACATATTTATGATAACTGTCAAAGTCAGTATTAATTTCTATGCTACTCTAATTAATTATATCTCATAAATGTACTGGATAAAATATGCACCTATATTTTTCTATTCTTACAGTAGCAATTAATTAGTATCAGAATTTCTTTGATTGATTGGCTCATGGAAACTAAAGCCAAGATCTAAGCATATGCCCATTAGAGTATTCTTCATATTATTAAATGCTGTAAAACAGTGAAATTTCTAAATGTGTGTTTATATATATATATATATATATATATATATTTAGAGAGAGTTTAGTAGTAGAGTTGGTCACTGACTGTTTCACAGTTTATCTTAGTATTATCATGTTGGCATCCACTCAATATACAATCAGCTCTCCCATAGACAGCTGAGAAAAGAAAAGCTTATAAAATAATATGGACTATTAAATGCTTTTTAAAACAATCTAAAATGTATTTATTTATACATATGTGGAGCATTTAACAGAACATAAATACTAGACATGTTTTCTTCAAATAGTTATTTAGGTCTATATGTTTTGTGGAACAGATTATTTTAACACAATACAGGTGTATGAACACAATAATTGAACAAAAGAAAGACTGACAAAATAAAATATTTTTGCGGAACTGAAGGTTACATATCCTTGGTAAATGATTTTTATAAGTTTATAGAATATTTTAGTATTAGTATTTTTAGTAGGTTATTATTTGAAGTCATTGTATTTTTTATAATCCGCTCCTATCTAAAGTAAACATATTATACCCTAAAATGTAAGACTTCTCCTATGAATCATTCAAAAACTTGACATATTCATAATTGTATGAACATCTTCTCATTCAGAGAAGAAGCAGACCAAGTTAATATCAAGAAAACTGATTTGCTTTCCCAGTACAGGGAAGCAGCAGGATGGTTAACGTTTTTGCTCCAGTTGCTGGGAATGAGAGGGCAAGTCACATCACTCACTCAAACCTCCAATTCCCCAAACTAATAGTGCTGGGAAAGAGGCAAAAAGGAATGTACAGGGTTTGAACCTCACCCTAAAGGCTAATAGAAGATAGTTCTGTCAAACATCTATAAAGCAGGAGAGGCTCCAGGCAGCATTCAGGTCCAGAATCCAACCCAGGGACTCCTTAGACTGCTGCTCATTGGACCTTCACTCAACTATAGGACACAAAAAGGAAATAATAGCTTATATAACAGATGGGAAATGCATCTAAAGGGCTTTATAGATCAAAATCAGCATCTTGGATTGTATGACGAAAAAAATATACCTGTCAGTACTAAACACAGACAGAAACATGATACTGTCTTGAACTGCAACAATGTTGATTAGGAGATTCCCCTACTCTCCTTTTCGTGTATATTTTCATTTCATGACAGCCTTAATTTGGAGTGTGTTAAGGAAGGCACAGTAATACTGTTTCTTGAGGAATATGAGTGTACCACTGAACCCCACACGAATAGCAGGGAACACTATACTCTAGCCTCACACCAAATCTAGAAAATGGAAAGAAACACTTTCTAAGATTTTTGCTAAATAGCAAGGAATGACCACTTTCATGCAATTTGGAAGCAAGTAAATAAGCAATTCAGATTTTTGAAAAAATGAAATGTTAATCAAATTAAATACGAAATCTGGTTTTACCACAATAAAATGAGATATAGATGTAATATATTATTATTTATGATTATATGATTTATAATTTTAATAAATTTCTCCCTTTACTAACAAAACATTTTTGTAACATACGAATAATTATTTTATTTTATACTTATCTCTATGTTATTTTATTGACTACTTTTTATCATTTTATAATTTATATATTGCTCTAAATTAATAAATAATGTATGAGTTGTATTATGTTAAGATACATATAAAGACAATAGTGGAACACTTATTCTGAAATGGAAATTCACATGTCCCTTATACATTTTCAGGCTTTTGTTTAATAGCTGCCCCATTGAAATTTTTAAAGGCTTTATTGAATTTCAACCAAATTGTCTTTTCGTCATAGATAATTCATAGGTTCCAAACCCTTGTAGTTTGCTATATTTTGAAGACATAATTTAGAATGTGTGAACAGATAAAATTATTTTAAGTTTATTAATTTAGAAGGGCAAACAAAGCACCAGCAAGAGAGCTAGCAGCTATTTGCTGAACACCAGTATTACTTACTGATGTTCCTGGCTTTCTGTGTCTTTTAGACCTTACTGAATTGCAATTTCCTTATATTATTACCAGGGTTATTAGCATCATCTTCTCAAATACATACAGTCTTATCTTGAAAGGCCAGAGAGACAAAGGGAGGAATGTGAGACTTCACAACACAACTGAAAATTGCAAAGCTCCTGTCAACATCAATATGCCTGTTTCTGAAACACGTGTTCTTAGGGTCTCATCAACTAAAATACTTTCATACTTCATACCTTCCCTGAACAATAAATGAAGTAAAGTACCAAAAAGCTTTCTGATTGTGCAAGCAAGACATAAAATTGATAGAATATAGACCAATTTCTCTTCCCTTTTTATTACACTACTTACTGCTATGTCAAGATTTTACTGCCTGTGGAGTATTGGTATTTCTGGCTCAAAATACCTGAACTTCTTATTTTTAAATCATAATCTTCCAGCACACAATAGTTATGACTTAGGAGAGATTACTGAAGAGTTACAGTTGGATATTCTATAGCTATTGCCTAAGCAGCTTAAATCAGAACTCAACATCCTCTTTTGAATAAGGACCCACTTCGAGTTAATTTAAAAATATATTTCCCATAAAATGAGGCCTTTGAGAAAGCATTCCAATGAAGCACACTTCTGTGATAAAATAGCACCTTTACTAACCTGTGGCTTGTTGCTTTGTAGGATCTTAACATCTATTTTTGGTTCCTGGAATGAATTTGCAATTTATATACTGTGCTTAGTCGAAGATTGTATCTTATAATGCTCAAAAGGTAATGTACTGTCTACCTTGACTGAAGCAATTTCCTTTTTCATTCACGGACATATTTTAAAGATTTTCAAGTTTTTTATGGTATTCTTAATGGAAAATGTTTTGTTTTGTTCTTTGTTTTTTCAATTCAATACTAGAAACATGTTTATGTTAAAAAAATTTGAAAAACAAATCAATGAAACCAATGCCTGTACTTTTGGAATTGGAAAGTTTAATTTGTCCCTTCCAATGAACACTTAACAAGAAATTGTTATTAGTCTATTATAACCTTTCAATTAGTTCGCAGATATCAAATGACAGATTCACACAGAGTATAGCATATTTCATTCTGCAGAACTGATATTAAAATGATTCTTTGTGAATTATAAAATAATAATTAGTTTAAGACAATTATTTGAAAGAAATTTTTTAAAGATCAGAATTTAGACATATGTTCACCTATTACAGTTTGTGATACATATTCCTGATACTTAATCCAAATAAATCTATGCATAGATGCTGTTGTCAATCCTACAGAAACACTAAATCTCTTCTAAGTTATATTTTAAAACCATATTTGTACTAAATGCTTGCAAAGCTTCAAGCAATTTATGTTAACTCACATTTTAAAATCCCATTTTTTTTAAAGTAAGATGAAATACAAAGAATAAAATAACTCCTCTACTTCTACAGCGATTTGCCAAGAAGTTGGAATGTAGTGACCAGTATACCCCTACATGCCCTCTTCTTTTCCTCTTCCAAACTTCTGCTAGGTTGACCTGTAGTTCTTTTTGCGTGGTTAGAGCCTAGCTATTTGAGATTTGATCCCAACAAGAAGACAGAGTATTAATTCAACAAATTGATAAACTTTCTAAAAGAAGTATAAAAAATTTAAACAATCAAAGTATGTGTCCAATAATAAAACAACATCAGAGTTACCTTCTATGGTACAGCAAATAATCTAGCACATGACATCTACAGATCAAACTTCTAGGAGACGAAGGTGATTGGTTTCTATATATACAAACAACTGTGTATAAAATGTGAATTTCCTGGTTAAAATACTGATGGACAGTTGAATGGAAATGTCATAATCATGAGCTTACTTTATTTATGTGTATCTCATATATTATAGAGAGGATCACAATATTTGAATAACTAAAGAAATATATTACAATGTCAGTATGAATTTCACATTTAACTGGTAATACTGTATATGTTATTTTTAAAGCATAAGAGTAATTAGGAAAGCAGAGTAATATGAATTGATAACACATTCCACATCAAGACCAAAACAGGCTGACTGGAAGAAAGGTGGTAAATAGCTGGGCTCTATATCTTGGATATTTACGTAGTTTCTGATTCCCTACCTTTTGTGGTGCAATTAGTCTTCTCATGAGAACTGCCTTCTTTTTATCTCACTCTGATAAAATGGTCCAAGGACCAAGATCCCAATACAGCTTTTCCTTCTCTGTTCATAATAAACTGGTAGCAAATACAGTTCCTGAGAAAGTTTCTTGAGTCTGCCTGTGCCTTAAGATTTTTATCTGACAATGCTGCCATAATCTTATTACAATATAGGCATCTGTGTTTACCAGTTTTTATCTTTTTCAGTCTACTAGCAGAAACTCATGTCAAAATAGCAGTAGGATAGTTAAAATATTTAGGAAAGTAGCTCTGTTTCTTCCAATATTTAAAGTTGTTTCAAAGCTATGCATAATTTTATTAATTAATCTTTGTTATAAATATATGCACATAAAGATGAAATCAAATATATTCATTTTATTCATAAAGAGTTTAGTGATTCCTGGCCCTTTTGTCTTGTCGTGTTTGGTTATGTTAGGGTTAAGAAATATGAAATGTATACTCCTATTGGCTACTGGCTTCCTTATACTGTTTATTTTTGCGTAGGTACTGAATTATCACGATTAATCTTTCACTTTAAGCATGGTCAAGTTATTTTAAACAGAATACATTCAAAGAACATTTTCGGTCTCTAGAACATTACACAAAATGTTCATAAATTTTATTCCTCTTTAAGTCTTTTAAATCAATCCCATGACAACAGCTATGGAAATGATACTCTACCCAGCATGGCAACATAAACTGAAATTACTCCAACTTTACACTAGGAGGCATATTCCCTCTACGGATCTCTCTACAAGATTAATACATGATACTTTGACCTAAAAAGAATCCCAAATGCAAAATATTAATGACTTTTTCATTTGCAATTATGAATATTCACTGAAATTTATTATGCTGTATTAAAAATCCCTCCTAAAATAGGTAAATTTAAAACAGTAGAAAAGGTGTGTTCTTTATTTATCAGCAATATTTTAATGACTTTCTATCACATAAAGGATCATCATATTGTGACTCTTTTAAAATGAAATACTAATAAAACAGAGTATGCAGTGAAGAATTAAATCATAATAAATTCTTAAAACTCATAAACTGAGAATAATTGTTTCCTTTTTAGGATACTGAAGAATAAATATTTTAATTTATATTTTTATTAGTTTAATAAGCTGTGATTTTCTTATAACCTCTTCTCTGAATCAGTGAATGTAAAAAAGATAGAACAACAAGATCTTTGTCCAATAGATAAAATACATATTATTTTGCATTTTCTTTACCTTTTGCTATGTATTGGAATCTACTACAAAAAGCAGCATCCACAAGCCTAGCCTAGAGGAGGCCCATGAGTAGAACATAGGCTATTCTGCCTCCACAGTCTCTTCTGAACTGTAGTAAGTGTAGTAATATACCACTTAAAGAAAACTGATTTTAATATGTAATTGATTAGGCAATTAACTACGATTTATTCAAATATCTCTAAATATGTCCAGTATTTAATAGCAATACACTTTTTGCTTATTGATTTTGGGGTTTTCTCTGTTTCTTTTTCTTTTCTTTTCTTTTTTTTTTTTTTTTTGATTATTTTAAAATTTATTTATTTAATTACTTATTTCCAGCAAAAAAAAAAAAACAAAAAAAAACCTTCCCACTCTGGAACATTGAATGACTTGCATACCTCTATTGCTACTCTCTATTTGAACTAGGATGGCCTAGCAGATACAGTTTCCTTTGCAGCTGTCTCCAAAGCCTGGAGTTAAAACTGTCCTTTTTTCAATTTTCATCATTTGTTGTTTTCTTTATTGACTCTGTAATTACATAATATTTCCCTTTTCTTTCCCCCTTTCAGAAAGTTCCATATGTGCCTCCTGTCTCTTTCCAATCCATAACCTCTTTCTTCATTAATTTTTGCTTAAAATGTGTATGTACTGTGGCTGCGCTGAGCTGGTGTCTTCGGTGGACCTGAGCACTCAGCCATTTGTCACCTTGCACAAAACTCAAATCCAAGTGGATTAAAGACCCCAACATAAAACCAGAGACACTAAGTCACTTAGAAGAAAAAGTGGGGAAGAGCCTGGAACATATTGGCACAGGAGACAACTTCCTGAACAGAACACCAACAGCCCAGGGCTTAATGTCAACAATTAATAAATGGGACCTCATGAGGCTGAGAAGCTTCTGTAAGGCTAGAGACACTGTCAAGAGAACAAAGAGACAGCCTACAGACTGGGAAAAGATCTACACCAACCCTACATCTGACAAAGGTCTAATATCCAAAATATATAAAGAACTCAAGAAATTAAACACCACCAAACCAAATAACCCAATTGAGAAATGGGGCTTGGAAGTAAACAGAGAATTCTCAACAGAGGAATACCAAATGGCTGAGAAACACTTAAAGAAATGTTCGACATCCTTAGTCATCAGGGAAATGCAAATCAAAACAACTCTGAGATTCCATCTTACTCCCATCAAAATGGCTAAGATCAAAAACTCAAGCAACGCCACATGCTGGAGAGGATGTGGGGAGAGAGGAACACTCCTTCATTGCTGGTGGGAATGCAAACTAGTACAACCACTTTGGAAATCTATCTGGTGCTATCTCAGAAAACTGGGAATAGGGCTTCCTCAAGACCCAGCTATTCCACTCCTTGGAATATACCCAGAAGATGCGCCAGCACACAACAAGAAAATTTTCTCAACCATGTTCATAGCAGCCTTATTCATAATAGCCAGATCATGGAAACAGCCCAAGTGTCCCTCAATAGAAGAATGGATAAAGAAACTGTGGTACATATACACTATGGAATACTACTCAGCTATTAAAAATAAGGAATTCTCGATATTTGTGGATAAATGGATTGAGCTAGAAATGATCAAAATGAGTGAGTTAACACAGAAGCAGAAAGACTCAAATGGTTTATTCTCACTTATATCTGCATACTAGCCCAATGGGCATGTCCCAAGAAAGCCTTCACTTACCAGGAAACTGAGACAGAGGGGAGGACATCCTATTGGGACTCTAGATGAGAGAACCATGTGAGAATAGCAATGTAGAATGATCCAGTGGGTCCTAGAAACCTACAAGTAGAACATTATGATAGGCAGATTTGGGTCAAGGGGTCCCGCTCAAACTAAGGCACCAGCCAAGGACAATACAGGCGGTAAACTTTAAACCCCTACTCTCATCTAGCCAATGGTCAGAACAGTCTCCACACTTGAGTGGAGAGTGGGGTATGACTTTCTCATGTACTCTGGTGCCTCACATTTGACTATGTCCCCTGGAGGGGGAGACCTGGTGGCACTCAGAGGAAGGACAGCAGGTCACCGAGAAGAGACTTGATACCCTATGAGCATATACAGGGGGAGGTAATCCCTCTCAGGAACAGTCATAGGGGAGGGGAATAAGGGGAAAATGGGAGGGAGGGGAGAATGGGAGGATACAAGGGATGGGATAACCATTGAGATGTAACAAGAATAAATTAATAAAATTTTAAAAAATGTCTATGTATATAGATATATTACTATGTATAACATGTTAAGTCTTTCTAATGTTATTTGTATGTATGTTTACTAGGCTAATCATTTGTACTGGATAACTTATTGATGTATCATTCCCTAGGTGAGACTATTTTTCCTACTTTCAACATTCTTTAGTTTTATATCATTTCTCCAATCCCTTAAATATTTGTGTGACTTACATGATAAAGTTAGTTCTTATCTCTTCCAATTATCACAATTTCTATGAAAAACTCATTCACCTTTTACATTTTTAGTTCTTAGGTAATAATTCAGAATCATATTACTTATTCTTAGATACTTTTGGTCAAATTACAAATATAAATACTTTCAAACAGATAAATTATACTCTGAATTTTTCCTCTAATATCTCTAACTGATTGACTGTATACATTTAAAATAACTAATATAGACCCTAGACACAAGGAACCTTTACTTTTCTTTTCGTTCATCTCCTGTATCCAAAGAGACATTATTTGGCATCCCCATTATTCAAAATTAGGTATCAATTCTCCTTTCAACATACTTTTACAGATGCTCACATATTTGAACCATTATTATGAGCCATTTATTAAGCCTATTCAGTCACAACTCAATTTAACTTTACCGCAAAAGACTGATACTAGTAGTTCCATTTTGGAATTTTGGAATCAACGTTCTCAAGACCATGGTAGTTCGCAAGAATAGCAAAGACCACAGTTATGCTGGAATTTTGAGTTTGCCGAACTAGACACGGTATTTATAACAGCAAGAAATCTTCACAGTTTTCATATGTGGGGGAACATACAAACTTACACACACTAACACACAGGCATAAACTCACACATAGCCACCCAAAAACATGTACACCTAAACAAAGGCATGTATAGATAGACACCCATATACACGCACCCGTCCCCAGATACGCAGGAAACAAGTATATACATATATATTCATTTAGAGAATTTCTGTTTAAGCTTTCTTGCTTATATAAAGTACAACTTCACCTACAGATATTTTACTCATTTCTCACTGAATAATTATTTTTAATAGAATCCATTTTTATTTTAACCATTACCATTTCCTCCAATTCAATGTTACTACTGACAAAACTAAATAAAAATAATATTAAAAAGGACAAGTAAAAAATATTTTTATGGCTTATCAGATTTATTTTGTATTTATCTCACAGTCATATAAGAAAAGTGTCACAGATTCCTAAAATTTGCTTCATGGGCCCTCAGAAGATGGTATTTATATTACTAAGGTCCATACTATACTGTTAGCCTGCTTAGTATTCAGCCTTGCTTTTAATTTCTATCACTTCAACCTTATTGCTATTTGTCATACACTTCTTGAATTGTATACAGATAGAATAAGAGATTCTAAGATGTGCCAAATGACTCTATTCTATGTAAGTTGTGACAGAATGACCAGTGAAGACCCCCAACACCCAGAGTTTGTGACTATCTTATGATCACCTGTCTTTATTGAACTTGGAGCTTGTTTCTCAACAAAAGAGTAAAAGAGGGTTGATATAGGGTAGTGTAAGATTGTATTAATAGGCACTTAACCCCAATAATGTCTTCCTGAGTGAATAGGAACTCATTAATTCTTCCAGGTAAATTCAGAGGCGAATGGTAGGCAAAGATGTTATAAAGTAAATATAATATGCACCTTTGCACATAATTAAACAAGAGATTTAAAAAACTAACATGTAAAGACAAAAATTTAAAAATTACTATTCAGGCTTCATAATAGGACAAAATTAAGACTTAATTCTAAATTAGTAGTAAAAACCTAGTCCTGATATGATCATATAATTGATTTTTACTACTTTTATAGTTGAAAAATATTTCTTTAATGGAATTATATTTCAAAAATACTCCCCCTTTGAGAAGTAATGTTCTGTGATCATCATGAATTTATATCTTAAAAAAAGATCTGATTTACTGATACTTGGAGATGGAACATGATATTTGCTTAGAGCTAGAAACAAAACAATTCAGTATGCTAAAACCTGCACACATGTAGCTCAGTTGGCCTATTGTGCTTGAAAAGCTGTCTGTGCTGTGAATGTGGAAACACCATCAAGTTGGCATACAACTTTGCCCATTACTCTTTGTTAAGCTTGCCCTCAGTGTTCTAAGAATAAAGCAATAATCAACAAGTTTATCTCAGAATTAAGAAGAAACGAAAGTATTTATCTTACTTAAAATATCTTTCACAAAGCAATGAAAAATTTCTTTGCCGGTCCTTCAAAACTGAACATAATGATGGGAAATACTTGTTCAATTGTATCTTTATCATTTAAAACATCCATTCACTGTGCTTTTGTAAAGAAAACTATATTTTAATTAAATTATAGAGAAAGAAAGGAAATAATAATATAATCTAATATATTTTAGATATTGAATCTTATTACTCTACTACTTCCCATCAACTTTATGATTTTGAACAAACAAAACATAGAACAAACTAATGGTACAACAAGAGCAGCTAGATCATACTCTCTACAAATTTGTTTGTTACATTGATTAATTTAGGCTTAATATTACAATTGTACTTAATAATGATAGCAGTCCTTTGGAAGATTACTAAAATTCTAAAAAGCATTTATTGTGTCATGAATTTTTATAATATATTATTACAAATGAGAGCTAATTTTTAACCAAACTATAATTAGAATTTCACTTTAACAAATAAACAATGAATCTAGAACTCCAGTTTAAGTCTAGAACAGGGACTGGTATATACTTTCATGGGTAAAAAACTTACTATACAAGTGTGAGTTTAATACTTTGAATCCAAAAACCAGCCTGAAGACTCATGATGCAGCACATATCTGTATCATAGAACTCTTATGAAGCTTAAGGGCCATATAGCCTGGCATAGGCAACATCAAACTACAGCCCGGCTTCCCCTCAAAAACACTAAAAGATGAACAACACCCCAGATTATATTATGACATCCACATGTGAGTTATAACATATGCATGCTTGCACACACACATATAAGAGCTCATAAGGGCAAATGTACATGCACACCACACACACACACACACACACACAACACATAGACACACACATACACACAAACATAATTAATCTATCAGTCAATCAAAAATTACAGCACATTTTTATATGATTAATTGTTCCTTTTATTTTTTTATATTATTGATTACTGTAAGAGGTTCCTAGAGTCACAACTAATATTATAAACTGATAGTAAAATAATTTTTTCCTGGAAAATTTTTCATAAACCAACAAAATATCAATTTAAGGGTGACCTTTAAAATACAATTTTTATTATATTAAAAATTTTGTTTTCATATATTGAAAATTTACTCGAATACCATACAATTATTTCAGTCAAAACCTACATATAATTTTACACGTGAATTGTGGAAATACTTTAAAATTGTATCAGTTTTCAGCTCAGGCTCTATGAACAATTAATAAATCGGACCTCATGAAGCTGAAAAGCTTCTGTAAGGCAAAGGACACTGTCAACAGAACAAAATGACAGCCTACAGCTTGGAAAAGATCTTCACCAACCCTACATCAGACAAAGGGCTAATCTCCAAAATATATAAATAAGTCAAGAAAATAAACAGTAATAAACCAAATAACCCAATCAAAAACTGGGGTACACAGCTAAACAGAGATTTGTAACAAAGGAATATCAAATGGTCATGAAACACTTAAAGATATGCGTCACAAACCTAATCGTCAGGGGAAATCAAATTAAAACAACTCTGACATTCCATCTTGCACTTATGAGAATGGTTAATATCAAAAGCTCAAATGACAGCACATGCTGGTGAGGATGTAGAGAAAGGAGAACACTCCTTCATTGCTGCTTGTAGTGCAGACTTGCACAACCACTTTGGAAATCAGTCTGGCATTTTCTCAAAAAATTGGGAATAATGGATATTCTTACAACCCTTTATGTGTCTGTAAGTGGTGAATGGATGTTTAAGAGTAGTAAGAACATATATTAAAATTCAGTTACCCCAAACACTATAGTAGATATGGCTGTTCATATTAATTTATTTAAAATGCACAATATAAATAGTTACTATATAAATATCCTAGTTTTAAATATTTTTTTTAAAATGAAGCCTGATATATTTGAAATTTAGGGATATTTCTAAGCATAATAAGAACCATAAGTAGAAGTAATTCATCATATTTTTATGCTGTTTTCTACTTCTCTTCTTAGGAAATTATACCTTTTTCAAAAACAAAGTCGAGAAAGAGAATCCACAGAGGACATTGAAAACCACAGAAGAAGGGAGGTGACAGCAGTTAACTAGCATGTCAGTGTCTCTAAACATCACTTTCTAATTCCTCAAAGTTAACTACAAAATGGTGACTAGACAATGAAAAGAGAATGTAGCAAATATGATTCCAGTGCAATTTAAGATTTATTTTGATTATTGTATTATTGCCAGCATATTCTAGTGAATCATAGTCTAGGCATGAATATGGAGCTTGTAGGGTAGTCTAAGGGCTCAAATGAACCAGTGACTCAGCAAGTAACACACGACCTGGATTATCTAATACCTTAACTGTGATGAATTGTGCTGATTCTACCACGAAGCTCCATGTGTTCTCATTTAAAGACGTTGTACTGACCGTCATTCTCCTGGTAAAATCACCATCTCAAATAGAACCTTGAAGGTTTCTGGAGCATCTTTGAATAGACATCATGAATTTGTTTAAAATATAGTAAAAAATTAAATTTTATAGCTGCTTCTTTAAGTAGGATTGAAATGTGCATTTTCCCCAGCTTAGTACCTCTTCTATCCGTTCCCACTTGGCAGCTGGCCCAGTCCTTTTGTCTAGGACTAAAAAGTCATTGTGTGAGTAGCATGGCGTATTGTTCAAAGATCTAGCCAAGGGCAATTTGCTAACTCCTACTTAAAAAGCTTGACAAAATGTTCTCTCTCTCTCTCTCTCTCTCTCTCTCTCTCTCTCTCTCTCTCTCTCTCTCTCTCTCTCTCTCCCCGTGTGTGTGTCTGTGTGTGTGTGTCTGTCTGTGTCTGTCTGTCTGTGTCTCTCTGTCTCTCTCTCTGTGTGTCTCTCTCTGTCTCTCTCTGTCTCTATCTCTCTGTCTCTCTCAGCTCTCTGTCTCCCTCTGTCTCTGTCTCTGTCTCTCTCTCTCCTCTCCTCTTCTCTTCTTTCTCCTCTCATGCTCCATCTCTTTTCCCTGACCCCTCTCTTTCACCTCTTTTTCTCTGATTGGAAATCTCAAACATGGGTTTTGTTATGAGAAGACTTAGGAGAGTGTTTAGAAACAGTGACAAAAATGACCTACAGCCTAACAAGGCAATCGCTACATTTTACTTCTCTCAATATATAATTTCAGAGAAAAAAGTTTAAATAAAATATTAATAGCTTTGAATAACATAAACTTCCTATAAAGCATTGATATTGTGCACTATAAACCATATTTTTTTTGAAATTTGTATTTAATTGAGAATTTACAAATAAGCTCAAGTTTTTGCTGTAGTATATCTATAGTAATGTATCATTGCTTATAGATGGAAAAGGACAAGTATCATATTATTTTGTCGATATATATTCTTGCACAGTAGGGATGAAATATATTTTATGATTTAGCTATATTTTTCTGTACTATGACACCTCTCAGTACATCCTGGCTGACCATAGACACATCATTCTATGACAAATAAAATAGAAATTAACTATGATCTTGTTCATCTAGTTAATATATCCTAAAAGCTGCCTTTCCATTCTAGATGAATATTTTTAAATTTCTAATTCAATTAGTTAAGTAGAAAATTACCCAGATATTCATCAATTTTTAAAACCTAGTGATTAAACTCACTGCCCTCTGTCATCCTGTGTGTTATTCTAAATGATTTCATTATTCCATGTAAAGGGAAATTGATGAAACCTCTTAAGCCTAAGTCTTATACCTGAAAAATATTACTCCTGCTTTAAAGATACTTGTGTAAAGTATATTTGCTAATCGATGGAGAACGGCGACAGATGTGTATATTTAACGTTTGTATTTCTGTGATTATTTTACATCAGATTCAAAGAGCATCCAACTTCTTCCAAACTCTTGCACACAGGGTGATCAGAAATTAAAGTGAAAATTCTTAGTTTAGCTTTGTGCTGGTCAGAGAAGAGAGAACTGTAGACTACAAAAACTGTTTACAAGTGGCTAGTATAAGTACCCACCCACATCACCTCCATACAGTTCTTGGGAAAACAGAGCAACTTAGATTCATTAGTTCATAGTGGGAGTATGTCCAGAAATGCACAGAAGCCTGGCAGAATGACACATGCCTTTAATCCCAGCACTTGGGAGGCAGAGGCAAAGGCAGGCAGATCTCTTAATCAAGCGCAGACTTGTCTACAATTTGGGTACAGAATAGCCAGGGCTGTTCCACAAAGAAACCCTGTCTCAATCTAAAAAAAAAGAAACAAAAAGAAAAGATGATGAAGAAGAAGAAGTAGAAGAAGAAGGAGAAGGAGAAGAAGAAATTCACGAGAATAAACAAATGCTTATCTAGTTCTCTCAAAACTTCTTGGATGGCAGGTTTTGAGTTTGTCAGCTCTAGATATTTGAAGTTTAAAAAAATATGCTTAATGTTTTATTCTTACAAACCAGGCACAGAAATACAGAAAATGAAAATGGCAGCATAGAGTTTACTTGGATTCCACCAGAGAGTTCCTGGAATACACGAAAACTTCTGCAGGAAGATCTGCTCTGACCACACACATTTAACCTTGCTAGTGGGAAAAAAGCCCAATCAGAGCCCTGCCGTGGCAGAGGCAGAGAAGGAACCATGAACACAGAACTCTGCCTAGACAGAGATTCAAAACTCTGGAAGTGAGGGAACAGGAATGCTGGATTACCAGAAAGGGAGTTGGTAAGGAAGCCTGCCTGAGCTTGTGACCTCAACGCCAGAGGCACCATAATGTCTGAAACAGAGGTACTAAATAGCTAGAGATTTGTGGAACCGTCACCATAACTACTCTTCCTTCTCCATTTACCAACGTGAAGCAGTGCAGAAGTGGGAAAGGGCTTCTGTTTTGAATGTGTGTGTTCTTTTGTGTTGTTGTTCTTTTCTCGGTTTAGAAATCTTCTTGATGTGCTTACTCAGTGTTTCCCTTCATTTAACAACAACAACAACAACAAACTTGGGGGAGGGTACAAATACTAATAATACTACTATTCCTGCCCAAAACCCTTCAAGGGTATTCTACTACCATGAAAAAAAATATTTTCAACAAAATAGAAATCATTTTCATTAATCTAGAAAGGGCATTGTAATTTTAACATACCTAGTCACTGAGGGTTGTTGTTGTTGTTGTTGTTGTTTTAAAGCATATGTGTTTACAGCGTACAGATCAATAAAGAGGAAGACTTAGTCCAAGACTTTCTTTAAAGACAGAGAGAGAAGCCCCTTTAGAG
>OU015748.1:28523827-28612510 GCA_907169655.1 Acomys percivali | reverse complement strand
GTCAAAAATGTTGATACCCACAGGTTGAGGAGCAGTGCTCTAAAGGGATTATTTGATATTGACAATGATTACCTAAGCCAGGAGTAGCTCTGTGTATGACCTGGGATTTAAGTCAGATACATTTTTTTCAACCTACTGATACAGAACCAAATTATCCAAGAATCAAACCAAGAATAAAATTTATGAAGGAATTATCTTCTTTCCTTTCTTATATATATTAATCACATTCAGTCCATCTTTAGTCTTTGTAAGTAGCTGTTTTGATATAACACCCTCACAAGACATGAATACACAAACATTACACAATATATATGTGTATAATTGTACGTATGTATATATATATGTGTGTATATATATATAATTAACAATGTTCTAATAAACTCTATTTCATCATTTTAATTACCTATTCTGTAGTCCCTTTGTCACCAAAATATATTCCAACAAATATTTTCTTTCAAATATTTGCACATTTTAAAATCTTTTTGATGACCCATAAATAAAAATATAACATTTAAAGGTCAACATATCAAGTACATCAACTACGTTCACTTCAAGGCATATAAGAACAAAAGCAGCAGGTACAACCGATCGTCCTTTGCTTGCAGAGCACACTGAAACAAGTTTCATCAACAACTCAAGCCGACCAGCAGCATGCTAAGAAGAGTAGGAGAAGACTCACCAGAGTTGGGGTCCGAGTTGCCATCTGCTTCGGTCCTCTTGTCCGGAGAGGCCTGGTCGTAGAATTCGTCCTGTGGCTGAACCAGAGGAAGAGGGTGTGAGATCAGGGTTCCACTACCCACCGGCTCGTGGTCTCCCAGACCACTGTCACTGCAGCTTTCCTGGGAGCCATCCGGGAGGTGAAAGGTAACACGGCGCTGAGACTACAAAGAAGACCACAGGACATGCAGTTAACACTAGCTTCCCCCTGGCAGAATGCTCATGTTCTGTAGAACACACATTCCAAAATTACTACAAATGACACAGTAAAAACCAGAGTACAGAAGGCTAACAACAGAGTCTGGCATTCATTGCTTTCATGGTACTAGATAGGTACTGTCCACCTGGCAAATTACCAAAACCTAAGTTTTTCTTTAATAATTCAAAGACATAAAACCAAGGTAAGGTCTTAAGACAAAAATGTGAGAAAACAAAGGGGCATACTTGTGTTCATGAAAAACATCATAGAAAAATCACCAGTAAGAAATATACAGAATCGTTTGCTTCATGGAACTGAGTAAATAATTCATTAATTCAACAGTACAAATGTCTTCTTCAGGCACTTTGCTTTCTAGGCACTTCCATTGACATATCCCAGTCACCCCAGTTCCAGGACCACTGCTATTTTACAGGCTGACTTTTGAATTTTCCCTTTAAGTTATGAAATACAATAATACAAATAATAATGTGACATAAAAATAAAAATAGTTTTTATTTTATTAAATCCAATCCTGGAATAATTAATTTAAATTATTACTACAATTAACAAGGTTATGTTAAGTTGATATTGATGAACATTGAAAGAAATTACATTATCCAAAATTTGGAAACAAAGAAAGGGAGAGATTAGTGAGTTATTTTTGTCCACTGATTCAGGCTTTACTCCTAGCTCATTGTTTAAAAAAGCTATTTCAGTAGATATGTACTTGGAATAGTGCTTTGGCATCTACTGCACTGTATCAATCCACGGAATGAGCTAAGGTATGCTTCTATTTACTTCCGTGGAAGTCAGTGTTTTAGTACAACAAAAATCCACATTCTAACCCAAACCAGAGTTAAATTTTCATGGTCAGTGTGCTTTTGGCTTATGTAATACATGACATATAAAAATAGGTGCAGCTCTGTGGGGGTGAAATTTTAAGCTGTAGGGAATTACATACATTAGTAAATGAGCACCATAGTGCTAAAAGTAATTTCCATTCCTTCACAGCCAAAAGACTCTCCAATATATGCCACACATGACTACTTTTATTGAGATTAAATGACATTACTAATACATAGAAACAAATAAAATTCAAATACATAGTGTATAATATAACCATCTCCTAGCATTTAATATTTGTGTTTTTCAAGAGATAATTTACAGAATATATTCAAAGAAATGGGAATGCTGCTAGAAGCAAAATGCAGTAGGCAGAGGCATTGTAACTCTATAAAATGCTTTTATAGACTGACAATAGAACACTGCCTATTTTCTATGAGTCACTGGTTCAAATCCAGCTAAAAGTCATCCTGGAGAAGAGATGATACCACTTTATTGCTGTTCAATGGCCTATGTGAAATGAGTTGAAGTTCAGTACATTTTTAATGAACTGATGCTTACATCCCATAAACTATAATCATAAATGGTACTAATTGTGTCTGATGTAGCACATTTCCTCTTTACACTTGATTCTTGGATGAGCATCATTCCTCTTCCAAAGGTTCCCGTGCATGCTTAGGTGAGTCTTATAGGAAAGCAAGCCAGACAGAGAGAGCAACACCTGACATGTATCAGCCCTTCTCAAACAAAGGTTATGCCACAGAATTTATTGTTGTGTTTCCTCATACTTGACATTTAACTGTCAGTAAAAAAAGTGCTTGTGTTCATTGTTCAATATATTCTAAATCTATGATGATCTTTTCATGATGAAGTGAATATCAAGGGCATTGAGCTCATGGGTCATTATACATGATTGTCAACTATGGTTTCTAAGGTAATTTCCCAGGATAAAAGAACACTGTTGTCATCTCCAATTGACTCTATTTTACTTTTTTATTGTAAATGGAGTAAAAGGAAACAAATCACAAGATAAAACTAAGGACAAATCGCTTTGTCATCTGATAACTTCTAAATGCTGCATATACCATTAAGAAGTCTATATTTCATAGAAGATAAAGTTATATTTCTGACATTTTAAAAAAAGTATTATGTAGCTTTAAATGTACTATTTTCTTGAATGACATATTTCTAAAAGTTTGTACCAGAAGCTTTCTATTATTTCAACAATTATTATAGTATGTATATTTGTATAATTATTTATTGAGCATCTTGTATATGTTGGAAATATAATTACACAGAACAATAAAATAGCATTGTCTTATAAAACTAATACAATGACCATGTTAGACTTCATCTTTTATACATCATAATGACTAGTTTAAGTAATTATTATTTTTAATATTATAAGCAATTATGCTATCTAAGCACTAAAATGAGAATAGAAAATTCAAATTTACTTTTATTGTCAATGGAATGCCACAAATTTCAATAATATAATAATTAATATGTCTTATTTAACTTGACATAAAGTTGTTTAAAGTTTATTGGCAAAATTGTGCAACATTTTTCAGGTTTTGGAGGAACAACATGTACTTGTGCACATATATAAATTGGAAAATAGATACAGTGAGTTGAAGAAAAATGATCACACATATCCATTGTTAAATTGCCATCAGGAATATCATTGTTAAAATGCACTATCAGGGTAGGTGTAAGGAAGAGATCTGAATACAATTCAGTACATAAAAAAAGGTCACAGTGGCATGTTATGAAAATAATTTGTGTTTGTCATTAAAAGTTCAGCTATAAGTGTTGAATCATCTGAAGTAGAGCAGGTGACCACAGATTCTTTACCTCCCAAGTTAGGTCTTTTGCAAGGAGTCACTTAGAGGTAGTTTATCTCCTGTGAGAAAATATTGCCTGGCCAATAGGAGCATGTAAAGTCAGACTTAATAAAATAAAAAAGCCTTCCTGATACATAATACAAATTGTATATATATGTTCAATAAAAAAGCATGTGTAATTTTGGTTGTGAGCCTAGCCTTTAGTGGCTGAGCCATCTCTCCATCCCAATGGAAACAAATCTGGTGCTTTCTCAGAGAAGTGAGAATAGGGCTCCCTCAAGACCCAGCTATTCTACTCCTTGGAATATACCCAGAAGATGCTCTCCATACAACAAGGACATATGCTCAACCATGTTCATAGCCAGAATCCTGAAACCACCTAGATGTCCCTCAGTTGAAGAGTGGGTAAAAGTACTATGTTACACTTACACTATGGAAAACTACTCAAATATTAAAAACAAGGAAATTTTGAAATGTGCAGGCAAATGGGTGGAACTAGAAATGATCATCCTGAGTGAGATAACACAGACCCAGAAAGATACACATGGCATATACTCACTTATAATAGGACACTAGCCCAACAGGGATGTCCCCTAAAAGTCTTCACTTAGCAGGAGACTGGGATAGATGATGAGACTTCCTAGTGGGACTCCAGGTGAGAGAAGTATGGGAAAATAGGGAAAAAGAAGGACGTAGGGGGTCCTAGAAACCTACAAGAAGACCATTGAGGCTGACAGATCTGGACCCAGGGGGGTCAACTCAAACTACTGCACCAACAAAGGACAATACATGAAGTAACTATTGAACTCTTACTCTGATCTAGCCAATGGACAGGACATTATCCACAGTTTGTGGAGAGTAGGGTCTAACTCTGACATAAACTCTGGTGCCCCCTATTTGACCACTTTCCCTTGGTGGGGAGGCCTGCTTTCATTTAGAGGAGGGATAAGCAGGCTACCAGACTTGATAGGCTGTGACCATGTGGTAGGGGAGAAGGTGCCCTTCTGTCACAGACCGAGGAGAGGGGAATAAGGTGAAAGAGGGAGGAAGGGGAAACAGGAAGACAGAAGTGAGGGGATAACAATTTATATGTCAATTGAATAAATTATTTAAATAAAAAATTTTCAAAATAATTTAAATAGCTTTCCATCACAGGTACATTTTTCAAGTATATGGTTCTGTCAACATTTAGTTAAACAATGTTTTCCTTCATTTCCTAAAGTGAAATAATGTAATTTTCATTTAGAAATATATGAAGCACAGAATTTAACGTTTACTGCTGATGTTGCTTCAAATTCTGTTGCTAAAGTAGAGTTTGTCTTAAGTTCAAGCTCTGGAGGTAAAAATGAGGGACAATGAAGAGTCTAGATTGCATGGTCTTCTTCACAAAACATGTTTTGATAGAGTTTCGTAGACTCTATGTAGAATAAGATACTACCTGCAACTTATTCACTACCATTTAAAAGGTATAAATCAAAGCGATAAATCTTCAGAGTGTTCTGAATATATATTTTAAGAGAACCACAACAGCCCATGGCTCTAAGTGTGTCCATTATGATGAATAAATAGTTGTTGAAAAAGATAAAATACAAAATAATTCCTGTAGTGAAGATAAAGTAGCTAACATAGAGCACAGACCTTTATTTTTAATAATGGTTCATTTTACTATTTGCAACTGGCAGGTTGGATTAACTTCCTACTCTGTGCTGGAAGTACTTACATTCAATAGTTGCACATATAAAGAATTTAACTCCATTCTTAATCTGGAAATTACATAAAGATTTAATATTCTATTCTTGTGAATTACATTTTTTTTCTTTTAAAGAAATAAGATAAAGAAATTCTCTTTACTGTCAGGAAACTAGAGTGGAGTTTACATTATATAATTTCACCCAAAAAGCTTTTTTTCCACTATTAATTAATTTATTCATTTAGCCAGTAATCAATGAGTATCTATTATCTACTAGAATAAATCCCCATGCTAAGGATGGCATGGTAAAGAAATAAGCAGAACCCCACAGTTTTCTAATACCTATCACATTATAAATAACCAGATTTTTCTAATTTGTTCTATCTAGCTCCTTAGAATGCATTGGACCACCAGCAGCATGTTTATTGCGATGGGACTCCATTCTAATTCTTGAAAGTGATCAGACTTGGGCAAAATCAGTCCGTGAGTGGGGAACCTTCACTGTGCTTTTGTTTTTGAAGCTGATTGATCTTTCATCAGAAGTAATAAGCTATATTTATACACAATAACATTAGTAGAGAAATGGAGAAGAGGATATTTTCTGAGTTTGTGTCTAAATAATCCATATTTGTTGTGGGCATAAATTTAAATGTATTATGAATTGATGACAACAATAATAAATATGAGCTAGAAAAGTAACACAGTGTTAGAGTGGGCTAGTTTAGTTGCACATCCCCCCAAAACTCTTTACTTTACATGTCCCTGAACACTTGTTTTTTGAATATTTTGTATTCCATTTATGAAAAATTATTAATATCTCCTATGACAAATTGTCGAATGTACTACTGGACATTTTAACATATGACAAATCATATTCCCTTAGCCACATCAGTCCCTTTGTGCGAGTCTTCAAATGGCTCTTTCCACAGGGCATGACACACTAGTCATGCTTTCATAATTTAACAAACTAAGCCACTGAGCACTTTTTAAAACTAAGACGCAGAGATGATAGAACACTTAAGAATTATCAACAATATGAGAACTGAACAGTTAGGTGAGGAATGAAGATACTTGCTGTTTTAAGAACTTACAATAGAAATTTTCTGAGTTCATGTAAGTGAACTAGACTTTTTATTCAGGCAGTGGAAATGGACAGGAGAGCACATCCCCGTGGCTCCCTTTCGTTTCCCACCTTGCTGGCTACTTTTAAAGGCAGCAATGGGGAGGGGGAGGGGCAGCACTCTACTGGTGTCAGTATCTCCTTTCCTTCCTCAACATTTACATTTTTCAGTGTTTTAACGAATGGATAGTAGTATGTATTTAATGAAAGTGTTTAAAACTGCAGTAATAAAAAAGGAAAGAAGTTGATTAGGTGAAAGAAGCATGGGAGAATGGGGAAATAGAAGGATCCAGAGGGTCCTAGAAACCTACAGGAAAAGCATTATGATGGGTGGAACTGGGCCCAGGGGTCCTGCTCACACTATGACACCAGCCAAGGACAATATGGGCAGTAAACTTCGAACCCCTACCCAGATCTAGCCAATGGACAGGACATTTTCCACGGTTGAGTAGAGAGTGAGGACTGAATTTCACATGAACTCTGGTACTCCAGTTTTGACCACAACCCCTTGATGGGAGAAGAGGCCTGATGGCACTCAGAGGAAGGACAGCAGGCTACCAAGAAGAGACTTGATACCCTATGAGCATATACAGGAGGAGGAGATCCCCCTCAGTCACAGTCATAGGGGAGGGGAGTAAGGGGGGAATGGGAGGGAGGGAGGAATGGGAGGATACAAGGGATGGGATAACAATTGAGATGTAATATGAATAAATTAATAAAATATTAAAAAAGAAGTCGATTAAGCAAATTAAAAATAAATTTTTGATCACTAGTTAAATAAAGAAAACTGAGGATACATATGACTGCTAGTTACTGAAAGTCCTATTGATAGATGAAATGAGGCACTTCCCTACACTTCCTTTGCTGTCCTCTTAACTAAGCTGTTAGTTTCAGGTGCTCACTCTATCTTTATGGGCTGTAACTGTCACCTTTTAGTTCTAACTTAATCCACAATTAGATGTTTTGTTTTTAAAGTTATAATGCATGTGCCATACTCTCACTGACTTAAAGGTGATTTATTTGATATGTAAATGTCTTACTGTAAAATGAGTTACTCAAAGGAAGGATATGTATTTGATGTGTTTTGTAACATCTTTTGGTTACATTTTTAGGTTTTTAGTGATAGGTCTAATGTAAATTGCCTAAAGCACATTTTTACTATAATCTAACTTTATTTCCATTTGATTTAATCTAATGAGAGAAATTTTGATAATATTTCTCTTTAAGAACATTTGATATATTTCAAAATTACATGGTTTAATTATTTGGGTGTCCATGCTTGATTCTATGACTTTAAATATTTGAAACAAATATTTAACTTTTTTTTACCTAGTTTTCCCTTGTGGGATGCTATAGAAGAGAAAAAAGTTCTAACTGACTTATCCCCTGTGTTGAGGAACATGACCCAACCCTTTATGCTCCCTCAGGGTCAACAGAAAGAGAAAGGATTAAACATGTCACATTGTGGCTTATGCTGTTTCTTATATTCTTTAGTATATTAAATGCCCTTAACCTATTTCTCACAATTATTAATTAAATGTAGCCCAGTAGGAATGTAGCATTTTATCAGAGAATTCAATATCTAAAATGACTGCATTAAACTAGAGCAGATGTTCCTGAATATACAAGCAGAATTCTTACATCTATAAATTATATGTACAGAAATGTGGAAAAAACAACTCAGCAAGAATCCTTTCCAATTTCATTTTCTAGTATAAACAAAACCATGTGACAAAGTGGAATACCCTCATCATATTTTCAAAATCAGCATACAAGAAAATTGTAGCAATTTAATTAGAAATTATACTAAATCATGACTGTTATTAAAGTAAACATAAGTCACAAGCGTAAGTGTGGAATTAAGAAGTATGGAGCGATGCATTCCTTGGATAAGGGCAGGTAACTAAAATATGAGTTTCTGACCTGTCAACACTGAAAATGGAATTTGAATCTTATTTGTATATAGTATTTGAGAACTCATCTCAGCTAACCATTGTGAAATAAAGCAGAGACAATAAGCACTTCTGTAGATTTATCTTACTAGTAATTATTAGTGGAGAACAAAACTTTAACTCCATCGTAGAGCACATTACTTAGTTCAAAATGCTTTTACAGCATAACTCCTGAGTACATTGTAAGTTAAGTCAAAGCATGAAAGCAACGTTGATGAATTTAACCAAAGACATGTAAATATACACATATGCACAAAGTCGTCTTCTTTTTCTGTGTTCATAATAGCTCAAGATCATAATCTCAGTCTTCTCAGTTTGTATGGAGGAATATTCTTTTTGTATGATAAATTAAGCAGTAATACTGAAAGTTGAATGGTTACAGACTTCACAAGAGGTTTAGAATTAGAGAAATCTGAGGAATCCTCTACAAAAAAAGTAGCCAGTATACTTGTTGAACAATAACTATCAGATATGGAAATTTTATATAAATATTTATGAAGGTGTTATTAAGTACTAATACATATAATATAGAATGCAGATGTTCCATAAGCTGGGTGAGTTATACTTAATTCTCCTGTGCTCTGTAAAAATGCACCGTATCCTCATCCTTGCTAGATCAGAGCCCTTATAATGATCTTCAGAAAACAGGGACACTGAGCTAGTTGAAATAAACATGAGTAAGAATTTTTTATCTCTTTTCTCTTGGGTTGAATAGTCTTTGTTCTGAACAGTCTATGTAGCTGGACTTTATTTCAAAAGGAAAAAAATCCTCCTATTACTGCAGACAGTCACCATGACTTTGAGCCTGATATTTGAAACAAAATCACTCCTACATCTCAGTGATAATCGGTTCCTGCCCTGTGGCTTTTTAATCTTCCCTTTGAAAACATTACTGAGTCGCCAATCTCAGTTATTTGTGGACTGGGGATAATTTGTTTCCCTGAACATAAATACAGAATTCAAACATGTGTTTAGAACTTCTGCATGTAAAACCTTCTTTAAATTCAAGTTGAGGCTATAAAATAATGAGTTCTCAGGAAAATAATTGTAGTAGTTATTACAGTCTACGATGCATTCTTATAACTAAGATAGTTGTAGTTCTCACTTCTCATCAAAGAAGCTTCATTTCACAGCATATGGACACCATTACAAAAGAGACAACTGGGCACAGTTGAGATATCAAAAAATAATGGGACGCCTGCCCTCAGCAGATACACTTAGAATTCTATCTTGTACTTCATGCCTAGGAAACCTTATGGAAGAGGGGATTGAAAGATGTAATAATCAGAGAACCAGGAAGTCTTCTGAGAACTTTGTCTTCCAGGCATGGCTGTTTAAACAAAGATCATATCAATGCACATGCAAATGTGGAAGGGAAGAAATATCACAGATATGCCATCACTAGACAAAACAATTACAGGCAGCTAGTCACTACTCAGAGGAAGACTTAATACCTCTCAGGGATGAGTCTGCTAATTGGTTATTAAATGCAAAGTGGAAATTCCTGAAACCATATAATCCTCTACAACAAAAATAGACTCAAATGTTCTACTTATATATTTGAGTATATAATAAATAATAATTAAAAGGAAAAAGAGGCCATCAATTTGAAAGTAAATGAATGTGGATGTGGGAGTGTTGAAGAAAGAAAGGAAGGGGGAAATTGATATAATTACATTTATTTTAATTATTTGTAAAATGTATTTCATTCAAAAGAGAGAATGCTTGCAAAAACTTGCTCTAAGTGGACAAATGGTCCAGAAGGCAAAGATATAAATACCTCAGCAATAAAAATAAAAAAAAAAACATAAATCAACTTGAGTCTGTCATCCAACAATTATGTAAAGACATGGTTCCTATATTTTTCTCTGGTTGATTGGGCACTACAATTAAGAATAAATAATGTAAAGAAAATTTCAACAACAAAGTAGAATGTATACTATATTAAATTTACTCTATGCAGAAGATTTATGAAAAGTAATTCAGTCTGACGTGTAAAATAAATATTTCAAGAATTTTATATTTGGCTTCTTGATATACACATTGCCTAAAATAATGTATAAGTTAGAAGCTTAGATTGTCTTTTTCAGTCAAATGATTATAGTCAATGATTGTATATGCATGTTATTTCAAAGAGAGGAGAGAAAATATGTTTGCACTGGATCAATTAGACAAGACTGCTATTAGATAAAAAAAAAATACTTTTAGTTGAAACTGAGGTGGATATTCACATTGTGTAGTATTTCTGTACTTTCATTTACTTCTTTTTGAAGTCACAGATCCTAGTTGGAAATTTCAGTTTTCATGTTATGCCCAATACATTTTCTTTTAAGTGATTTTACTTACTCCCATACATTAGTACAATTTCCAGTTTTGGTAAGATAAAATGTTCTTTTGGCCATGGTAACTAAAATTAAAACTGCTCAGAGATCTAAGAACAATTGACTGTTAAGTGCTCATCTGTAAAGGGGACAACGAAACCAGCCCACCAGTACTGAGGAAACAGCAGATTAGAGAAAACAAAAAGAGCATAAGAGCAAGAGATTGGATGGAACACCTAGGATACCCCACACCTTCCCTGTGGATATTTAGTAAGGTAAGATAGTGAAGAGAAAGGGATATTTTCATTCATAGTGTAGCATTAATAAGCTGGCCATGGCCCTGTAAATGACCTCTGCTCATGGTTACTCATATTTTGTAAGCAGCAATAAGAAGAATAATATTAGATAATATTCAAATTCAGAATAAATAGTGAGCTATACATACATAAATACATATTCATATGTATACATGCACAGACGTGTGTGTGTGTGTGTGTGTGTGTGTGTGTGTGTGTGTGTGTGTGTGTATACCCTGGCTAGAGTTATGTCAACCTGACACCCAAAATATACTTATCTGAGATCAGAAAACTTCAATTGGGAAAATACCTTCACAATATTGGGCTGAGTGCCAATGTTGAGAGCATTTTTAAAATTTGTGATAGATGGGGGTGGTCCAAACTTATTGCCATGGGCTGGTGATCCCATGTTTTATAAGAAAGAAGGCTAAGCAAGCCATGTAGGGCAAACATGCAAGCAGCACACCTCCATGGCCTCTGCATAAGCTCCTACTTACTGTTTCCTGCCCAGGGCTTATTTCATTTATGGCCTACAATGGGGAGGTATAAGCCCAATAAACCCTTTCCTCCCCACCTAGCTTTTTGGACATGGTGCTTTGTAGCACCAATAGAAACCTTAACTAAGACAATATGTATATTAGAATAATAAATTATTTTAATTTATACCATCATATTTATAAAACAGCAGCAATATTGGTTCATTGTTTTCTGCTAGTTATGATCCAAATTTCAGGAAAAGAATTTATGTCAGGAGTCTCTAGAGCAGCATTTCTCCTCCTGTGGGTCACCACCCCTTTGAGGATCTAACAACCCCTTTCTCAAGTATTGCCTAAGACTACCTGTCTACAGGAGCTTACATTTTAATTCATAACAGTCGCAAAATTATAGTTAACAAGTAGCAATGAAGATAATTTTTATGGCTGGATGTCATCACAACATGAGGAACTGTATTAGGTAGGTTGCAGCATTAGGAAGACTGAAATCATTGCATGAGAGCATAACCATATTTTTTGTAATAGAAGTATTTTTCATAACAAAGTAAACAAATATTATAAAAGGAATGTAATTTTTCAGACTCTTAAAAAAAGAAGTCCACTCTCAAATAATTTTCAATATGATTGTAGTGTTTTGAGTATATCTAATCTTACTTCTATTGAACCACTACGTATGTGTTGTTTATAAATTGAAAATAAACTAATTCAGTATCATTTTTCCATATATGTAACAAGTTATTCTGTGAAAAGTTAAGCAGGATGGTTCTATATTTGCATAGTGATTTTATTTTAAAAACTACTTCTTCATGCACAAATCTGTCATGATATTTGATCATTTGTTCTTATTTTCTTAATTAAAACCTAAAAAACCATAAAAGTCCTCTGTAAGTAAACATTTTACCTTCTGTTTAGGCTTAAATCAATTGTGTTGATTTTACAAACATTTTTCAAAGAGTGAGCTGCAAAGGAAAAATGTCTTGCTCTACACATCAGAAAATAATTCAGATCTAGTCCAAGCCCTAGTCTGACAGATGGAGGGAGATAGATGATGGCGCTTTAGAATGAAAGAACTACCTTTCCTGGAAAGGATCATAGCACTTAATGTCTGCAGAAGCATCTTATCTCAGCCTTCATAGACTGATAAAGCTCACAGAGAATACACTGTGAGACATCTTGTTTTATCGTGAACTTTCATAGATATGGAAATCTATGAGACTTGCATCAGCCCTGCAGCTTGAGTGATAAGTAAGCAAACACGTCAGTGAATCAGTAATAGTTCCTAAGAGACTGTGATAGCAAAGCAGTGCTCTTAGTGAAGGATAGGATTTTTTCAACCCCTTCCTGCCTACATTTATGTATATAATTTCTTTAAAGTTGGCATGGTGGCATTCTTAAAAGAGAGATTATGTACCCCTGGAGAGTGGTATATATATATATATATATACACATTCACAGCTGAGGTCACAGGAAACTGACCTTTTTTGAGAGTGGTGTATATTTATAACTAGATATTGATATGTATTTTACTAATATATATTCTAATTTATAAATTTTTATCTAAAATTCTAACTTAATACATTTTCTAATTGTATTAGTAAATTCCCAGTTTTATCCAGGACATTTACACATCAGGGAAATAGAAAAGATGTTTTCATTCTTCCCTGAACAGATATCCTTGCAACTATAGCATCAAAATGTCTATAAAATCTGAATTAGAATGTTTTTATATAAAGTCAGATATTACATGATAATAGAGATACATAGTAAGAAGTTGCTGATATTAGAAATTTCATTCTGATTCAAACTTATACCATCTAATTTACAAACCAATATTAGTGGTGCCTGTAACTCTCATGGACTGTGTGGTACAGCCTGCTGCTCACAGGTTACAATCTTATACAACATGCTTCTCCACTAAAATCTACAGGCACCTGTAGCTTATGCCAAGCATTAGTGACTCTAGACATAGAAACATGAATTAAAAATGTATGGAAAAAAGCATCATGGTCATAGAACACTTATTATGGGTAAAGATTGGAGTTGGTTCTGATGAGACATGAGTAAGGCAGCCTAGATGATTGTACACTGCTATCAACTGTACAAACACTGAATGTTTTTTCTACATTGATCTATAAATATTTCTTTTTTACTAACAAATAACCACACTTTGATGGATTTTGTACTTCACAATTTTCCTTTATGTTACACTCACATGACACTTACTTTAAGAAATAAGCACAGAATTTGGCTATGTAACATATTTTTCCTTTATGTCTTTATTTTATAAAGTGTTCTACTTGTATATTTTATACACTTCAATATATATTTGTACACACACACATATGTGTGTGTGTGTACATTCACATATACATGTATTTAAAAATATATAGGAATTCATGTGTACATACACATATAGATACATTCATGCATGCATACACACATGTATGACAATTTATGAATGGAACTTCTTCAGGGTAAGTAGGACTCTTTGTGCTGACATTTGTTGGGGCCACATATCTGTCCTCTAAGATCCCATCTATGGAAGCTTTCTGAGCCTCTCCAACCTCAGACACAGATAAAAGAACTCAAAGGTTTGCCCAGCACTCTATAACTCCCAAAACTCTCGAACTTCTTATAAAGCATGCTACTCTTAAGTATGCGAGAACATATATATGATTGTTTCTTTTATCATTGATTTGTTAAAGAGTCTTAATGCCCAGAAATCTCATTCTCAAGGAAGTATGAAGCACCTCTCAAAGGTGAGGGTCCTTTTCTTCAAAACTTTTTATAGAGCCTGTAAACATGTAAAATGTTCCTGTCAGATCTTCCTGTAAATTATCTATGATATTCAGGTAGTGTTCATTTTCTATTGCCTGCTTCAATAAGATTTACATATGTGTGTGTGCTTCGGTGTGTATGTGTGTGTGTGTGTGTGTGTGTGTGTGTGTGTGTGTGTGTGTATGTGTAGATGATGAAATTTGGTGTTTCTTTATGTTCATGAAGTTAAGTGATGACCAAACGCCATCTTTTGGTTCATGTGTTTCTTTCTTCCATACTAAAGAGAATAGCATTCGTGATAAGTCAAGAGCTTTCCTAGTTTTTCTTTTTATTCAGTTACTCAACAAGAACATTAACCCGCTTTCTCCCAGGAACTCTTTTTGCTACTGAAGTGTAGCCATTCCACTCATAAGGCTTTATTCCAAGAAGTTAAGTGGAATGGAACAAGTAATTACACATGTACTTGGAGCTGTGTAGGAGAAACTCAAAGTACAGCTGAACTTGACACTTGATATACAGAGATATCCAAGCTGCATAGAAAGATCTTTAAGTAAGAAAATGGCCACTAATGTGTGACTACAAAATTTTCACTGTGGTGTTACAATTAGTAATGTCAATGGTTTATATATTTTGCAAAAATATATTGGATGATATTTTAGCTCCAACGTATAGATACTTTTTATGAACTCCTTCAGAAAATATAAACTATAACATTTATAAATATGGCATTTGTGATTCTGTATGTTAATGAAAAATAAATCACAACCACTGAAGATCTCTTTTTACTGCACCAGCTTAAATAAATGTAAATAAAGACATGTAGTGACCTTTACCTTTTGTGTGTAATAATTCTGGATGCTTAATAATGACATGTGGATACACTAACTATTGTTTTTTTCTAGGACTTTTTAGGAGAGTTGGAAACTTGACTTTATTGTATCTGAATTATTATCAAGAAATGCATGAAGAAAATTTTGCCCAATCTCAGCTAGGAATATAGTCTCAAAGACAGAGGCTATTCTAAGAGACAATTATATGAAGATATTCAAAATGTACGTTAAATGAAAACATGCAAAATTTGCATAGCCATAACACTTATCATGACAATGTCAAATTGAAACCATTAAGTTTTCTTAAATATTAAATAATACATAAAGCATATATGGTAATTCAAGTAAAACTACTGAAAATAGTTCTGATTTTTAATATGAGAAAACACCATCAGAGCCACTTGACTTTAAACGTTGAAATTCAGTTATGAAAAGAGGAAATGGACTCAATTATTTTAATCATTTTCATTTCAAAGGCCATCCAGAATGTTGGATTCCTCCCTAGAGTGTGTCTTCTCTGAGAACTCTGAAACTGACGACAATAGTATTGTAAAAGAAAATTCAGCATTATAGTCTGAAATCCAACAGTTAAATGAATGATCAGTTACGCTCAGTGACTACAACATGGTAGTGATGGACTTAATTTCTTGACCATGGTTGAAATAAATCAGCCTAAATATATGCAGAATGTGAACTAGAAGACTTTCTTTATTCTCATAGGAATAAAATTATTATTTTTATTTTATTCATTTTTGAATTAATGTGCTTTGATCTTACATAGTACCTAATTTAACTCCTCCCAGATCTATCTCCCTTTCCTATCTACCCTGCTTTGGATATTTTGGGATTTGTTTGTTTTATTCCTCAAGTCTAATTTGTGCTGCCTATACATTCCTGAATGTGGGGTCTTCAATTGGAGTACGGTTTAGCTACAAGAGGCTGAGAGAAAGAGAGAGAGAGAGAGAGAGAGAGAGAGAGAGAGAGAGAGAGAGAGAAGAAACAAAATAATAAATTCCCATTTCTAACAGCAGTCAGTTGTCATTTGCACCCAAACTAGGCAGGAGACAGCTAGGGGTGGGACTTTATGTCTTCCTTTCTTCATATTTGTGTCTATTTTACTGTTTAAGGATGGTTTTCAAGAATGAGATAATGTTATAATGTTATTTTTATTCAGGCTTCTTAAAGTGGTTTCTCGATATACAATATTATTTCTTTAATATACTTAGCTACACTGAATATGAAACATATTTTGTAGAAGAAGTTTAAGGCACTAACCATACATTGTGAATATATATTTATGTCAAGCCTCCGATAAATTACAAAAATTTAGGAACAATACAAAAATCCTAAAATTCATTATTATAGAGGTTATCTCTTATATAAATCTTTCTCATAGATACAGAATAATTTGCTGCCAAAATAATTTACAGGTATATTTTGACAGATCATGGATGATGGCTTCTGCTAGAATCAAAAACATTCTCAAATGTATTTACTCCTAATTGCATTTAATTTCATATTACAATGATTAATCAGAACGAATGTCTTCATTTTCTGCTGCTTTAACTGCAAGAAATGATCTCTTCTGTTTTTATCCTATTATAAGGATCGTTACAAAAATGGGAAACAATTAACAAAGGGTTTAATGCCTGAGTGCTATAGAGCTGGAGTAATTGCACTCAAGGTCTGCTAACTTTTTAATCAGGCATTTGGTTGCAAGCTGCTCGCAATTGATTCTGAGAGAACTAACACTGTCTGAAGATGAAAGCAGGTGTGCCAAAAAAGCAGGCATGTTGGCAAAACAAATGTAAGGATTTTAAAGTGGGAAAGAAAAGAAGAAAACAGTAAAATGAACACAATGTGCTTATCAGCAGGGCATCTTCTTGTCTGGGCTTGCTATTGAACCATAGTATGGGAGCGCCCACCAGCCTACTACTTTTATATAGTATAGCTAAAGCTTAGCAGTAAGGATCCTGTCCATCCTAATGCTTGTCAACTGAGTTAATTAAGAGAAAGTCTTCAAATTTCCATATTCAGTAGAGTTAAAACACAATCAGAGGAGTCTGAAACTACATTCAAATTAGAAATGCTCCCTGCTCCTTGCATTTAGACTACTCTTTGGAAAACAAATTTGGTTAGGCCTTTTGTTATATATTAAAGAAAATATGAACTTAGGATTTCCTCTGAAAGCTAAAAAATTTCCTCTCCCTTTGATAACTGTCTTAATGTCATTCTCCTACCACAGAAGGCATTGCCAGGTATGATTTTTTTTCACTCATTTAGAGGTTCATGTAGTATTCAAGAACACTGATAGGGGAATTTTAATACCCCTCCTCTATCCTCTCTGAATAGATCTTCTAAGAATTAATACTCTTAGAAAAGTGTTTTACATTTATACTATATTAGGACAAGAAGTTGAATATATATATGAAGTTGCAAGTCTAATGTTTTAATGATCATTATGTACACTGGTAAAATCTCTTGGATCAAAAAAGCCCAGTAGATGACCGATTTGACCTTTCACTGAGATAATTTCAAGATACTTGGCAAATGCTTTTTTATGTCCCAAGTCAGACAAACAAGAATTTTTGAATATTTAAAGGAAAAGCAGAACTAGATTTTCTAGATGAAGAGCAAATGAGAGCAAGAACCAGAATAAGAGTGCTATGAACTTCTTCCAGCAAAGCCCTCTGTGCAATTGAATTATACTGTTTCCCTGAACTACCAGGCAATCCATATTAGAATTCATTAAGAGGCCTCAGGGCTCAGAATAAGGTAGACAGAGATCAATGAATCTAAAAATGTTGTAGACGAGTTACTCAAGTTTCTACGCTATCTCAAGTCCAAACAAGTTCTGGAAGTCTGAGTTCCCCTGTGTGCAACATTCCAGATTTCAATGAACTCTCCCTGAGCTTCTCCTTGTGTAAACAGCCCTCCCTGAGCCACCACAGCTTCTGTTGTTTCCAAGTGAAGGGCTAATACGAATAAAAGGATGGCACCTGGCATCTGGCCACCTGCATACAAAGTTACTCAGTCTTAAGGGATTCTCTAAAAGCCAGGATCTCAAGCATCACAGAACAGATGCCAAATAGGGAAGAACAAGGGGACTGGCAGGCACATGGGAGCCCTGGATGACCCAAGTTACCTCACAGGGAGGATTGTACCAGAGTAACATTTATGGTATTTTTATTTCCAAATGTGACCTTATACAAATTTCCATTGTCCTACAGCACTTTAGTAAAAATTTGAAATTTAGTACCTCAAAACTCTTTTGTAATCCAGTACATCTACCTTATATATGTAACTATAAGGGTGTGTTTCTGTGAATTTCATCCCAAGAACCCTTGAAAATGTGTGTTGCAATAGCTGGCCGTTTTGGTAGAGGAAGGAAAGGCATTTTATACTTGGGACCACTAATTCTTTTTTGCATAAATTACTTGTTTATTGTGAGGATAATTATAAACCTGATGATGAGTATTCCAACCACTACACATGTTGGCTAGTTTTTTGTTGCCTTTTTCCAAGATCAAATTGTTTGCAAAGAAGGAATATCCATTGAGAAAATGTCGCCATCAGATTGGTCTTTTAGCAAGTCTATGATGCTCTTCTTTAATTAGTTATTGATTTGGTGGGGCCCAGAACATAGTGGCTGGTTCTGGATGGTATAAGAAAGCAGGCTAAACAAACCATGAAGATCAGGCCATGAACTAGCACACCGCCATGGTTTCTTTTTGAATCATGCCTCCAGAATTCTTCCTTGGACTCCTGCTCTGATTTCTCTGCATGATGCAATATGAACTAAAAGCAGAAATAAACTCTTCTTAAATTGTCTTTTATCAGAATCTTTTACTGCAGTGATATATCAAACCTAATAAAGATAATGAACAAATAAGAAATCTATCAGAGAGTCTTCCCCTTTTATAGATTTCACTACAATCTTTTCAATGGTATTAGTTTGTTCTTGTCATCATATTTATATTAGAAAGAAATCACACATTTGTGCATTTTTGAATGGTATTGATAGCACATAATGCTATTATAAATAAATCATTTTGCACTTAAAATAATGAATAAGACAGGAAATAGTACTATTGCTTTAAGATGTATTTAATGTCTATGTATTTCTTATATTTATTCAAATTTCCATGGTTGAAATAAAAACACATTTAGTTTAGCTTGCGAGGTACATTTAGTATTTAAAGATTATTTATTCATTGGTTACAGACCATTGCTTAGATTACGCAAAATAAGCTATCCTAAGGTAATGTTTAGTCATTATCATTTATTGGACAATTTAATTTTTATTTTCTTGCTCTTCTTAGATGCTTAAATGAATGTGAATGTGTACAGCAATGATTCTTATCTTTTTCTATATCATTAACATGAATTACTTTCACACTTAAAATGCCTAACTCATTATGTCTCATGAAATTGATTTAAATAACTATTTGTTTATTCATAGCATTTTCTTGAAATGTATATATACTGTCTCAACACAGGATATATCATATAATCTACATGACCAGAAAACATTATGTTGTGGTTTTCCAGTTTGCTTCCTTAATGTTTGTTTAAGTAATGGTGCTATTTACTTTTAAAATCTCTGACTTCACTAATACTAATATGCTGATAACCAAGAAGAGAGAAATGCTTGCACTAACATTTAAAAAATGGTTTCTGTGTATTTCATTAGGAATCTTATCTTCAATGTTATACTCATGAAAATCTATCCTAATACTAAATATTCTCATAGCAAAGAAATTATTATACTTAGGTTTCAGGAACCAATAAGGAGCTTTAATTTTTGCTAGCAATTGACTGCATCAAATTCATTGCTTGATATAAGCATGAACACTCTGCACTTACAAAACAACGAAGTTGAAATTATCATCAGTAATGGACAAAATTACAAAACATGTAAACATAAAAATGTAGATAATAAATAGTCGATGCAATGATAAATTGCACACTTTTCTTCTATTTTGTTACAACTACCTTGACAGGCTCATGTTTGTTTTACTGTTAAATATATTCCTGTATTAGAACTGTGTTCAATAGCTATTGATCAAGCCGTAGAATTTTAGTCTCAGTGGCCTGCGTTTTGCATACCCTGATTATCTAAAACGAGATGAACACAATTAGACATGTAGGATTCAAAGATAAGTCTCTGCATTTTGTACTTTAGGAATGATCATGGCTAAATGTTAGAATGAGGTGTAGAATAACAACTTTGAGAACAGCTCTTTAGCAATACTGGTAATCACAAGCAGTTGACTGTGCACTCTCCAGCTACGCTCAACATATATTTCCGTGTTGGTCAGAAATGAGTTTGACTATATGCTAGTATGTCTTAATTTTTTCCTTTAGTTTTAGAGTACATGCATACTGCTTCATTTACCTAAAAGCTTTTTGTTTGTTTGTTTCACTATATTTAAACATTTACTTGCATTGTTATTTCTGCCCACCCAGCCTCGCTTCTTAGTTCCTCTTTGTCTGTTTTCTGTTCCCAACCTAATTCCATTTATTCAAAGACTAAAGTGCAGTGTGTGTTTGATCTAAAATGGGTGAGCTGATGTGGATTATGTATGTGGGGTTTAGGATATTTTTATGTTGAAATTGTAAATACGCAAGCCTCTAAAAACACTGGAGTACGTTGACTACCTACCTATATTATGGTACTCTACTCAATATGTCACAATGTTGCTTGTTGGTAGATCCTGAATATACTGTCTGAAAACAAATATGTAAGAATCTCTGACACTTTCTGCCAGGTGATTCCCTCGCCCCAGTCACTTAGCTTTTCTTTGTGAATAGGAAAAATGATTACTCACCACCATAAAAACACGGCATACAATTAAATCAATCACCACTTGTTGAGGCTTAGATTGTCTAAGAATACTGACAAAAGAGAACCATTTCAAAGCTGTGGGGTTTCCATGGAGAGAGAGGGTATTTATTGTATATGAATGTTCAACACAAACTGTTCTCCATGTGCAGAGATTTGCCTTGCCTTCTTATAGCACATGTGCTGAAACTTTTATGTTCTGAAAATACTCCTGAAGTTCGGTCTGAGACATCTTTTCCACCAGGTGATCTAAGAACACGGTATAAGGTAGATATTAAGATTTAGATAATGGACTTAATCAATTGATAGTAGTGACTAACTTCAAATATAATTCATTTGTGTGAAAAAAACCTCTTCTAAAATTCTATTTTTGTCTAATGGCTTATGTTTCTTGACTGTGTATGTAAAAAGAATCAGGCAAAACTTATTCCTCAACTCAGCAATGTTAGGAATTAAGGATGATCAAGGAGTTTCTGGCATCGGGCGCCACTGTCATGAATGAATTAATGATTACAAAGAATGGCTGGAGTTTGTTAAGTCTCATGTGCTATGTTGAACTTTCTTTCCCTTCTGCCTTTCACCATGGGAGGGAACAGCAGTAAATCCCTTGCCAAGAGCCTTTTGATCTTGGACTTCCCAACCTCTAGATATGATAAGACATAAATCTTTCTTTGTTAATAAGTTATCCAGCCTCAGGTATTATGTTACACCAGGACATGACAGACCGGTTACTATTTTCCCTTCATTCTCGTGTCTAGGTGTAGTTGCTCTCAAAAAGTGTTATAGAGCAAATATTTTAGAGATATTTCTGAGATATGCACCAAAGTATTTCTTATTTGACATGTTATTAGTGGTGAATTATAAAGAAGTGTAAAAACGAAACAACTTATTTAAAATAATAATGAGAATATTAGTAAAAAGCAAGTCAAAATTTAAGAAAAGTGTACTTACAGCTAGAAAAAAATCCATAAATCATGCTTTTTGAGGACACAATCTGATTTTAGCTAGATTCGTAACTACACCACTGTTCTCTGGTTCCTTTAATGACTAAGAATTTACAGATGAAGAATCTTATTTCTTAGAGAAATAATTTGCTATGAGTGAACATTTTTTTTTTCCTTTCCTCTTGGACGCTGTGGAACTGAGATAACTCTGAAGCTTGACAGTTTGATTTGAGAGCCTCTGCCAGGAGGATGAGTGTCCTTCACTTTGATCTTAGATCCAGGAACTAACTTCGAGTGACACTTCTCATAACCCAGCACCAGCTCTTCCCTAAAGCTCCCTGCACCTTCACAAGCTGTGAACACAACCTTTCCTGGCGGCACCAATACTGTTTGCTGAGTAATATTTTGTTTTGAATGTGCAGCTTCAGGATCATTTGCTAATTAAAATTGCTTACCGCTGAGAGCTCCCCTGAGGTTTGCCCTTGTTTATTTGGGTTAGACCACGAAAGCATGGTTGAGCCAAGTCATAGACCATAATTTGTTGCTAACTGAAATGGAAACATTAGAAATAGAGTGATAAAACTTTCTCACAGTTTTCTTCTCATGCAGATATAGTTAGGCTTAACATAATCCAAATGAATGCATGCATTGGTGCATAAGTAGGCACTGAGAGTCAGTGCTTGCCCTTGGTGTGGGACTTTATGACAGATTTCGAAGCATGATAGAATGAGGACTCTGCGACATCTTGGTGGAAATGAATTTTTTATTCTTTTCTACAATGAATCACATACTTCTGGGATTCTAATCCTTTTGGCCATTATTAACGTGCACTGTTTTTGGGATGTAATAACCCAAATCAATCTTAAATTAGTTCCGTCTCATTTTCATTCACGAAAATAATGTGTTAATATTTTCAGGTTTACATTCCCACATTTATCTAATATGACATGGTGACAAATATTTGTGTGTGGTACCTGGTGTGTGTGTGTGTGTGTGTGTATGTGTTAGAGAATAGCGATAGGAAAGTTTTAGCAACTGATGGCTTTAGTGAAGCTGGTAATTCTAAAAGACAATGTTAAGTATATGAAGGATAGGGAAAGAAAAAATAAAAAATACTAGTGAAGTACCTGGTCCAAAAGTAATATAAATATTAAACAACCCAACACTTTCCTGTTTCATCTTTATTACCTGAGAAACAACATAGTGAGTCCATATCCTTCATAGGAAAGGATTTACACCAGGCCGACTGAGGCAGTATTTGAAGAAATAACTTGGAAAGAGTAAACGCGAAGAGGAAAACCCAGTATGTCGAAGACCTGCATCAGTGGTGGTCTTGTCTGCTCTTTGTATTAAAACTACTCTGGGGCAAACAGGAGAAGCCAAGGAGGTCAGATATACATTGTTTTAGGTTTAAAATACTGGGCTGTTTGTTGTGAACATTAACTGTGAGAAAGATGATTACCCATGGGTTCAATTTTGAATTGAAGCCATTTCATCTTAGACAGCAGTTGAAACACAGAGTGTAGGTATTTCCTTTAGAGGTTAAAGAGAAAGAAACAGCTATGCTTGTTTGTAGTGGTACATAAAACATAGCATATTTTTCATTGGTTTTATAACAATGAACACTAGTTTTCTGATAGAAAAATATTAGCCTAAATATTTCACAGGAGCAACACAATCATACAAGAATAATTCCTTATTTATTAGTATATTATAATACCAGATGTCATTTTCTTTTCACATTTCAGAATTTCTCACTTCTAGAATTATAAGTTTCACTTATATTACAGAAAAGTTAGTATCTCAGAAAATTAAAAGTTATATTTGAAAAGGTATATATTTATTGAAAACAATAAATAAATTTAAGAAACTTCTTCAGACATTGTTCTGCAGCTCTGGAGACAGCAGGATCCTTCCAAATGTCAGGAGAAAAAAATATCTGTTCAGAAGCTGACAGCATAAGAGAAAAATGCCACTGAATTAACACTGCCTTAGAAAGCCTTGAGGAAATAGAGAATATATTATTATTATATTAATATTGAGTGACACCTAAGGACTTAAGGAATAAACACAGAGGTCTCCACACACATGGAAGTGTAATGCTAACAGAAGAAAGTCAGCTGTCTTTTAAATGGTGCAAATTCCATTTTTAAAGAATCATTTCATAATTTTAATTTATCTGCAAAGAATCTGGGAGGATGGACCTTCAAATTTCCACTTTGTCTCCTAACATGAAGAGCATACTTATGGACAATTCCCTGTCTTGAAAAAAAAATAATGTACCCTAACATTTTTACCTAGTATCTTGTCTCTTTTGTATATAAAGTTCACTCTGGTTTATGTCATATTGGAAATTAGAGTTGTGCGCATGCCTTAAGTATTCAGAGACTGCTGCTTGGAGAGATCTGATCTAAGATGAAGCATATGTTAAACCTTCTTACTTGAGGCCAGACGCCGGTCTAACTCTGCACCCCACAGTGCTCATTCAAGTGAAGAGTCATCTTGGAAGGCAATTGGAGCTTCTTGGTTGGCTGAACACCATGGGGCTTGGAGCAAGATTAAAAAAAAGAACCACAGACTATCAACTATATTTCTGCTAGCGGGACATACTGAAGCCATCCAGGCTGACAACCTTGGGATGTGGTTCACTGGCCCCTTAGCCACGTAAAAATACATAGCATACCTCAATAGTTATAAATCAAAGATAATTTTCATTATCAAATTAGAAAAAAAATTACTAATCATAAACAAGATTTGTTTTATTGAAATTGCCTTACAAATTATGTGCATGCATACATAATTGTGTTTTTTAGAGTTCAGTATTGTGTCTGTGTTGGTATATGGACAAATAAAGCACTGATTTTATTCATTGATATTCTAGGTCAAGACAGAGTAGGTCATTTTAACTAAGGAGAAAACAGAATTTTTTTAAAAAATGTAGTTGTCTCACACTCAGCAACATCTGCGTCCTTTACCAACAGCTCATCATTTTGTCTAATGAAATAAAATAAACCACTCCATGTGCTATTACTAAATATGAATAAGAATTCTTAATCTGGTCCAATGACTTGCTATCAGGTTTGGGAATACTGTACTTGATAATTTTCTGTAGTCAAATACTTCTACAAAATTCCAGAAAGATTTCCTTTTAGCTATGATCTAGTTTAATTAGAAACAATGATATGTTTGCAGAGCAAGCTTTCTACACATATTTTAGCTTTAGATATATCTATTCTATGCATTCTTTTCTACTCTTTATTTCTCCTATAATAACACTTTATTATTTTTATCAGTCATTCTTATGCTCAATATTTCTAAAATTCTGTATCTTCAATATCCACTCTAAGTCTCTTTTTAATATCATCAAGATGAAACCCTTTCAAATGATAGGTAAATTCGTCTTGTTCATACACACACAATGTAGATTACTCACAAAATTGTTGCATCTTCTCTGTGGATAAACCCATCCAAACAGTAAATACATATATTTTGATACTTTCATATATAAATAAAATCATTTAGTTAAAATGGAAAGCTAACCACTTTCTTCATAACTTTTGACACTTTGTTAATTCTACACTTTTCTCCTTGATTTCTCATCAGGTTAGTTACACTTAAAGATTTCAGTTTTTCTATTTAACATCTATTATCTTATCAATAGCCCATATCAATGCCAAAGGACTTCCTAGCAGTCCCTACTGTGTATCATTTTGGTCACACCTGTGCTCCTGTAGCTCTGTGTTTTTAGTTCTTATTGTGAAAGATACAGCTGAAATGTAGACTGTAATATCTGTGTAGGAATTAAGAGCCCAAGACTGTCCTATACAAGTGGGTTCCTGTTATATATGTTGGATGTGATTTTCAATGAAAGCATATTTATTTTGGCTAACTTTTGTGTCATTCACAGGAGAGTAAATGAATGAAAAAGAAAAACAGAACACCTTAATTTGCTTATGTCTTTGTGATATAATAGATGAGTCTTTCCTTCAGACATGTTTCTGAGACCTTGGATTAGACATCAGAGACCAAAGGGTGAAACTAAGGAGGTTAGAAGCCTGCAGCCAGTGGAAAATGCTGATACTTGAAGCCAAAACTAGAAACTGAGCACCCGGCAGTGTGTGTTCAGAAACTGCAAGCAGAAGCCAAGCTGAGTCAAAACCCAGAACTGGTAGTCATGGCAACAAGGCCACATCCAGAAGTCAGAGCCAGAAATCAGAGCAGGTCAAATGTGGAACAGGCTGTTGGTCAGAGTAGAGAGGCGACAGCCAGAGAACCAGACTAAGAAGAAACCAGGGAACGCCTCATGGTGCCCAGAATGCAAAGAAGTTCCTGTGCCCAGTCCAGATGGAATTCTGCTGGATGTCTGGTCACGACTCCAGCTGGCTCACAGTGGCATTCACTCCTCATGTTTAGATTCCTCCAACTGCCTTCTGATGGTCTATGGTTTCCTATCTCTTGGATGCTCCCAATGCAGCTTCATAAAGCTATTTTTTGTCAGAAGCTCTGTAAGGTGACCCCATTTATAGAAAATGTCAGAAGCAAGTTAAAAGAGGGGTTTGTTTTTAATCTACATATGAGGCAGTACTATATCTTTCACTGCTGTAATAATATAACCCAATAATATTGACCATGACAGCCCAGTTGATTCCCAAATAGGCTTCCAGAAGCATTATCATGTGTCTGTCATGTGTCAGACTCTTGACCAAAATAAAAAAAAAAACCATATATATCATTATTAGTATAACTGATAATCACTGTCTAACTATAATATTATAGTGTGAGATGGATGTCATATACTAATTGATTACTACTAATAATGGCTGGTATTTTTCATACTAGTTTCAATTGTAATGTTTGCATTATTGACTATAGCATATTTCAATATGTGAAATATATTATCAGTACTTTTTCATAGCAGCTTTATTAGGTAGGTATTTATTGCACATGCCTCCTTTTAATACAGAATGAAACAGAGACTTGGAGATAATTTTGATCCAAGTACAGGAGAAGCCATGACAAAAAATTAAGCCATTATGCTAGCATTAGACACAAAACAATCAAAGTTTTGAGCACATGTCTGTAAATTTAACATGTCCCATGAAGGTATTCAATTTCATATCTATACACTTACCATAAAAAGTCAAAAGGATCCGTACCAAAACTACACCCTGTATGTAATGTGACAGTGCAGGCTTCCACTTGGAGGTAATTTTAAAGGATTCCCCAGACGGCACATAAGAAAGAACTCAGGATACTTATGTTCCTTTATTCACAAAAGTTCTCTCTGATTCCCAAAGCTTATATGGGACAAAAAGACTCTAGGAAAAAATCTTGTGTATTGTATGGACACAACACCTGTCGATTAAGAAAACTTACGGCATATAGCTGCACAAAGAAATAGAAGAGAGGACATCTGGGAGGCGGAAGGGATCCTGGGGTAGAGGTAGGTGTGGAGGATTCAGCTCTCAAGATGTGAGGAAGATGGAGACTTTGTACCTGAGCTCAGGTAACCAGCCATTTGGCAGAATGTAGATCAATATAGTGGATTATTTTAAGTCATGAGGTAGTCAGAGAAGAGCCTAGCTATATGGCATGTGTGATAGTATAATAATAATTGAGTCTCATGAGTTATTATTCCAGGATCTTGGTCTGGAGGAAAAACTTCCTACTACACTAGACACTCATTAAACTACTCAGTTATCTTAAAAAAAAATTGTGTTAAGCATAATAATCACAAAGTTTCCTATTATCTTTTCTTATAATAAAAAAATAAAAATAGAGATTTTATGCTGGAGTTTGAACAGTTTTCTTATGTTCAAATGGTGCATTTTCCCCACCAGTGTTGCTAGTTCTTTTCTTTGGAAATAATGGGACTAGCTTCCTTGGGATTTCCAAACTGCAGATTCATTGTTTAACTAGAGATGTAAAGGGCCATCTCATGTCCGACACAGGATGTTCTTTTTGAATAGTTTGATCAGTATTAGGTTCTACAGTACACAGAATAGTCTAGATATTTGAGTGGAGGAGTCTATATAAGAAGGCCATTTAACCATGCTTCTTGAAGTTATAATGAGTGCAAAAGTTTATGCTGCTTGCTAGATATTGCAGTCCTCCTATCAAGGGTGATACATCAACCAATTAAGTAAGAAAGTGAAGCTGAGCTGTGGCCCTTCAGAATGAGACACAGGACCACATTCATTAGGAGTAAAATACCAGTGGATCACTCACTAGATGTGGTCCTCAGCTTATTTGCATGGCTACACTCCCTACTGTTAAAGCAATCCCTTTAATCTATCTAAAAGAAAAATTACATATGTATGGTAATTAATTAGTTATTTAATTAATATATTAAGATATATATGATTTATAAGATCATCAGTATGTAGAGGCATAAAATATACTATTGATTTCTGAATACGCACACACAGACACACACACACACACACATACACGTACACACACATATATGCCATCTAAACCTACTGTTGCTGGTTTAATAAAAAAGGTGGAAAAATTAGATAAACAAAGAAAAAGAGTAACAAGTTCAAAACAAATGGACCCCAGAACACTGTGGTGTAATGAATCTAACTGTAGAAAAAAATGCATCTGCCTTGTTTACTAGTTTGTTTGATGATAATGATTGTAATGGTAGAAGAGAAAAGCATGAAAGAGGCATCCAATAGATATAAACACGGAATTTGCATAAACCTTGTACACCTTGGAAAAGCTCTTCCCAAAATATGCAGTACTCAAAAATGTGGTGCAGTAAATCTTGGGTCTTCTGCTATTGTCGTAACCGTAACCTTTAATGTTCCATGTAATACCTACAAAATGAAATTATAAATGTACGGGCATAATCTTTGTTGTATAACAAAAATGTATACACTGGTCTTAAATATGTTTTTGATCTTGATGTTTTTTGTGAGTATAGTTAAATCATTTGTGAAGAAGCAAAAAGAATATACACGATTAAGCTTTACAGATATCTTGACAGAATAAACTGAGGTCCACGGACTCAGTAGAGTTCATTGATCAGTGACTAGCAACTTCAAATTTACAGTATTTAATATTTGGTATATTGTATAACTTTTCACTCATTTATTAAAGTTTTATCTAGAGTTTGCATAAGTATAGTGTGGTTATATTTGACATTGTTTATTTTGTCATAGAAATCACCACTGTTTTCACTCAACTACATAATTTATGTAGTAACCAAAAAAATGGATATCTAACACTATGCACAGGAACGCATTAGGTAATTTTGTGTCTTCTCACTATAACTAAGGAGAAGTTGTATTCAGCCTCATAAGTAAATGAATCACAATAAGAAACTTTGAATATAGTATTAACTAAGCATTTGGGATAAACTGAAAGTGAGTTCATGAAGCATAGTTTTAAATAAATGTAGTACAAACTTGTTCTAAAGATTTATTAACAAGAGCAATACAAAGTTACACATTTCTGTGTACATCTAATTTTACAGTGCAATAAGCACAATAACTAAAGCATAGTGAATGATTTGAACAGAAATGAGCTTCAGGAATTCTGAAATTAAACAGCACACTTCTTTCTGTGTCCCAGTAAGATTCTATAGCATTTAGTGCTAAAAAGCCTTATTGAGTAAACTTGGGTGAATTTTTCTGCCTCTTCTTTTGTAGGAGTTTTAATGAGTTACAAATATGTAACCAAATTGTCTCTTGATAAAAGGTTATCATTCATTTGTATATCCCTTACATGTTTGTGTTGCACTTCAAAGAAACTGATAGGCAATAGTATTTTTTTTTTTTTTTATTTTGTTTTTTGACATAGGGTTTTTCTGTGTAGCCATGGTGGTCTTTGAACTCAACAGAGATCTACCTGTCTCTGCCTCCTCTGTACTGAAATTAAAGACACGTACCACCACTGCCTGGTTGTAGTAATAACTTTTATGAGGGTTTTTCAACTTCTTTTCTTGCACACTATTCTTACCTTTAGATACATGAAATGTCACCCATCGGTAATGAAATGCTAAAAACTGAAGGTATTGGAACACTGCAATACTGGTGACAATTCTATTATTGCCTTTTATATGGTTTTTGTAAGTGTATAACTTTATTCTTTCATTGTAATACACTATGTTGCCTGGATCTCTTGTTTGAGCAGTTGGTTTATGAGAAGATAGGATTTCTTGATGAAACATACTGATAGTGACAATATAGAGCAATGGAGGAACCAGCTAAGGAATACTTCCGCTTTTAGAAACCAAAACTTCAGAGGTAGTTTTAGTGGATTTAGTAAAAATACTTCCTTCTTTGGGGAATATTTATCCTCTTTTCACCTCTCCTCTCCTCTCGCCTCTATTCTTTCACCTCACCTCTTTTCCTTTCTACTCTTCTTGTTCCTTTTTCCCCGTTTCCTACTCCTTTTGCTCTCCTTTTTATCTAGGCATATGTTTAGTGTTTGGTAAAGATAGGCTTAATTAGCATTCATAGAGACATGTGTTTTATGTGTAGTTTGGATCATTTTTTCTTTGTGACAACAGATAGAGAGCTTGTCTTCTAGAAAGAATTTTTTAAATTTTTGATGACATGTCTAACCACTTTTCATGACAGATTCAGGACAGACCTGGCATGGGGACAATGAGGGGTCCAAGATAGATGGCACCAAACTGCTGCCAGCACTGCTTAATTATACATCCATCCCACCCTCCATTTACACACTAGACCTATTGTCAGGGCCAATAAAGCACTCTTGGGGGATCAGGGAACTATTTATCTCACTGCTCTCACATTAGAACAAGCCTCTCTTCTCTGCTTCTCTCTAAGCAGCCCCACTTAGCTTGATTCTGGGGCCCAGGCTTTGACTTTAAAAGCTCACATAAAGCCAGGCATGGTGGTGCATGCCTTTAATTACAGCACTTGGGAGGCAGAGGCAGGTGGATCTCTGAGTTTGAGGCCAGCCTGGTTTACAAAGCAAGACCAGGACAGCCAGGGCTGTTACACAGAGAAACCCTGTCTCATAAAACCAAAAAGAAAAAGAGAAAGAGAAGAAAAGAAAAGAAAAAAGCTCACATAACAGTCCATCATGGAAATGCCAGACTTCCTTTTCTTTATCCTTAGAAATCAGTTACATTGTTGTAATTTTTATTTCTTACTTTTCCTCAGTGAAAGTAAAATTTAAATGTAAATGATTTAAAAAATTTTAAAACAGGCATTGTGTTGCAACCCATTTCTTTTTATCCGCATCTGTTTGTTCTTTACACATATATGTGACAGTAGGTTTCAACCACTGAAAGCAAGAATGAAACCTCAAGTTGTTTTCTCTGAAATGAACTAGTATCTCAGCCATTGTGTTTTATGACTGAATGTTCCAACTTAAATTGCATGTCCTCAGGGCAGAGTGTGGCTTTCTATCTCCCTTCATCCTTTTTTTTTTTTCTTTTTAAACAAAGGCAACTATTCTGTCATGCTTCTAAAAAAACAATAAATAATGAAGAGAACTGTTTGGATGGTGCAGGCTGAGAGAAGTGGATCCGATGTTTTCATAAGTGATGCCGCAGTGTATGCCAACATGCGGCCTGAACATTGCCCCAGCACTTCAGAATGCCAGGTCGTGATGGAGGATAAGGGGATGCAAACAAGGACAAGGGCAAGAGCAGTAACACTGCATCAGTCAATCAATACTGACCAGGGTTATATGAATGGACACAGCTATATGATATGGAAGAAAACGTAGACCAATCTTAACCATGAGCCATCTGCATGTTTTTCTCATTGCTCACATTATTTAAATACCACTTGCTTTAACTCAATACTTTAAAAAATAAGCTAACTTGCCCAGTTGTGTTTTGCTTGCATAATCCAAAGAAACTAAACATAAGATGTGCTATGGAACATCTTGCTTTGGCTTAAATTCTAAGAGGTGTTAATCCATGTTCAGTTGGCTTAGTGGTCATTGGAATGAGGTAGCACTTTGCAGGGAGTCTGAGAAGAAAAGTGGCTTATTACCTCATATCCCGTAGAGGAAGAAGTGGGTGTCTACAGAGAGCCTGGATCTTAATATTCCTTCAGCAGCATGTGCTCTTTGACTAAATTTCCTAGTGCTAGGTAACCCCACAGAAGGTTCCAACATCTTCTAAAAGGCCCATAAGTTGCAAACAAACTTCAAAACCATGGTTCTTTGGGAGACACTTGTTTAAACTAGCATATAGAAGATTATGGTATTTTGAAGTTTTTATTATTATTATTTTATGTTTTATACTTAGCTTCTATTGTAAATCATATGGAAATTTTTTTTGTGGACTATGTTATAAATTACAGAATGTGCTTGATCCACATCTATATGTGTTTTGACCACCCTCACTCTTCTTCTTGGAGTTACCAAAAATATTTCATTATTTCACTTATTTAAATCATACCTATATTACATTATGAAGTTATATTTTTAAGTCACATAATTCAAATAAGAGTTTTGTTAAGAAAATTAACACTTTTTTTCTAGTATGTAATAGATGCTACATCATATTGGCTGTCAATAAATGTTGATTGAGTGATAAAAGAAATAAAGCTGTGAAATAAAATAGGTGGCTTAAATAATCTGTTATTTAAATATGTGAAATGCTTTTAGTAAAATATTAGGAGTCACATGAAAGGTAATTAGATAATCCTAATAGAAATTATGTGACATTGGAAAATTCAATAAAGCCATTTTGAAAGAGAAAACATTTAATAGTTAAACAAAATATCCATGAATACTATTATCTTAGTGATTAGGAATATCGAGCACTGTCTTTGAATACATTCCCTTTTGTTGGAAATATGACTTAGTAAGGTAGAGTAGTTGATATTCAATGCAATGCCTGAGTTCAGATCCTCAACATGACTATAAAAGCTGATGTACTCTTATATGACTGTAACTCAGTATTGTAGGGATGGGAAATGAAAGCATATGACTTACAGAAAGGTTGCTGCAGATTTCTCTAGAAATTTAGTTGAAAATAAATAGCTTTAATAAGAGAAAGAGACTGTCTCAAGAGCACAGTCGTCAAATGATAAAACAGGAAATGTGACATCATATATTTTCCTCTGATCTACATACACATGCATGTAGACATACACATGTATACAAACATGCATATACTGTATATTTGCACTGCCTACACACACACACACACACACACACACACACACACACACACACACACATATCCACACAAATTAAATTAAATTTACCTACATATACTAAACATTATGATATAGATTATGTGTTCTATAGCAGATGGTATGAACTAAAATAAAGAGGAGAGTTAAAGAAAGACAGGATTTGGAGAGATATACATGAAGCTGAAAATATATTTTGCCTCCTATTCAACAACATTACAGCTAATAAATTCCGAATAAGGTAGGCTCTTCCCTCATAAGATAGTGCAGATAAACTAGGAAACTTGAACGCATGGACTGACATCCATCTAGAAGTACACAGAAAAAAAAATTGAACCCACTGGGTTAACACCATCTACAAGCAAATGGCATCCTAGGATTAGAGTCTGGGAAAGAGGGATAAACCATACTGCCTTGCATAGCCTTGGGATGAAAACAAACCTGAAGACACAGTCATCTTGGCTGCCTATCTCCAGAAGCATGGAAAAATCAAATTCTGCTGCTTAACATGCTCACAGTTAGTGCTTTGTTAGAACAGATATAGAAAACCAGCACAATATTGATTACCTCCTTGAATCATTTAGTTCAATACATAGGCCAAGCATCTAAATATTTACATCAATTAATGGCATGCAGTTCAAGTATTTAATTATCCAACAATTACAAAATAGCATTTAATTTGTGTCTGAATATTATCTTGCTATAAAATTAATGGTATCATTATACTACCATAAATGCAATAATTTTCAGACACTCTTCATTTTTATTTGTTCATATATAATTTTAAACATGACTATTTTTATTAATATGAAAATAAAAGGTTAACTTATCTGATAAATTATAACAGGATAGATTTCATTACCTGAATCAGGAGTACTGATGATGCAAAAGCTTCAAAATTCATACAGAATTTTTATTTAATTTATAAATGTTATGTCTATAATATATTAATTTCCTCACCTAAAATAGTCCAATAAGTTATCAAATGTCACTGAATTTTGATTTGGCTTTAAATATACATTCCATTAAACTCCTGTGCTAATTCAAAATAACTATTTACCGACAACTTACAATGACAGAACTTAAGTAGACAGAAATAACTTCCCCTTTACATCATAAGGAAGAAAATGACAATATCAAAAAAGTAGTAGAGTTAAAACACCATAAATGACTACAAAAGGAACTATAATGTAACTCCACTTTTTACTAGATTTCAACTGTGAAAGGGCTACATATATGAAAATTAAGTCTAAGAATTTGTTACTAAACATCAGAGATATCAAAGGAATATAATTATCTACAAGGACTAGAAGAGAGAGATCAGTGTTTACTTCATCTACTTCACTACAAATGTTGATATTTGAATTGAATTTAATTACCCAGCAGAACAAATATTTGTCTCTAATATAATTCAGTTTAATTTCATTAGTATTCATTTGATTTCTCTAAGATACTCTAAACATTACATTAAAAACTCAAACAAATTTCCTATTATGAAGACATAAAAACTTAGATTGAGTTTAGATATAAAATATAAATTTTTGGAGTAAGCATAAGTAACATTAAACATTCTTATGCTTTCTAATAACATCTCCCAGTGTATTTAGTTTTAAATCTGCCTTGATAACATATTTTTGAAAGCTTTTTAAAAATTTTATTCATTTATTCATATTACATCTCAATTGTTAGCCCATCCCTTGTATCCTCCCTTTCTTTCCTCCCTCCCGCTTCCCCCTTACTCCCTCCCCCTATGTCTGTGACTGAGGGGGACCTCCTCCCCCTGTATATGCTCATAGGGTATCGAGTCTCTTCTTGGTGACCTATTATCCTTCCTCTGAGTGCCACCAGACCTCCCCCTCCAAAGAACATGGTCCAATATGGGGCACCAGAGTTTGTGTGAAAATCAGATCTCCTTCTCCACTTAACGGTGGAGCATGTCCTGTCCATTGGCTAGACTGGGTAGGTTCGAAGTTTACTGCCTATATTTTCCTTGGCTGGTGCCATAGTTGGAGGAGGACCCCAGGGCCCAGACCTGCCTGTAGTTTTCCAGGACCCTCTGGATCCTTCTGGATCCTTCTATTTCCTCATTCTCCCAGGCTTCTCACCCCTAAAGTCTCAATAGGATTTTCTCCCCTCAGACCCACTTTCCTGGTAGGTAAAGTTTTTCATGGGGGCGTACCCCTTTGACTAGTGTCTTGATATAAGTGAGTATATACCATTTGACTCTTTTTGCTTCTCAGTGAACTCACTCATTATGATAATTTCTAGTTCAATCCATTTGTCCACAAATTTCGGAAATTCCTTCCAAAGTGGTTGTACTAGTTTGCATTCTCACCAGCAATAAAGGAGTGATAACATCTTAATTTAACTCTTTCATGATTTATATATCTCATTAGTATTCCAATTTTATTTTTGCAAGCTTGTGTAGCATTATTCCAGGAAACTGCGTAGGGTTGTATAAGGAAAAAGAAATTTAAACTTCTGCTTCAGAGTATTTATCTGTAAAAATAGAAAGAAGTTTTAAGAAAGCAATAGTGTCATTGCCTTTTGTAAATTGTGTCTTTCCACAAATTAAAGAATAAAATTCAATAAACACAGATAACAGAGAACTATGTTTTTCAGAAGACTGTGGGTTGTAACTTTATACTTGATTTGATTTTTCCTAAGAAACTGATTATTATAAAACTCTAGAAATCACATCATGAAAATGTGAGCAATATTTTAAATAAACATAATGAATGCAAATATATCCTTCAAACTGGTAAATTTAAAAAAGTCTTTGCAAAGAAATGTAATGATGACTCTTTTGTGACATGTGACATATCTTTTTTAATTCTATTTTTATTTTTATTTATATGGGTGTTTTATTTGAAAACATTTTTGATTATCACATATATATATGTATATATATATATATATATATTAACTACAGGAGCTATAAGAGGAAGGACACTACTAGGAACTAGAGTTACCTATAGTTATTGGCCCCCATGTGGATGCTGGGCATAGAATCCAAGCCTGTGAAGGAGCTGTTAGTTCCATAATCAAGCTTTCATTCCTCAGTTTAGATAACTAGCTTGTTGTAAGAATCAGCAACTTAACTGAAATAATACTATTTCACTAACACGATCATCATGATGTCCACTGTGTCGACTGAGAGGGTAGAATTAAATCCTGTACCACAGAGTCAACGACTTTAATAGACCAAATACCTTAATTTCTCATCTTTCTTCAGAATGTCAGGAACAGTACTATGAATGCTTAGATTTTTATTATAGCTATGGCAACAAATTAGTCTCACTCTTTTGCAAAATATCCTATCTATACTTTCATATTATGATCATAGATGCTTAGTTTTTGTATCTATATATCATAATTATTATATATGTCTCACTTAAAATACTAGACCACATCACAGCACTACATTAAGAAACCTAAACACAGGAAAGTAATCCCAATTACTCCCTACCACTACCCACAAACATATCTTTAAAATCAGAGAAGTACATCTAGACAATTTTAAGCTTTAGGAGTAAGTGCTCTGTTTTAGCTCCAAATTTCCCAATGGTCAGAATCTGTCATTGCCAATCCATACACTATTTAGTTCATACATTTTGTCTTAATCTTTATATCATCAAGATTCATGGTTTTAACATTTCTCACCTCATGATGGTTTTCAGGGCATCAGGGCATCTCAAGTGAACTTTCACCCTCGCACAGTACTTTTGAAGAATAACGGCCATCAATTTACTTTGTATTTCAAGATTACTCATTGAATAATAGATCTTTTATATGAGCATTAAAATTGCTGCTGTTCAATGAAACACATTTTATAACTGCAACAATGAAATTTCTTCAAAATGTCTGAATTGTATGCATGTATATATTTATGCACTTATTTCTTTAATGACAATAATTCAAGACATAGCGTGTGTGTGGATATCAGAGGACAACTTGTATGATTCAGCTCTCTTGTTCTATAAAGTAGGACACATGGGTCAACCTCATCCATAGCAACATTTGTCAGCATACACCTTTATCCACTGGGCCATCCCACAGGCTGCATTTCTGACCTATAGGATGAAGATTATGCTTTGTTTTACTCAGTCCCAATGAACACTTGAAGCACTGCAAATATATCAAAAACAAGCTAACTCTGCCTGTTCAACAATCATGCTCATAGTTTTTAAGAGACTCTATCCTTAAAACACTGAAGCTTGTGAAAAGGTTATGAATGTGTTTAAGAACACATGAGACATAATTGGTTAGAGGAGAATCTGCACATAAGTCTGTTGCTCCACATGCCATTTTGTGTTTGAATATATGTAGCTGGCTCACAGTCTGTGACTGTTCAGCACAGTTGTTTAGTTCTCATGTTTTTTTTCTAACTGTTACAGGCATAAAAATATAGACCTTCAATTTTCCCACATACTATTTTCTATGAAAAATGCCATTGCAGTTTGCAAACCTAAAATAATGTAGATGCTTATTCTTACCCTATGAAGACTTTAACATTTACTCACATGTCAATAGTCATTAATTTTCAAACTCCTTAAAGTGTGTATGTGGATTAAAAGTTCTTATAGATCCAACTGAAGAAGACATACATAGTGATACAGGAATGTCTTGAAGGTTAATGGATTGCATATGGTTAAAAAAATCATTAAAGGGCAGCAGCCATCAGAGTACCTGTCATCTTAACTTCCTTATAAAGCAATTTAAAAAGAAGTAAAAACAATGCCCAGACAGCAGTTTTAAGATAATAGACTTCTTATAAATGTTATCTAATCAATGGGAAATTCATCTTAAGTACCTTGAAATGAGAAGAAATGCTTGTCTAGGTTAACTTATAAAAAGTGATCTGCTGATAGTATTTTTTTTTTACTTTTATGATTACATAAAGAACTCTACTATCTTCAGTATAGAATAATAAGTCACATTTAAAGGTATATAAACATGTTAATAGTGTCTAAATGCAAGTATTTTTCATGTGTAACAATGGAGAAATTTAAAATCTACATTTACTATTTCACTTTAGTGATAATTCCATTTCCTATTAGCTATTTTTTTGTGAGTATATGTACATGCAGTTGCAGTATACGGAGGTCAGAGGGCACACTGAAGGAGTCACTTCACTCCTTGTGTATGGTGATTCTGGAAATTAACTTCAGGTCATACAGGCTAGGAGTAAAGTGTCTTTTCTTGGTAAGAAGTTTTCCTGGGCCCTTGGTTTCCTTAAAATGTTGCTTTAGTTCTTGATAATTTTTTAAAAATAATTTTAATTTCTAGGAAAAAATAGAAACTAATTTTCGTTTTACTGTGAACCAATAGTCAGGGAGAATCTTAGAATGTTCATAAAGCAATTAGTGAAATGTGTTTTAGAAACACATAGAAATAGAACACACATGTCTTATATCTAATATTCTCCAAATTGAATACTTTTCAAACATGGTACAGATTTAAATTCATGAACAAAATTGAGTCCAAAAACCCAATGACTCATTAAAGAAATTATTTATTCATTAAGATACATATAAATATATGTATGTATGTATGTATGTATGTATGTATGTATGTATGTATTGAGCTCAATTTGTTGAGTTAGAAGACACATTTCAGAATGAGAAACTATGGTTTTACAGAAACATTTATTCTGTTTATATACAAACATTAATTTTGGACTAGACATTCTTTAAAATACGTCCTAAATATGCAATAATACATTTAAACACAAAACCAAATAGCTATAAATAAGAAAAGTAAAACTAGAGAATACATATACAAGCCATATGTTTTTCATACTATCAATTGTGATGACTCTTCCATTAGTTAGAACAATATACCATAAAAGAAAAATAATTTGTTTATGCAGAAAGTAGTATAAGATATTAAATTATGATTCAAAAAGTCGGAGATATTTTATTATAATTCTCACTCAGATGTTTATATGTATTTAGTGTAGTTGTTAGTCTGATAGTGGTATAATTTAAGTATGACTATAAGTATTAATACATTCATATGTGCAAAAAATAAGTTCTCTATGACCTACATATTACATGCAATTTGTGAGTTTTATATTAAGGTTATAGTCTCAATAAAAATTGCATCCTGGATGCTGGAGCAATGGTTCATGACTTAAAAGCATTACTACTCTTGCCAAGGAGAAAGATTCAATCTCCAGAACCCACATGGTGGATCAAATCCCCCATAATTCTAGTGCTGGCAATCCTTTTGTAACCTCTGTGGGTTCCTGGCTGTATATAGTGCACATACGTGATCTCATGTACACATACGTGATCTCATGTGCACATACATGATCTCATGTACACACATATACATAAAATTATTAAATACATATGTATTTTAAAAGCATCCACTTAGGAAAATGGAACAATTTCAGTCTGACACACAATTAGTAGACTGACATTCTAGAATATTTAAAATACAATTTGTAAACTATTCTTTGTTCTGTCCAGCACAAGACCCAAAAGGATACTATATTCTATCCGTCTGTGTACTTCCATGTTTACACAAGAGAGGTTGTGGTAACAGACACGAAGTAGGTCTTATTACCAGACTATTTCACTAATGACTCCATTTCAATTGTCTATTTTACTTATTTAATTTACCATATTAATCAGAAAATGCATTCACGCATGTGGACACAGAAAATCAATACTATATTGATGAAAGCAAAAAGATAACTTTCTGAAAATTTCTGCTGATATTCATTTAAATGATCACACAAATACTAGAAAAACTCCAAGTCTTTTGTGCTCATCTTACTAACTTAAAACTAAAATTTGTGAGTAGAACTCCATCTACTCAAAATCCATATATAAATTTGATGTTTCCTGTTAAGAATGAATAGGCAATTCTCCAGTGTACAAACAAAACAAAACAAAACCAGAAACAAAAAACAAAAAAAGACAAAGAGACTTTGGTCTTGCTTGGGTGGCTGAATGCACTTTCAAATTGAAATATAAATAATCAAGAAGTTATATCAACAATGACCATTTCAGTTTAATCTTCATCATCTTGACCAAAAGCAATAAAAAAAAAAATGACATGTATTTAGATGCTGATTCAGTGTTTTCTCACTTTGCAATTAATGACTGTTCAATTTATTTGTAATTTAGAAAGTTTCCCCCCCCCACTGGGGAAAGACAGAGATTAATGAGATCTTGGCAGCCAAGAATGAAATCAATCCATCAACTAATTTTGCTTCCTTTATATGGACAGCACAATTAATACCTAGATGACCCTGAGAGGTTTTAAGTGGGTTAGTATGTACCTTTTTTCACTATTCTTTTAGAGGTATTTATGCATTTGTATGTTTGTGTGCCTGTAAAAGTTTATTTGTACAACATGAGTTCAAGCACCCTCTATGGCTAGAACTGGAGATACAGACAGCTGTAACTGCCCAGTGAGGAAGCTGGGAACCAAACCTGGATCCTGAGGAAGACCAGCACATGCGTTGAGCTGCTGAGTTATCTATCAGGTTTACTATTATCAGAATTGTTATTAAAGACAGCACATGTATTCCTTCATTAAAAGTAGTCTTTGTAAAAGTTATCTTTTTACAATAGATATTTATATAATTCTGATCTTCTACATCCTTGCCTTCATCTATGTGTTAGTGGTATAAAATAAAATGAAACTTAATAATTCCTCATGTTGATTAGTGGCATTGCAATTTTCTGTAAATCTCGGAATGAACTCAAGGACAACTACCATATAGAAATAATGTAAAATACTTGTGAATAAAATTAACTTGACAAAGTACAAAATCAAAAGAAACTTTAAAGTAAGACAATCCAATAAAATATGATGATAATAAATATATCTGTTTTAAATACTCTAACAGTCAATATCATTTCAAAGAAAGGGTTAAAAAAAGCAAAAAAAAAATCACCAAAAATATTTTGTGTACAGTAAATATTCATTCATACAGTAGTTTGATAATAAATAATACCTTCTGATTTAGGCACTAATGGCAGAATACTTTTGTATTTTGTGTAAAATATTTACATAATAGTGAAGGTTTTATTAGTATATCCTGGCATTTGAGTAACTGTGGGAGGAGGCAAGGAAGCCCTGAGTGAATATTTAAGACCCAAATATATTATTTTCCAGTGTATAAGATGACCTTTTTAACCTTCCCGAGAAATCTTTCCCAAAGAAGGTGGCTATCTTATATGCTGGATACTTAGCAGCAGCTTGCATCCCCTTACCTCATATTGCCTACATAGAGGTGGGGGGGGGGTTACCAGGCAGCTGATTCCCAGCTCTGCGCAGGAAGTATGAAGCAGGGAGGAGCCAGCCGCATCCATCTCAAGGAGGAGAATATGAGCACGGATTGGCCACCAGACCCTGCCCATTGGACTCAGAGGGCTGCGCACTTCTGGTTGGATATGGAGCTTTTCTTTAAGGAGCAGTCTAGCTTCGCACTGGCTGGCTGTTAGCACTTAATAAAGTTTCTGTCTGTCTTTGCCCTGCCTGCGAATAGACACGTGTCCGAGTCTGCTGCACAAGGTGTGCATTGTAAGAGTGTAGTCTTATATGGTAACTATATTCCAAACTCTATATTTTAACTGGAAAAGTTGGGGTCATCTTATACACCTAGTCATCCTATATGCGTCCCAAATACGGTATGCATCTTTAGTCTGGGCACAGCCAAGTGAAGGACTCCAATGACTCAGCCCCATGGGAAATGATAAAGTCTTCATCTGCACTAATGAAAATATTTACAGTGTGCACAACTATAAGCTGTTATATAGAACTGATCAGTTTGTGCTCAAACCAGCAACCCCTGGATCATCCTCTCTGGTGACTGCAACTTGAGACTGAGATGTTTCGCTACAGGTACTTTATACCAAGAATAACTTACATCTCCCCTGGTGCTGTAAAGAATAACCCTGGTTTTTAGGTGCTGTGCATAGTAGGAACTGCTCCTTTAGAGCAAAGGCAGAACACTCCATCTTGCTTTTCTGTCTGTGTGTCTGACTGCGCTTTCTTCCTCCGTCCCTCTCCATCCCCACCATAGCCAGGTTTCCAGAACCAATCCATGCATGATACAATAGAATGGCTTCTAAATTTTGAGAAAAATGTTTATTGTTGTTTACTACATTCATGCTAATAAAGTATCAAGACATCAGTAAAAAACATTTCATGACTTATGTGTCATTTTTAATAATGTGGTTGGAAATATTTAACACCTCTGAAATATTAATCTAGAAAAATATATATGTTCCCCAAATTCTTTGAATACAGCCGCAGCCCATTATGTGCCTTCATTTCCTTGTTACAGCCAACATCCAGAATCAAAGTTATTCAAAGGCTGTTGCAAACAGAAATCTACATCCCTAGAAAACACAGAGCATTATATTCAGTTGTAACTGTACTTGGTTTCTATTCTTCCATCAAAGCCTGCTGGATTTGCATCAGATATGTAAAGCAGATGTCCGCACACCCTGCATAAACGTGTAACAAATGTCACCTAGCACAGTATTCTGGTTGTGTGCTTGATTAAGTATTCCAATGCATTATTTTTGGCTCTCAAATTTCTAGATAGCATATGCCAAATATGAATTCAGATTTTCAGTATTCATTCTAAGCAGACACATTGTATTTTTGGAAATGCATTTGTTTAGAACAATGCAAATGCTTTTTTTTTGACAATGGAAAAATAACTTGATCTAATCCAGCCTTTTATTCATACAACCTTAGGTCCCTTAGGATAATACAACTTCTTTTGAGATGCTTGATCAATATACGTCTACACCTTTATGCATATTTTATCTGCATTCTCTCTGTTTACCCATACCACTCATCTACAACCTAAAGACAGATGAGAGGAAGAGAAGAGAGCGTGGGAGGTAATAGGAGGGAATGAGAGACAGAGAGAGAGAGAGAGAGAAAGAGAGAGAGAGAGAGAGAGAGAGAGACAGAGACAGAGAGACAGAGAGACAGAGAGACAGAGAGACAGAGACAGAGACAGAGACAGAGAGACAGAGACAGACAGAGACAGAGACAGAGAGAGACAGAGAGACAGAGAGACAGAGAGAGACAGAGAGAGGTTGTCCAATTGAACTCTCTCAAATTATTGTTTCAACCTTTCTTTGCACATTTTTCTCTTTCTGGTTTAGTCTCAAAGTCTGAATCTGCCCAAAGGCTTTGTCCAAAAGGAGAATACTCCATTATGATTGTTGTGTTGTCTCTTGGCAATTGAGTACATTACAGAGAGTTAACAAAACATTAATTTGTATGGAAATATTAAACTCAGAATGTATTGTAATTTTAGATTTTCATATTGTATATTTACCATAGTAATAATTTTATTCATGTTGGTTTCCAAATGAAATGTTTATGTGGTCCCAACTGGAATTATTTTCCTTTATCTAATTATTTTCAAAGCTGAATCAGTAGAGGCTTTGAAAGCAATTGGTGGTACTGGTATCTATTGTCTTTCCACGGGCAGTTTGAAAAATAACTCTGTATGGTCACACATCTCAGGTGCAGGGGAAATCATGGTCTTCCATGAACAGCTGCAGAGAAAATGGCATTGCCGCCCTATTTCTTGCTTACAAGGGCTTTTATTAGTCCACAGAGTGGTTAGAAACAAATGGTAAAGGTTTGCCAGAAACAGTTTATAGTGCCCCTAGGGAGTACTGCCTTGTTACATCTACTTGCAGTGACAGTTGTCATTTAAATACATTGTTACAGCCTGTTATGACACAGAAGGTGGAAAGCTTATAAAGTCACAATCAAGGAAATATCAGTAGTGATGACTAAGCTAAAAGACATTTCTCTTTTGTGTTTCCTCTTTTGTATTTTTTTCCTCCCCTTTTACCTAGGGGGCCCTTACAAACTATCCACCTAACACCAGTTTAGCCTAGACACACTGTCAATTTACATGGCTTAGCTGACAAGTCATGCTTGTCAACATTCATTAGTTGCTGCCCTCACTGGAGCTATCTAATACCACATTGGCTTCAAAAACAAACAGGCATTAGTTACAGAAAAAACTGAGAGGAATTTCCAAATGTTCCCAGTGCCTGTCCTCCACACTAAGCCCACACCACAGGGATCAACTATCTCATTTTGCTCCTGTGTCAACTGTCCGCTCCAGTCCAGTGGATGCTCTCAGCCCTTATCTGGAGAGTAACACCTGCCACTCATCATGTTTGGCAGACACAGTGTTTCACAGTCACTTCATTTATCCTCACACCAACCATGTCATATAGGTGTCCCCATTCAGGTTTTAAAGATAGGGAAACAGAAGAAAAAGCTTCTTGAGTAAGAATAAAAAAAGGGAAATAGACTTTGAGTTTAAAACATGACAGTGAATACAGACTCATGAAATGAGGTTTTAACCTAAATTAAGTCTGCTTTCTCAAAATAGTAAAACTAAAGCAAATTTTGGTCACTACCAAATTCAAATGCCAGCTTTGTTCTAGCACTAAATCATTGATATATGAATATATTTCCTACTTATATTTTAAGTATAGACACACATATGATGCATTTATAAAATCATGAATTAGCAAAATCACTATGTGTGTTGCTATTTGCCCTTTAAAGATTTTTGTTAATTCTAAATTCATTGTTTTTAGAATGGAATTTAGAAATACTTTTTACAAAGTTTCTATAAATTCATTTTAGCAAGTGTGGTATTATGTATTCCTCACAGTTTAAAATAATAAAGCCAAATAAAGTCACTTTAATTGACAACAACTAAGAAAATGATTAAAGTTATCAATGTCTCTATAAAATAAAAGAGAATTTACTGTAGTCCATTTCTAGGCTTTCACATATTAAACAATTTGAGTTTAATATATATATTATGTTCAATATGAACAAATTAAGACTTGATTCATCATGGAAGAAATATACAACTTAAATTGAATTATAAACTTTGTGTACCAAATTCTTATAACTTTAAAGTCAATATAAAAATATGATTTAGTTTATATAACTATATTTTATATTTTCAATTTAAAGATGGACCAGGACAAATTGCTGCTATATGGTTATAGTCATTGAAATTAATTTTTCCAAGTTTTAGTTCTTTATGCCTAAATTTAGTTTAAATAATTATTAAGTATATATTAAATATGTTTACTTCCTAAAAATTAAATTTATACAAATGTTACTACATTATTGTAACTATTATCATTATAGATACCCACTTTCCCTAGAAAGTTTAGTAAAATTTATAAAAGAAAAATCAATATTGCCATTTATTGACCTGTTACAATGTCCACAGTCAGATCAAACCAATTATGAGTTGGTGATTTGTAGCCTTTTATAATCTACTTATGTCCATAACTGTAACATATATGATGATATAATATTAAGTTTTGTATCCCAAGACAGTAATTACCTATCAATGAATACACTATACACTTGAATGCAGTTTTATAGGTACTGTTATCTGTGTTGGTGTATAGAGTCTTGAATAGAAGCAAGCATAACCTCATAAAAAGACAATGAAAACATAAAGAGAAAGGAAAGCATCCTTTTCTACAACTCAATATCCATTATGTATAGACACAATCCCCTTAAAAATCACACCACCGATTAAGGCTATATAAATAACTCACTTTCAGTGTCATAGCTTGAAGATTAGGAGTTTAATTAATTTTACATTTAAGAAGTTAGTGTATACTTTGATTATTCCTATATGGCTGTTTGATATGCCATAGTATATGTAAGAATATACACATATAATATATAGTCTTTAATATATATTACATAAATTTGAATGAGAGAAAGAGAAACTACAAGGACATGGGAAGATTTGGAAAGAGGAAATGGAAGGCAGAAATCATAAAATTGTATTATAAACCAAAACACTATTTTGAATTTTTAAAAAGCTTTGTTCCTATGCAGCCCCATTTTTTCTTTCTAAAGCAATACTGGCAGGCAAGGAACAGAACTAGCAAAATGAGCATCACATGGCTTAGAGAGTATTCTCAGCAATACAGATTGAGGAAGCTTTAATTGTGGCTTCCATACTTAAATGTGAGAAGGAGGCAGAACACAGAGAATTGAAAATTTTATAAATGACTACTCAAAAGAAAATGATTGGGTCTTAACTATACGCAGAAAATAATAAGGCAATTTCTCAAACACAGAAGCATCATCTACAGTCAGCAAAAATGCAAAGAAAATTAAAGATGACCTATGAAGCATTGAGTTACTAAGAGTGCTGCACAGTGATGCTTTTGTGGGAACCAGAAACTCGAGAAAACAGTATGTCTGAAGCCTAAGGACTTACATGATCTAAGCTTATCACTACTATGATAGAAATACACAATTATAAATGGTCATTTTAAAAAATGGTCATTTTTATAGTGCTTTGAATTATATTATATATTCTCTAGTATTGGAAAAATAATACTTAGTGTGTACTTTTATGTTCAGAATCATTAATGTCTATAGTTTCAACAGTTTTTATGCTTTATTTCGTTTCATACGCTTTGCCACAAGATTATTCTATTTTGTATCAAGGTAATTTTTTCATATTCTGGAAAAAATGCTTTGGTTTTCTGCATCACCAGGTACCTACATATTGTCAGATTTGTACCTTCTACGCATTTTATCCTCCTCCTCTGTAGAGGTAACTCAACTCTATGTACCTCTCTTTTTCCATTGGACATTCACAACTTCTTTTTTGTCATCTAGAAATTTAGTGACTAGTACTTGAAGTGTTTATGGTGCTTGGGGCATGTGTGTGTTTGCAACAAAGGCACATTATATAGCACAGGCTTGCCTGGAACTTAGCATGTAGTTCAGGATGGTCTCAACTTGCAAAGAATTCCTACCTCAGCTTTCTTGAGCCACCTTGCCTAGCAATGAATGCTGTATTTTAGGTGAGAAACAGTTGCACAGTGGAAGCAAAAAGGTGATACACACTTCTAACACTCTTTATGTTTGCACATACATTGCATCCATATTAATTGAGTGTACATGTTTACATATCTAAGTGGTAATTGTGATGGCAAAGAACAGTAGACTGTAATCCAGTATGCTACACTTTGTACTAAAACATTTACTTTTCTAAAAATCTTTTCCAATTGTAATCATAAAGGTTTCCTCTGGCAGCGGATAGGAGTGGGTACAGAGACTCACATTCAGAATTATGTGGAAAGTAAGTTATCATATTTTCCAGCATATAAGAAGACTGGGCATATAAGATGACTCCCAACTTTTTCAGTTAAAATATAGAGTTTGGAATATACTTGCCATATAAGAGGACCCCTCTTCCAATGCACATCCTGTGCAGCAGAATCATGTAGACTCAATTTTCTTAACCAAAATATTTTCTTTTTTTCTTTTTTTTTAAACTTTTTAAAATTAATTTATTCTTGTTACATCTCAATGGTTATCCCATCCCTTGTATCCTCCCATTCTCCCCTCCCTCCCATTTTCCCATTATTCCCCTCCCCTATGACTGTCCCTGAGGGGGATTACCTCCCCCTGTATATGCTCATAGGGTATCAAGTCTCTTCTCAGTGACCTGCTGTACTTCCTCTGAGTGCCACCAGGTCTGTGGTACATATACACTATGGAATACTACTCAGCTATTAAAAATAAGGAATTCCCGAAATTTGTGGATAAATGGATTGAGCTAGAAATGATCATAATGAATGAGTTAACCCAGAAGCAGAAAGACTCAAATGGTATATACTCACTTATATCTGCATACTAGCCCAATGGGCACGTCCCACGAAAGCCTTCCCTTACCAGGAAACTGGGACAAAAGGGAGAACATCCTATTGGGACTCTAGATGAGAGAAGCATGTGAGAATAGCAATGTAGAAGGATCCAGTGCGTCCTAGAAACCTACAAGTAGAACATTATGATAGGCAGATTTGGGCCAAAGGGTCCCGCTCAAACTAAGGCAACAGCCAAGGACAATATAGGCGGTAAACTTTAAACCCCTACCCAGATCTAGACAATGGACAGGACAGTCTCCACACTTGAGTGGAGAGTGGGATATGACTTTCTCACGTACTCTGGTGCCTCACATTTGACCAAAATATTTTATTAACAACTTATTGACTGAGCCTACGTCAATTATAACCGGATTAACCAAAAGAGTAGGAAATGAGGATTACTTGACACAACAACAAAACCTTAAGGATGTCAGTACCGAGGAACGATTCTCTGGTCGGGAGCCACAGGATTTCTTCCACTGGAACGGGGTAACCAGATCCCAAAGCCTCAGCAGGAGCCGGAGCTCTGAAGCCTTCCCTCAAGAGCGTCTTGAAGGGCAGAGATGAACAGCCAAATCTATCGCAAGCCTTCAATACCCCCGCCGCCGGTTCTGGTCTCATTTATATATCTCCTCCCAGAGTCCGTTCACAGGATCTTTTTCATCTGGTAGCAATTAAGCTCCTGCATGAGGTGGTTGCTCTTCTAGTGAATTAACATCACCTGTTCTCTTACTAGACCTTTTGATCCCACACTTGGGATCCTAAAGAACAGGTTTCTCTCCTTCAGACTCAGGCATATTTCTATTTGCAGGCAGGGCACAGACAGACAGTCACATAATTAAATACAAGTAGGCAGCCAGTGCTAGCCTACACTGCCCCTTTAATGCACACTCCAGATTGCACAGCCCTCAAATTCCAATGGGTGGGTTCTTGTGGAGAGTCAGCCCACACTCATGGTCTCCTCTTGCAAGTACAGGAAGATATGCAGCTTGCTCCTGCCTCCTTCGTATGCTATGCACAGAGCAGAAAGTGGCTGTGGCACCACCACCACCACCACCCCACCACTATATGCGCCAGACATATGACGCAAGAGGAATCAAAAAGAACCAATCTAGACTTTGCCTTTGGCATGGATATTTTTTTTTTGGGGGGGGAGAATGTTAAAAAGTCATTTTATATGCTGTAAATATGGTAATTGGAGATCTCCGTTAGATCACTGACCTCAGAGCTTGGAGAACTCCATGGATGGAGGACACAAAGAGAACATGTGGACTGCATCACAAAAGCAGGACTCACATTGGATCACAGAATGGTGAGCACAGGTTTGTACCAGGTCATCTGTTTAATTTTAGGCTATTAGCTTTTGTGGAATTCCTAGGAACGGAAGTGGATGTTTCTCTCCTTTTGGGACTCTTATCTTCCTACTGAGTTGCTTTGTCCAGCCTCGGTACAAGGGCTTTTGCCTCGTCTTATTGTACCTTGTTTCCTCATGTTTCTTGTCTTTTGGGGGCCTGCTCTTTTCTGAAGGTAAGAGAAGTGGGTCTGGGAAGAGGAGAGATTCAGGAGAGCTGAGGGGAGAGGATGGAGGGGAAGTGGTGCTCCCGATGTATTATATGAGAGAATAATCCAGTTTTGGTAAAAAGTAAGAAATAGCTATATAAACAAATAAAGACCTTTTACCTTTTCATTGCCTCTTGATAGTTCTTAGACTATAAAGTTTCCAAAATCTTTATTTGGAAACAATATTTAAATTTAGATTTCAGTGTTACTGTTTTCTACCTATGTCTGGCATGTGCTGTTTATTTTTTGTAAGAATCTTTTCATTATGTGAATATCTTGACATGTTACCAAGCTGCAAGGCTCTTTATCAATGGCCACCTACCTTAGGAAGCTTCTTCTAAAACTTTTTCCTGTTTATGCCTTCACTCATGTTTTCTTCTGTTAAAGCATCTTTAATCACTAATCTTCTTTTCAAATTCACTGGATTCTTGCTTTATAGTCCTGACTGAAAGTATTTCATTCCATCCTCACCTTTTAACCACAACCAATTTTGAATCTCTGCCTTTTCCTGTGTAACATCAGTGATGTCTACTGTATTCCACATCATAGTTGGAATCTTAGCTTCATACTAATTAAATCAATTATTTTGTTCACAAACATTTTACTTATATACTCAGATCATTTTAACTTTTGTTGAAGAGTGGTCATTTTTGGGACACATGTTTAATGTCCACTTTTTAAACAGAATATAAGTGTATGTATAAAGAATTAATATGTGTTCCTCTTGCATAAAATATAGAGTGCTCTAATTCATTTATAATGAAATGCTCGTGTACAATAACACTGAAGCCAACGACAAGAATTGGTAAGGATTATATACTATTATATGCTAGTTTAGCATAAATGTTTTGCATAGGTGCAGAGTTTTGTAATCAAGCACAGTTCCCTAATGTTAATAAAACAACTCTCTGAAAACCATCACACCATGGAAACATAATGATTAATAGCAACAATATAAACACCTTACAGTTTCAAAGCAGTTGCGTGTCTTCAAAGTATTCTGTAAGCTATTACTTATTTTAGATTTCCAATGACAGCAACTTTATTATAACTTTAGTTTTGTCTCATGCTGTTTATGTTATATTGGAAAAATATATTATTTACATGTAAAATAGATTACATGCTGGAAAATATGTGATTATTTAAATTTGAAATACATTTTCATTGAAGACCACTAGATGTGTTAAGCAAGGATTTTCAAGTATAATAGTTATGTTTCTAGTTAGAAATATGTTACCCTGATTAAGTCTCCTTGCTTTGTCTAATACTCTGATTTTATTTTAAATCAGTCCATGTCAACCCTATCTTCTTAAGAAACTTAGTACCCTTAAATGTTTTTAAAATAAAAAATAAAATAAAAGACTAATACAGCCCTCTAGTGTTTCAAACATACAGACCTCTAAGTGCAAGTATTTTTATGTGTGGTTGAACTGAACTCACCTTCCCACCCTCTCCTTCAATGTGGAATCGCTGCTGACAGGTTTGCTGCTAGGAGCACGCATTATTTAAACTACTAAGATTGCAGCACTAGCAATGGGAACTGAACCATTCTCACTCTAATCACTAGAGAAAGAGTGCTGAAAATATGACAGCTTTGAAACTGCCTTCATGGGGGAAAGTGCCCAGATAAATCAAAACTTTTCAGAAAAATAAGAGAAATTTTAATTTTCTTTGTACTTATCTAAAGAACAAACGAAAAGTATTTTCCTGCTTCATTCCTGGCCTTTCCTTCCTGCCCCCTCATCTAGGAATTTCCGTTGACAGAGCCTAAAGCTATTTTTTTCTGAAATCATATAAAACCTGACAATGCTAAAAAATTAATTTAAAAACGATGACTTCAGGTGTTACCTTTCAAATCAAATTTTAATAGACACTGCAGGCAGAGAGCACAGGCATTGTGACCTCATCACTAAGCAACAGTCACAGCTGTCCCTGGTCTGCAGATGGAGCTGTTGACAAAACAGTGCCATCTACTTGAGAAAAAGCAGGGCACAGACTGGAATTGTATTGAATTTCTCCTTTTCTTTTCTTGTTTCCCCCACATCTTTTCTTATTTTTATCTATGTAGGTAAAGATCATGACTTAGGAAATATCCTAAGTATTATCTCTTCAGTGAAAAGAAATCTCTCCTTTGAAATTGAACACAGCTAAGGAATTTGATTAGGTTTCTCTGTTTATAGAATTTTAGCACATAATACCACTTAAATAAAAATTGAATGCACCTGTCAGTGAAAGAGTTCTACACCAGTATGGATCTTGGGCTAATAGAGTAGCCTGAGTTTAAATGTTAGGAGAAAATTATGTAACAATCCACACCAGCATTGAGATTTTTAGAGCTAAAGAGGGGTTATTGATCAGTTATTCTTTCAGCAAACACAATTTCTAATTATGTAAAAGGTTGTATTTGCTTTTTATCTGGAAAAAGAGCCATGTTAGCCACTTCCAGCTCTCAAGCAGCAAACAGTTAAGGTACATAACAGACGTATCACAACTTAGAAATAGAGAAAGATAGAGCAACAAAAGGAAAGATGCCAGGTGCAAGTGCTGCTGGCATGCCAGTAAAGGCAATTTTAAAAGTCACTTTAGCTGAAGTTTTAAGGTCACCGAAGGGAACCTTCATTTGTTTTTCTTTCCAAAAGTGGAAACTGAGTTGTCAAAATATAGCTGCTGATACATGTCAAGATGAGGGTCAGAAATAAGCTTTTCTGGAACTCTCCTTCAAATTCTTTCTACCAAAAATGCATTTCTTGGTAAAGTATGTTTTATTGCCTGTTTAGAATGAATTTAAAGAGTCTCAGTGGACAGTCCAACTTGATCTGACAATGCCAGCCTGACTGGAGGCCATAGCTACGTGATACAAAATTGTTTGTGTGTTTGTTTGATTTTTGGAAGTCTCAAAGTATTGGGCTTCAGATAGAGAGTACAAGCATATATATATTTTTTATTATTTTCTTAAATTTCATATAATATTGTCTTATTACATGCCAATCATCTTCAAGTACTACCTATTTTTATTGAAAGAGGTAGATTTATGTTACTATGGATGGCCTAATCTTTGCTATTAAAAGCACCGTAACAATTTCATTGTCAAAATATTACTCTTCTAATATTTTGTTAATCTAGGGTTAACATATGAACTAAAAATGAGAAAAAAAGAACTTTACTTCTTTCTGATTATTTCAGCCTCCTATGTGATAAACAGTAGAATAAGATTTAGCAGATACTTCTGCATCTGAAATTACAGCAATATTTCTCTTGAATCCCAGAAGAAAAAAATACTTAATCACTATAATCATCATTGGGAAAATAAGACCCCATATTTTATACTCAAAGACATTAGATTTCTTTGGAATGGAACAGGAACAAGACAAAATAAAACACACATTATATACAAAATCTCTGTTGAATGCCTTAAAATATTAAAAATAAAATAATGACACATTTCAAGTTTCATAATATGATCATATTATTTAAAATTATAAGCACCTTTTCTTTTACATCCAAAATGATACCTTATTTGCCTTCACCTCATTGAAAATATGTCATCTTTCAAAATAAACATGTGTTATTCCACTGATGTGGGAAAGATACTGTGCCATTTTTGTAAACTCTGATAATATTTGGTTCACATGAAAAGTAAAGCTTGAAATCTTTATAACACTTGATCTAATGTTTTGGCTAAGTTATTTTATACTTTGGAGTACTGCAGAAGTTTACAGTTTTATATATTTGCTTATATTTATGTTTATATTTATAGTAGTAAATAAAATAGATAGTGCTTACGGCATATCAAGTCTGTCTTACCTAAGGCTCTATACTTCATGGAGACATTGTGTCAATCTTTAACACATTGTTTACATTATGAATTTTATAGGAAGTGAAACTTGTAGCTTTATTATCAACGTATATTCATTTTCAAATTACAGGAGGAATTTCATAATCACATGCTTTTGAAAGAAAAATAATATTTGCTCTTTTTTCTGAATTGTATGCACCAGTTTTGGTTTTGAAGACATGTTCTTTGTTTACAAAGCTACTCAAAAGATATCAAACAATGAAATAATACAATTAAGTTTACCCTATAGCTACCAAAGCTCGTGTAAGTATAAAAGGTAATAATATTCTTAAAATTGTTTCTTTATTTATATACATTTGTTAATAATTCCAAAAGAATAAGGATGTTTGTGAATATAAAAACAAAACAAAACAAGACTCATGCTAAGAAATTTCTACTCAATTAGTTTATTTCTTTTAGTTCGTTGTAACTTCACATATAAAATATTTTACACAAATATCTATTATTTTGTAAAAATAATTGAATATTGATGATATTTTAATTATATTCAGAATTTCCTCTATTTCAGAAAATATAACCGTCTTGATCATGTTTTTTATTGATTTAACAAAACACTATTACCAAAAAGCAAGTTAGGGAGGAAAGGATTTATTGGGTTTACACTTCCATATTGTTGCTCATCATCAAAGAATGTAAGGACAAAAACTCAAACAGGTTACTAAACTAATGCAGGGGCTGTTCCAGAAAACATGACTAAGATGGTGTTATTGGTTTGCTCATCATAGTTTGCTCAGCTTGCTTTCTTACAGACCCCAGACCACCAAGCCAGGTACGGCACCACCCACAATGCACTGGGTCCTCCCTATCAATTCTTAAGAAAATGCCTTATAGTCAGATCTCATGGAGGCATTTTCTCAACGGAGGTTCCCTTCTTTCAGATAGATCTAGTTGTATGTCAACTTGACATAAGACTATCCAGCATGACTTTCCTCTTGTCAATTTGTTATACAAACATATCACTATTAAGTCAAAGCCTTTTCTTTCTTACTCATACCCAAGATCTCACATTAAAAATACAAATAACCTTAAAAGGCCCACAGTCCTTACAAATTCAAACTCATCCTTATTAAAATATCCAATCTCTCCAAAAGCCCAAAATCTCTTTCAAAAGTTCAAAATTTTTCAGGTATAAAATCAAAATTAAATTAAATATATTTTTTGCTTGCTTGATTTAAATTAAATACTTTCCCAATTCAAGAGCATAGTCACAAACAACCAAAACAAAAACCAAGCTCCATGCAAACAACATAAAGTCACCACTACTGCTCCTGCCCTTTGTGGTATTTCCATGGTACTGACATCTCTAAAGCTGCTGAGGTCCTCTTATGTGACAGGGCTGCACTTTTACCAATAGCTTCCTGATAGGCTCTCTTTGGATTGCCAAGCCTTGACTTCTCTTCATGACGCCATCCCTGGGCCTCAACTATTACTGAGGCTCCACCTTCACTAAAGGCCTTTCCTGCCCTCTCACAGGGCCAAGTCTCAGTGACTCTCCATGACCCCTTCATGCCTTCAAAACCAAATCACCTGCTGCCTCCTTCACTATTGAGTTCTCCAGCAAGCAGGAGATACATCTTTGGCCATCTCATAGAACATAGATTCTGTGGAATGATTCTTAGAAAACACTTCCTGGATGATTTTACCTCAAGGAGGCTGGACTCTTCTTTGTTTGGCTGGGATACTCAGTGCTGATTGGCCGGAGCTAAGAACTTAGTGGTCATTAAGACCAAAAAGCAAGTTTGAGAGGAAATGGTTTATTTGAATTAGCTGTGATTAATGGTCGTGGTGTTTTCCTGCAGCTAGAGAAGCGTTAACTAAGACACGTCGGTACCAAAGGAGGAGTGTTGCTGTGACAGATCTCACCATGTTTTGGGGAGAGCTATGGAAGTTCTTTGGAACTTTGGGCTAGAAAAACCATTGAGTCTTTAAGAGGTCAGTGAGACGTTCTGTGGGAGATTGGAAGATTAGAGTGCTGAGAGCAGTGAAGGAAATGGAGGCCTGGCTTGTGAAATCTCAGATGGACGTTTAAAGACTCTATCAGGATTGTTTGCTGTCTTAAAAGAAGATTTTCTGCTTCTGGTCAGCTGCAGCTGAAGATGCAAGAAATACTAAAATAACAATCGTGATAAGATGTATTATATACTAAGATATAATAAGGAAAACTATAAACCATATTTCATCATGACTAGAAGCATTGGACACTGACCTATGTACAACTATTACTGCAATTGAAGTGTACTGAGTATATTGTGGATGTTAGTAAGTATAGCACTAGTTAAAGACAAGCATACACGAACACTATAATGGCAGGTATACATTTCTAACATTGTTTCCAACAATGACTAATATAAAACTTAAAAGAAAGACCTAAAGATTAAAGGAGATGTAGGGTGGTATATTAAGCCTATTTATCCAGATGGTTGGAGGAATAGGTCCTAATTCAGGTTCTAATATGTATTATGTTTTGTCAAGTCATTATCATCCTGGAATATGTGAGTTTTCTCATCTGGAATCAGAATAGGAGACTTTCTGTTTGTATCTACACAAAATTTTTTTTTGATCTGTGCTATGTTACACATTTTATAATTATCAATCTCATTTATATATGCACTGATATTAGATCAATTCTTAGATATTCCTATCTCATTGATAATATTTTATATTGATAAATTAAAATAAAGATATTTTCACTGAAAATACAGGTATCAAAGTTGAGACTAGAAAATCATAAGGTCTTTGGAACTTATTTTACTTGAGAATAATAATCATCAACAAATATTTAGGAATAAATTATTTGCTAAATAGTGATAAATAAGGATTCCATTACATTTGAAATTCAAAATGCCATCATTTTAACTGAAACTTCTTTCTGTGTAAAATTTGATGGTTATTTATCTATCCAAATGTCACAGCATTTGGTCAGCAGTTTTATCATTAGTGAATACATTTTCCCAGGCCTTGTATTTCTCCATTGTAAATGCAACTGTGACATCCTAAACAGAAATGTCATACATCTACATGACGGAAGACAAATATGTCGTAGCCTGTGTCTGGTTAATTAATCCTCATATCAGTAACATGAAGTGGAAGTGGTGTTTAGGAAATTGAGCTTCCATCTGCAAGACACATTTGCATGCCAAATGGCAGTGCTCCAGTTAACAGCTTCAGAAGAGAGCGGGGAACATATTGACATGTCTCCACTCACACATTACCTCACTACAATATGAAGTAAAAATGCACGGGGATTTAAAAAGGAAGGAAAGTTCATTTTGCAGGTAACATTTGGCACTGCTGTGGTTAGTGTACAGAATATTCCCAGAGGAATATCCCAGCTCAAAAACAAAATTAATGCCCTGTTGTTTTCTAAATGCTTTTATGCCATCACTTGACACTTTCTTTAAGTGCATAAAATTCATCTATGTGTGACATTGAAACTCAAAGCAAAAGAGTTCTCATCTAATATTATATAATGAATGCCTATAATAAAATTTTATGTATGCAGTTTCAAGAAATGCATTACTCGAAGCATAAATACCTTATTAATAGTGGCTGTGCACAGAATTGACCTAAGGGCTGGTCAGATTATCAACCTAAAATAAAATAAAAAAGAAATACCCAAAAACCCTCAGTGAGTTGTGAGCCAATTGACTTAGAAGTTGAGTTAAGGTAAAAAAACAAAGTTGCCTTTACTCCTCAAGAGAGTATTTTGGCTTATATTGATTTCATCAAACCATTAAGTGATGCCATGTATATATTTGTAGCCACATACCCACATTGTACCACTAGATTAAAATCAGTGGCTCACATAAGAGGGAATAAGTAAAATTTTCTAATTCTTATGTATCTATTTTAGGTAAAATTTTAAGAGAAAAATCAATGGTAGTTAACTGGATAAATGGAAATTAAGATAGACAAATAGATAGATGGATAGATAGATAGATAGATAGATAGATAGATAGATAGATGAGAGACAGGAGATGGAGTCTGAAATGCCAAATATAAATAGCCAAAATACTATGAATGTAGCATTTATATAATTCCTGATTGTTTTATTGTTCTTCTTGATGTAGGTAGTTTACTGTGTATATGTGTAATAATATAAATGTATACGTAAAATACAAAGATAAAAAGATACATTGTAAAAACTAATAACACAAATAAATGATGCACTAAAATAAACAAAGTATGTTGTTCCAAGTTTATGCTAATGTCTTATTATAATTTTTAATCTACAGTGCTCTGTCAAAGGAGCCAATAAAATCTGGGTGTTAGATCTCATTGCAATATTCTTAAGATGGTGAAATTATATTTAAAACAATTCTTGATGATTCCCATGATGTGCCTGTATTTCTAAACACATGTGAATGACATTATGCTTTCTCATTCAGTAATTATTTTAGGTCCACCATCTAGCTTTGAAAACCTTACCTAAATATTATTTTACACTAAGTATCCCTCCTTGGTTTTATTAATATGGATATTTAGATCATGGATTGTAGGTAGCATGGGGTTTGGGGGTTTTTGTTTTGTTTTGTTTTTTCTGTTTATTTCTTTACTTCTAACAGCCTGAGACATAGATGCAACCCTACAATGACAGACCTTTAATTATGAGAAATGAATTCTTGTAAGCTATTAACATTATCAACGTGATGATGGTTCATCAAGATTGTGCTACTTGGTTCCAAATGAAATGCATATTTTAAAGTATAGTAGCTTCTTTCCAATCTGTACAATCTGTAGAAGCATGGGTGTTAGGTTTAGCATAAGAGATGGGGGTACCTGGTGGCAGACATATCGCCATAGCTAGAAATCTAGGACAATGGAATCTCCTAGCAATATCGTTTGTAAACCATGAAATGGTCACATCCTGTAACTACACAAGACTTTCCATGGAATGATGGGGATGCCAACACAGCCATAAAACCTTCACTCCACAATTTTCCTTGTCTATAAGAAGGTCATAGATAAATAAGTAGCAGAAATTGAGGAAATGCTCAACAAAGGACTGGCCCAACTTGAGTTCCATGCCATGAGAAAGAACCCACCCCAGACTGTATTAACAATATTCTGCTATGTTTGCAAACAGGTGCCCATGATAACTGTCACCTGAGTGGCTTCACACAACAGCTGATGAAAACAAATGCAGAGAGCCACTGCCAAATATTAGGTGGAATCTTATAGAAGATGGGGAGGAATGATTGAATTAGCCAGAGAGGTCAAGGACACCACAAGAAAACCTACAGAATCAACTAACCTGGGCCCATAGTATTTCACAAATAGCATCAACCATAGAGCATGCATGGGATGAAACTAGGCTCCCTACACATATGTAACAAATGTGCAACTTGGTCCTCATATGAGCCCTCTAATGGCAGGAGCAAGGGCTGTTTCTGACTTTGTTTTCTGCCTTTAGATTCCTTTCCCCTAACTGGGCTCCCTTGCCTAGCCTCAACAGAAGAAATGTACCCAGTCCTACTACAACTTGATATGCCATAGCAGGTGGATATCCAATGAAGAAATGTATTCATCAAACTACTCACAACCCCTTTGATCTACAGTGGTGTCAAGCCTCCATAATATGTGAGTTATCCAAAGATTGTGGGAATAACAAACCAATGTCTGATTTGTCTTAAGCCCCACTACATTAGATTGAAATCATACCTGACACTGACTAGATAGGCCAGGGACCTAGGGTAAAACACAAATACTAATATTCTTTCTAAAAAGTACCAATAAAATGACTCTTAATGTTATTTTGCTATATTCAAAGATCAGTGCCTTGCTCACTCATCATCAGAGAAGTGTTCTCCTCCAGCAAACAGGAGCAAATACAAAGATGCACATCCAGACAATACGTAGAGAATGAGAGACCTTGAAACACTTAGCCCTAAATGGGATGTCTCCAACAAATCTCCTCTCTTGGGGCTCAGGGAACACCTTGAAAGAGGAAGCAGACAGAATGCAAGAGCCAGAGGTAAGAGAAGGTACCAAAAAAATAAGGCCCTATAAATCAACATGATCAAAGAACAGACAACAATTGAGATGTAATCTGAATAAATTAGCTAAATAAAAAATTTTAAAAAACATATGAACTCACAGAGACTGAGGCAACATTCCCATGGCCTACATGGGCTTCACCAGTTTGAGTCCTAGGAATGAAAGGAGATGCAGACACATGGCTCCAATCCTACCTTCATGGAAATCTCCAACTAACAACCACTTGTAAGTGAGATTTTCCTCCAAGGGTGTCTCACTGGAGAAACAAACAAAGCTCAGTGCAGACTCTATACCCAGCATTAGATGGCAAACTGAAAATGAGCTCAGTGGAATCTTTCGGGGGTCCTTGTCTCACAGTATTGTAACAGGGCTTTTCTTTTTTCTTCTCAACATTATGCTGTATATTTTATCTTATCTTGTTTTTATTGTCTCTTTTTACCCTATACTTTTTGTATGTAAATTATAACCTGATTTTTATATTTTTATGAAATTCCTGAGTGTGAGAATGAATGAATGGTTCTCTATTAAGTGTGCCTTCTCTTTTTTCCCTTCTGGTTGTATGTTTTGACCAACTTTGGTGTGATATGTTTTATTATACTTTATTTTTATCTTATTTGAATTATATGATACTATAATCTCATAGAAGTCCATTTGTTTTCTCAGGAGAGTCAAAAATGGTTGGATCCAGATAGGTAGGGAGATGGGGAAAAACTGGGAGGAATTGAAGAGGAGACCCACAATCATGATATATTATATGATTTTAAAAAATCAATTTTCAATAAACATTTTTGGCATATATTCTATAGGCAAGAATCTAGCAGTAATTAAAACAAGAATTTTTTGAACTATCATGTATTATAATTATATTTATCATATATCAGAAAATATCAATGTGATAAGTAATCACATAACACCTATCTATATTGCATATTGAAAATTATATAAACACATAATTTACCTTTGGTGACTTGAAAATGATACATTATGTGCTGATTAAAATTCATTGGTAAACAAAGTTGTATTAGAGGTAATGTATGAGTCTGGTGCTTTTTGTAAAAATAATTTTTCTGAGGCAGTAAAGAAAGGGAGAAATGATTTCCTATTGCCTTAAATTAATGATCACTGAGAGTTCATTAAGTTACATCTCAATCGCTCAATAAAATTCATATTTTCATCTTCTGATAAATGTTCCATCTTTGTTTTAAGGAAAATAAATAAAATATTAATCTGCATGGGTATTGTTTAAACACTTCTATTTTGCACAAAACATAATGTAAAGATCCTGAAATAACTTACAAAGGTAGAAGAAAGGATGTTTATCTCCTAATTTTTATATTTTATTTTTTTACTTTTTATAATTAATTTAATTTTTATATTTTATTAATTTATTCATATTATATCTAAATTGTTATTCCATCCCTTGTTTCCTTCTGTTCCTACCCCCCTCCTGCTTTCACCCTATTCCCTTCCCCTTTGTCTGTGACTGAGGGGGAACTCCTCCCCCTCTATATGCTCATAGGGTATCAAGTCTCTTGCTGATAGTCTGCTGTCCTTCCTCTGAGTGCCACCAGGCCTCCCCATCCAGGGGATGTGGTCAAATATGGGGCCCCAGAGTTTATGTGAAAGTCAGACCCCACTCTCCACTCAGCTGTGGAGAATGTCCTGTCCATTGTCCAGATCTGGGGAGACGTTCGATGTTTACTGCACATACTGTCCTTATGTCCTGATCACAGCTTCCTCTCCCTCATGTCATCCTAGTCTCCCCTGTTTCTCCCTTCCTCCAGCCTCCTTATTTCCTCAGAGAACCCCGCCTTGGCATATAAACATCTTCTCCTGTTGTGACTAGACAAGGCTGCCCTAAGGCTATATGGCAGCCAAGGTACACAACAGAGTCAGAGTCAGCTCCTCCTCCAGCTTTTAGGGATCCCATGCGAAGACCAAATTGCACAACTGTTACACATGGACAGAGGCCCTAGTTCAGTCCTATGCATGCTCTGTTTGAAAGTTGACGCTCTGTGGGCCCCTATTCCAGGTTAATTCATTCTGTTGGCTTTCTTTTGGTGTCTTAGTCCCCCTCTGACTACCTCAATCCTTCCTCTCCCTCATCCATAAGATTCTCCAAGATCTGCCTAATGTTTCGCTATGAGTGTGACACTGACACTCTGCGCCTGTTTTCATCAGGTGCTGGCTGAAGCCTCTCAGATGACAGCTATGCTAGGCGCCTGTTGGCAAGTATAGCAAGACATCATTAACAGTGTCAGGGGTGGGCTCTCTCTCATGGTTTGGTCTCAAGTAGGCATAGTCATTGGTTGACCTTCTCAATTTCTGCTGCATTTTTACCCATAAAGTACAGAACAACCATGCTACAACCTACAAACACAAAGAAGCCGGGTAACAAGGAAGGCCCAAGGGGCAGTGGGAGGCACTTGAATCTCACTGAAAAGAAGAAACAGAATAGGCACTGGGGATGGATGGATGGAGAAAACTGTAGGGGGAAGGGCTGGAGAGGTGAGCAGGAGGGATTAGGGGGAGGATGGCTGGAGAGAGTTCTGGAAGAGGGCACTGGATCAGATGGGCATCTCTGGGATGAGCTAGAAACATAAGACAATGGAAACTCCCAGGAATATATGAGGGTGACCCTAAGTAAGACTGCTAGCAATGGTGGATATGGAAACTGAAATTGCTATCTACTATAACCAGAAAGGACTTCCAATGAAGGGATTGGGACAGTAACCTGGCCACAAAACATTTGACCTATGATAAAATTTATTTTTATTTTATATATTTGAATGTTTTGTCTACATGTATATGTGTAAACCAGATGTATGCCTGATATCAAGGAGACAAGTGCAGGACATTAGATAATCTGGAACTAGAATTACAGATCATTGTGAACTACCATATAGTTGGTAGAAACATAACTAGTATCCTCCACAAGAGGAGCAAGTGCTTGTACCAGCCCCTCCCCTAAACTTCTGTTGGGAAAACACCTTATGCTTGTTCATTGACTGGGTTTTCTACAACATTGAGTCCACAGAATCACCACTCTTATTGGGAACCATAATTGACGTCCTAATAGTGTAAATAGATTGTTAAATAATATACCATATATTCTGTTGTTGTGCAGTTAAATGTTTGTAGTATTTCTCTCTTAGAAGACATTTGTAGTCCTCCTTTTGTCTATTAGGTTATTAAAACACTGGGTCAGGAGAAACGGAATTTACCTAGGAATCATATCAGAAGAAAGTAAAGGCTAAAGACTGTTCCCAGCTAGAGGAGGCAACAGTGTGTTAAGTTGTCAGTCTCCCAGATGGGAGCAAGCAGAAATGAAAGAATGGTGTTACCCAGGATCAGATATTACTTGACCAGAAGTATTTAATTATGCAAAGCTATTGCTCTCTATTTAAACCCAAACCTCATTTTAGAACTACAAAGATGGAATTTAGGGTGTGGAGAGGTCTCTGTTGCTCTGCACAATGACAATTGAGTAAAATCCCTTTTTTCCCTTTCCACTTTTCCTTATTTTTTTCACCCCTTTTGTTTCTTATTGAGTATAGTTGGCAGAGCTTGGATTGTGGGATTCTAGGATATAAAGTCTGACACAAATCACTGGTAATGTAACAGAATCTTCCATATTTGCTATTTGAAAAATTTTAATGTTAATCCAAACAGGTAGAAAACAAATGTGTAGGACCTGTAGGTTAGCATGAACTAGTCACAAACAGTCAGTGTATACAATGACTCTAGTGAATCATACTGAATATTGAACATGAAAGACTGAAAGACAATGTTGTTCCTGGCATCTCTGGTAAGTTCTCCTATGCCAAAACTTGTTGGATTTTGGGTTGTGTTATTTGTAACAAAAGTGAACAAGGGTTGCTCTTGTCACAGAAGATTAGAATGGACTTTCATTGATATTAGAACAGATTTTCTGTCTTAACTCTGACATACATTAGCAGAGTGCATATGGATAATCTATTTAATTGCATTGAGTATCAGTTTCTTCTTAATGAAGCACATATGGTCGATTTGATGTGGTAATAATTATAGATTCTTACACACATATGGAACTTCTACAACTTTAAGTTTCTTTTAGCCTTAAATTGTAAAGTATATTATACATATTATATAAATATATATCCATATATATATATTTTTATATGGAGACCCCTAATTTTCTTCAATAAAATTTTCATTGAATAAATATAATGGCAAGCAGATAATTCGGTGGGTTAAGTGTTTGCCACACATTCTTCTTGAGCTCAGTTTACAACTCTAGAATCCACAGAAAGTTAAACAGGGTAGCCTGTATCTGTAATCCTAGTGCTTCTATCGTAAGTTGGAAGGTAGAAACAGGGAAACGCCTGAAACTAGTGAGACAGCCAGCTGCATTGTTCAGATATATTTATGTAGCAATTAAACAGAAGAGAACCCTGTTTCAAACAAGGTAGCATACAGAAACTAAAGGTTGACTTCTGACCTCTACACATCAATATTCAAACACACATGCATATCTATATGCATACACACACACTAACATATAGTAGGACAAAATATTTAAATGTATTTTAAATAAAATTTAGATATTTTAATCTATATTCTCAGATATAATTAATAATTAAATAATTTGTTTGAGACAATAAGGTTATGTAGGCATTGCTGTCCTTTGTAGACAAAGTTGTCTTGACTTGCCAGAATCTTTCTGTCTCCACCTAATAAGAGCTTTTATTACAAGTGTATCATACTAGAACACTTGAATTGTTTTTAAATATATTTTATTAATTTATTCATAGTACATCTCAATTGTTATCCCATCCCTTGTAAACTCCCATTCCTCCCTCCCTCCCATTTTCCCTTTACTCCCCTCCTCTATGAATGTGACTGAGGGGGACCTCCTCCCCCTGTATATGCTCATAGGGTATCAAGCCTCTTCTTGGTAGCCTGCTATCCTTCCTCTGAGTGCCACCAGGCCTTCCCATTCAGGGGATGTGGTCAAATATGGGGCACCAGAGTTCGTGTGAAAGTCAGTCCCCACTCTCCACTCAACTGTGCAGAATGTCCTTTCCATTGGTTACATCTGGGTAGGGATTCAAAGTTTACTGAACGTATTGTCCTTGGCTGGTACCATAGTTTGAGCAGGACCCCTGGGCCCAGATCTGCCTATCATAATGTTCTTCATGTAGGTTTCTAGGACCCTCTGGATCCTTCTATTTCCCTATTCTCCCATGCTTCTCTCATGTAAGTCCTCATAGGAAGTCTTCCCCTTTGCCCCACTTTCCCAGTAGGTGAAGACTTTCATGGGACATGCCCCTTGGGCTATTATGCAGATATAAGTGAGTATATACCATTTGATTCTTTCTGTTTCTGTGTTAACTCATTCATTATGATCATTTCTAATTCAATCCATTTGTCCACAAAATTTGGAAATTCCTTGTTTATAATAGCTGAGTAGTATTCCATAGTGTAAATGTACCATAGACTCTTTATCCATTCTTCTACTGAGGGACACTTAGGTTGATTCCATGTTCTGGCTATTATGAATAATGCTGCTATGAACATGTTTGAGCTCATGTTTTTGTTGTGTGCTGGAGCATCCCTTGAATTATTTAAATGATACTTATATGACATTAAAATTGGTAGTCCTCATAAATAATTTCACAAATCTTTTCCAAAATTATCAATATATTAGCTGATACATTTTTAAATTTTATCACAAACTTATTTATGAAGAGACAATTCATTTAATTGCTATAGCAAAATAATTGCATATTGACCAATGAATATTTGACAAACCATTAAAATTGATAACCAGAAAGTAGGGGTCTAATGGGTTGAATTGTGGTCCAAACACTTGTTACTTTTGGGTGCTTCTCCAAAACTTTTGTATCAGTCATTCCAAATTCCCTCTTTGTGGATGAAGCTAAGTAAAATGAGGCAATCTGGATTACCCAGGTAAATCCCAAATTCAAAGTAAATGGTCATTATGAGAGATACAAAGAGGAGAGAAAGAGTAGATGAAGAAAGAAAGTACAAGGATGGAAGGAATGAAGGAGAGAGGTAGAGAAAGAGAGGGAGAGAGAGGGAGAGGGAGAGAGAGAGGGAGAGAGAGAGACAGAGAGAGAGACAGAGAGAGAGAGAGAGAGAGAGAGACAGAGAGACTGAGTCACACAGACAGAGACAAAGAAAATGAGAATGTGGTGATGTGGGCAGAGATTAAAATGATGCCACCACACAGCAGTGGTATCTGAGGGCTACCACAGCCACCAGAATCTGAAGGACACATGACAAATATTCTTCCCCTGACCCAGAGATACACATATAACCTTAAGCATGCTCAAGTTGTTGCTGAGCTGCATATGCCTTTGATTGGGTATACAGCCTTGGACCTGTCAGAGGATGATTTCTGTTGTTGGGTTATTTTGTTTTGTTATAAATACACATGAATAGTATAAAAATAGTGTAGCCACAGAAAGCAAAGGAAACAACAAGTTTACTATCAAAGTTTTACTCAACCAAATTCAAAGCTGAGATTAAATAGTTATTCATATCTCAAATGTAAAGGCGAGTTACAAAGAGCAGTTACACTAAGGACATCACTTTCTTTGAAGGAACATCCCTCTGTAGTGTTTATAAGTACCTTACCATAAGAATGTCATATATTATTGTCTCTAAGTAATCTACCCATGCTCTTAAATGAATCATAAATTTGTGTCAGCCATGTGTACCTGTTTCTGCTCTGTATTGCCCTGAGATTGTGATGCAAGGGCCTGGTTAGCATGCAGCTACCATAGCAGACCCCAGCACCTGGATTGCAGACACTAATCAGAGTGCTCCTTCATAGGATGAAAGAACTGCTATTTGTAATGCAATAATTAGGTTGGGTAGAAAGGCCGGTAAAGCAAATCAATCTCATCTGCTCTTGAGATCTGACTCCATCCTCTCACCAGATTGTTAACATAATGAGACAGAAGCCAACAAGGGGTCCTGTGGAAGAGTCTTGTGTCATTCTGTTCCCTTCTTTCTTTAATTTTACAAGACTTCTTAGGAAATAATTGCAATTAAAACTAATATAAGCCATTGACAAAACATGGCTTTCAAGCTTTTCAAAGGTTACAGAGACGCATAGGGTGGGGTGGAAGAGCCGACTGAAGCCTCTGCATGCAATATCGGCCTGCTTCACAGAAAGCCCTCAAAACAGTACAAGATTCCAGTAAGTAATTACAGTTGAGAGGAAAACAGGAAGCAGCCTGGACTGCCAGTTTGAAATCACTGGGTGGATTAATCTGAAGTGCAACAAAAGGAAACAAATGAAGTGTTCTTTATAAATCGGGATGAGACTTCGGAAAGCAAACTTACTTGTGTCAAATGTTAAATTGGCAAGAGGTGCTCTCCGACCACAACAAAAGGGCCGTTCTCTTGAATACAGTGAGATTCTCAGGAAGGTGTATATACAAAAACACATTTAAGATAGAAATAGTTTTCACATATTGATAAATATTTTTTGCTTCAACGTGCTTTCAAGTGCTCTTTCTATAAGGTTTAGCAACGTTTACTTTAAAACAATTTCCACAGCAAATTAAATCAGAGCTCTTTTCTTCTCTGCACATATATTTAAACATTTCACTGTTTTTGTTTTGCAACTTAGCTCCATTCTAGAAAAACAATACAAATGCTAAAAGAGAGTGAAAAAATGGATATTGTTACTTTCTATAACCTGCATGAAAATGACATATTTGTTGGCAATTGTTAGAGGTTTTGTGAGAAAAAAATTGTGAGATTCAAAAATGACTCACCTTTTCAGAGTCCGTGCTACGTATTCTGTTTTCATAAATTTTTCCCACATGCCTCTTATCAACAACAAAAATGCAAACGTATATATTGTGAATATGTATGTATATGTACAAATATGAACACACATAAATGTGAACACATTTACCTGCATTCTTTCAATGTTCATCGTACTCAGTATTTGACTTTTTTTTTTTAATCAGAAGACAAATAACCAACGACACCTCTCACTACGATGGTTGTTTTTGTTTGATCTAGTTGTAAGTTTATTTTATTTTCAGACTTGGTTCATAAAGACTCAACAATAACAGAATAGGATGCTGCTTATTGTTGTACCTGCTGTTCAGCCTTGTGTTTAAGCTATAATTCCTTAAATTTTTGTAAGCTGAGGATTCATTTATTAAACATATTGTATTATAATAGGAAGCAATCTAGTAAACAAAATTGTAAAAGGTTAATAAATGTCAGTTCACTGTGAGGTCATGATCATGTACAGTTTTAAGTTAATGCTGATAATGCCTTTTCTTTTTAATTTTATTAATTTATTCTTGTTACATCTCTATGGTTATCCCATCCCTTGTATCCTCCCATTGTTCCCTCCCTCCCATTTTCCCCTTATTCCCCTCCCCTATGACTGTTCCTGAGAGGGATTACCTCCCCCTGTATATGCTCATAGGGTATCAAGTCTCTTCTCAGTGGTGACCTGCTGTCATTCCTCTGAGTGCCACCAGGTCTCCCCATCCAGGGGACATGGTCAAATGTGACGCACCAGAGTACGCGAGAAAGTCATATCCCACTCTCCACTCAAGTGTGGAGACTGTTCTGACCATTGGCCAGATCTGGGTAGAGGTTTAAAGTTTACCACCTGTATTGTCCTTGGCTGTTGCCTTAGTTACCCCAAGAAGGAAATGACTACAACATCTCCTTTAGAAAAGGTATTATCTTAGTTTGAGCGAGACTCAACTCAAACTAAGATAATGCCTTTTCTAAAGGAGATGTAGTCATTTCCTTCTTGGGGTAGAAGTCTCCCAAATGACTTACCTTCTCTAAGACAGGATGCTTTCTTAGAACTGCAATAGCTAGTGAGACTTTTCAGTTCTGTTTGCTCTTAAGGTTTTTCTATTGCATTTGCTAATAGCTGTATAGGCTACATGGATTCATGTGAAGTTTTTTTAGAGTTTAGTTTTCATGGTTATCTTGAACAAGTTTTCTTTTAAAAAAATGAATTCATGGGGCTGGAGAGATCGCTTCGTGTTAAAGAGCAATGGCTGCTCTTTCAGGAGACATGGGTTCAATCCCCAGCATCCACATGGCAGCTCATAGCTGTAACTTCAGTTCCGCCGCATCTAAAACCCTTACATAGACATACATGTAGGCAAAACAACAATGAACGTAAAAATTAAAAACTGAACCAAAAAAAGATAGAATATTTAAAAAGATTGATGTTCGCTTATAAACTAAAACACTTTTAAAAGTGAAACATAGGGGGCTGGAGAGATTGCTCAGAGGTTAAGAGCACTGACTACTCTTCCAGAGGTTCTGAGTTCAATTCCCAGCAACCACATTTGGGGCTCACAGCCACCAATAATGTGATCTGATGCCCTCTTCTGACCTGTAGGAGTACGTGCAGGCAGAGCACTAGAGGCATAATAATAAATAAATAAATCTTAAAATAAAAAAAAGTGAAATGTAGACATTATGATGTACTAAAGTTATTGGAAATTTATATGTGATACCTAAATTTGTATAAATCAACATATTTAAAAGAAAATTTATAAGCTATGTTGTTCAGGTCACATAATTTAGGTTGGAAAATATATTAATATACATATAATATAAAAAGGCAAAACAAACCCAGAATTTTAGGAAATGGTAAGAAGAGTTTGAGTAGTTGGTGGAAGGAGTTGTTGGATAGTAGAATATAAAGGAACAGTTTTGCAAAATTAATTATTATGAATAATCATATAAAGCAGCTTAGTGACTACGGTTAATGACACTCTACTCTACACTTAAATTGAAAAGTGACAGCCCTGCTGTTCTAAGCTCATAGGCACATGGGAACATTAACATTCATGTCCTGTAGAATGTAATGGAATTGTAAACTAATGTGATTTTTTTGTAATCATTTTATAATATACAATGAATACAGTTTCAGTGTTATATGTCAAGTGTATTTCAATCAATACAGAACCACAGATTTGCAATGAGTGAAAGTGGGGACAATATTTCAGTAGCTGAGTTTGGCTTTTTTCTTACGTGTGTGAGTGCTTTGAATATTTGGATTCATATGTACTTTGCGCATAGGAGCCACTGGAAATAGTGTTACAAGGAGATATGAGCTGTCGTTTGTGGCCTGGAAACTGAACCTAGATCCTTGTAAAGTAGCACATGCTCATAATCATAAGGCCCTCTTTCAGCCAATGGACTACTGAATCATCAGTTTTGAAAAAGAGAAGAAAAAGATAAATATTCTAGAAACCTACAAGAAGAACATTCGGATGTGTGAATCTGTGTCCTGGGGTCCTGCTCAAACTATGGCACCATCCAAGGAAAACATAGGCAGGAAACTTCCAACCCCTACTCAGACTTAGCTGATGGACCATTGAGTGGAGAGTGAGGTCTGACTTTCTTTTTTTTTCTTTTGTTTATTCATTTATTTTTATTTTTTATTAATATTAATAAAAATTCATGGACATATATGCACACAAATGGGTTTATATTTTGTTTTTAGAAAATATTGGTGATAACCAATGACATTACAAATTGAGTATACACTAAAATGACAAGTGTTTGGTATTACATAAAAGTCTTGTTTTTCTCTACTCTATTTGTCCCCAAACCTTGTATGCTGGCAATGATCCTTTTTTTTATATTCTTTGCTTCTGTGGTTACTCTTTGATATGTACTCCTGTCTCAATACTTCGGGCTAGGAGCCTCTTTGAGAACACAAATGTGACTAGGATAAAAAGGTTCTAAATAAATTATATAGAGTGTTTGGGTTTTTTTTTTTTTTTTTACTATTTGGGGGTGATGCATTATCACTGATTATATATATATATATATATATATATATATATATATATTTCTGTTCAGCACCTGCATTTGAAGCAATTACCTCCACTCATTCCTGCTAACCAGTTCACATAGCAATACCACAACTATCTCTCTGGCTTTGTCTTTGAATTATTGTAGCTGATTAGAGTTTTTTGTGTTTGTGATTAATTGTGCAGAGTGACAAGATTGTAAATAATATGTCTAATGAACAATATGTTCAGATAGTTCAAGTTTTATGACAAGGTCCTCACACAATTTTATTTGCCTCTTATTATGGGCCACCTATAAACACAGATAGTACTAACTGATCAGCTACCACTGAGGATTGTCCCTTCAGACTTGATGGACAAATCTATATTTATCAAAATCAAGGAAAATATTATATTTAATAAATTTTCTGTGGCTACACATTCTCATTTATTCATATCTATGCAGTCCAGGAGGAATGAGAAGAGATTAAATAAACATGTCTGTCTTGGTTATTCTTTTTTTCTCAAAACTAGGCTTCATTACTGTTAAGGTATCATGGGGAATAATAGTTGCAAAGTCAATCATTCTTATTATATAGTGAGGACACCTGTTAATTTATAACAATAGAATGTTTTAAATATACATAGTGGGTAAAAAAAGCTTCTTCCAGAAATAAAATTTAATATTTTATTATAAACAAGTAAACCTATATATTTCAGAAAACAATAAAGCTTCAAATTTGTAACAATCTTTCCTTTAGTTAAGAAAATCAATGGCATCTATGTGACAGACAGTTTGGTTGCCCAAGGCTAAGCTGATACAAGACGTAAGACAAGATATTTCTTAGGGCTGTAAGATTTCTGCCTTGCAAAGATCATTCATATTTTATTAAGAGTCTAACTAAAAGCTAGTTTAGTTTAATTTATCCTTTCGTAAATGTAAAATGAAAAACAATTTAAGCCTCTAGCACCCAAGGAGATATATGCATAGGTAAAGATTTAGTATGGAAGAGAGATGAGGAAGATTTTATTTTAATATAATGAGACAGAATAATGAAAATAGAAATGATGTCATGAAAAAAAGTGGCTTGTAAATGTAACTTTTAGGGAACAAAAATAAACTCAGACTTCCATTACAGTAACGAGGCTGTGGAAATGCATTCTAGGGAGACTGCCCTGGGTTCTTGTTGAGAAACCATAAGTGGCATAATGCACCATATTTGCTCATGTTTATTCCATAAAGGGACTTTAAAATGTTTCTCTTTTTCGTGGATATTACATTGCTATTAAAATGCTGGCACACTAAAGAATATTCTAGTAATAGCCATATCATAATTTTATAATTTATGCCAATTTTATTTTTATGAATGCTTAAATGTAAAATGTTTGTAGATTTCCATTATTTTAATCTTAATCTCCCATAAGACTTGGAGCTATAAGATAGTCCTTTTCTAGAATACGGATGTAGTTACAAAAGGCTAAATTTACAATAACAATGTGTACTACACAACTTTTATAGAAGAGATAACTCATCTCATTTTATTTCTAAAAAAATAAGGCTACTTGGAATAATTTTTCATCATAACAGTACTGTGTATAATATCTGTGTTTGGCAGGAGATTATTTTCGAAAATAAAAATCGAAGACAAAGTGTGTAGTGCACAAACTGCAGCTATTGTAATAATACCAATGGTTGATGTGGGAAGCAGTGCTCCCCGGGCTAGCATTCCTCAACATGTTTGCTAGCATGTTTCCCTAAGCCTAACACTATGTTGAGTCAACATACTTGCTGCGTGTGCTGAATTCCTCCTAAATTATATAGTTAGTTAGAGGGAAACAACAAAGAACTCAGTCCCCTATCACACTTAAATAACATTTATCCCATCTATTTTAGCAAGAAAACTGTCAGTTAATAAATATAATTTTGGCATTTTTCCATAAGCTCTTTTATGGTTTCTGTGCGCTACATATAGTGCTACAGGCAAACAAACCTCTTTGTGTTTGTGAAAATATGTCACAGCTGACATATCTAGCAGACATGTTTTAATTCTTTCTCCCCTAATACACTGATATAGGATTACAAGGAAAGTACACTATGCTAATGATAAACAAGGCAGCAGAACATAGGACAAATTAAAACCTAACTGGGAGATATATTCAAAATTACACAATACCAAAACTCAAGAGGACTATCTGAAACTTAGCTTTGAATGTTATAAATATATTCAGTTGTTCATAATTGAAAGGAAAGGTCCGTTTCCTGGCTACTTTTCCTTGGCCCCTTAGGGAAATGATTCCAGACAATATCCTTTGAAGTTATTCATCAGCTATTGATCACAACTCAAGTGGCTATAATGAAATACTTTGACTGGAGGAGAATATAAAGCACACTTGGGGCCAGAAGACAGCGAGCATTACGTAAATGAGGAGCAATTAATTGTAGCCAACCTAAAAGGTAAAAATTAGGCTGTGTATTTGAGTAGGTGAAATGCTCTTAGAAAAGTAATTTAATTTGGAATCTTCTTTTTATTATTAATTTATTCTTGTTACATCTCTATGGTTATCCCATCCCTTGTATCCTCCCATTCTCCCCTCCCTCCCATTTTCTCCTTATTCCCCTCCCCTATGACTGTTCCTCAGAGGGATTACCTCCCCCTGTATATGCTCATAGGGTTTCAAGTCTCTTCTCCGTGACCTGCTGTCCATCTTCTGAGTGCCACCAGGTCTCCCCCTCCAGGGGACATAGTCAAATGTGAGGCACCAGAGTACATGAGAAAGTCATATCCCACTCTCCACTCAAGTGTGGAAAATATTCTGTCCATTGGCTAGATCTGGGTAGGGGTTTAAAGTTTACCGCCTGTATTGTCCTTGGCTAGGGCCTTAGTTTGAGCGGCTCCCCTTGACCCAAATCTACCTATCATAATGTTCTACTTGTAGGTTTCTAGGACCCACTGGATCCTTCTACTTTGCTATTCTCACATGGTTCTCTCATCTAGAGTCCCAATAGGATGTCCTCCCCTCTGTCCCAGTTTCCTGGTAAGTGAAGGCTTTCGTGGGACATGCCCATTGGGCTAGTATGCAGATATAAGTGAGTATATACCATTTGAGTCTTTCTGCTTCTGGATTAACTCACTCATTATGATCATCTCTAGCTCAATCCATTTGTCCACAAATTTCGGGAATTCCTTGGTTTTAATAGCTGAGTAGTATTCCATAGTGTATATGTACCACAGTTTCTTTATCCATTCTTCTACTGAGAGACATTTAGGCTGTTTCCATGATCTGGCTATTGTGAATAAGGCTGCTATGAACATGGTTGAGCAAATTTTCTTGTTGTGTGCTGGTGCATCTTCTGGGTATATTCCAAGGAGTGGAATAGCTGGGTCTTGAGGAAGCCCTATTCCCAGTTTTCTGAGATAGCACCAGATAGATTTCCAAAGTGGTTGTACAAGTTTGCATTCCCACCAGCAATGAAGGAGTGTTCCTCTCTCCCCACATCCTCTCTACCATGTGGTGTCGCTTGAGTTTTTGATCTTAGCCATTCTGATGGGTGTAAGATGGAATCTCAGAGTTGTTTTGATTTGCATTTCCCTGATGACTAAGGAGGTTGAGCATTTCTTTAGGTGTTTCTCAGCCATTTGATATTCTTCAAATCTAGATTATAAGTCAAGGCTCTGGACCTTGTATTCAGCATCATCACTAACTATAGGATAGTCCTACCTATTATGGGTTACATGACAGAAGCAGAGGAAGACAACATGCTAGAACCAAATTCTATCCTCAAAATTCTGACAAGTGAGCCCAAATTGGGCTCTGGTTTATGCTTCTCAACTTACTAACTGCAAGTTTGGACAAGATCTTTAGCTTCTAAGAACCCATCCCTTTATGCATAACAAGAAACCCCGAACTCCAGGTATGTCTTTGTTCAGTATCATGTAAGGTCTGTTTTTGAGGTATGTGAGAGATTTGCACAGTATGTGATTCATATGATATGCTTATAATTTCAATTGCTTGTAACCGCTGTGGTATTTTTTGAACTCAGGATCCTTCTACCTATAATTCTGGTATTGCAGGTATGTAGTACCACATCCAGCTAGCAACTACCTTCTTTTAAATTCCATTTATGAATCTAGGAGATAGAACCAGTGCTCAGGGTCAAATGATGTTTTAACTCCTACAAATGAGTTGTAATTACAAATTTTAAAGAAGAAAGCTATGAAGGAGAAATATCTCCATCTTCAAATTTTATTTCTATTTCAAGGGGAGAAAAAATTGAAAACCAGAATTAAAAAATGAAACAAATTAAGTTTTATAGAAAGAATTTATCTGTCAAGGTGAAGATTAAGTAGGACAGTTAGGTAAGAAATACTCATAAATGTTTCCTGTTAACCAAAAATAAGCTACAGGACACCGAGACTAGTATCAGTCTCCAACACACATTATTGCTGTGTTTGGCTAATAATAGAAAACCAAAAAGGGAACTGCAGAGCCAGACAGCTCAGGCCAAGAATTTAAAGCAAAGGGAAGGGCCACTCACAATAACGAACCATGCAAATAAGTGTCAGATGAGGCCCCTTATATGATCTTTCTTCCAACAAACACTTTAATCTTTTAAAACCATTCACCCATAGAATATACATTTGAACCTATAGGGTAAACTTAATGTATATTAAGTGGAATCTCTACCAGCTTAGAACAGTACCACTGCTGAAGATTTTCAGCAGTTGTCATGTTAAAAAGACTCAGACTGGTGGTTTTACCACTACAGATTTAACCGTCTGCTTCACTGAAACATTTGTGCTCTTGACTTACTTCACTGTGTGAAAAAAGGAAGTGCAGCAATGAAGAAATTTGGTGGGAATTGTGAACAAAACACAATGCATAAAGAAGCTGTTAAGCTTCAGCAAACCTCAAGTGCTGGCAATTTACAATGAACATGTCTCTGCTTAGGCGGCACTGAATTCACCCAACACTTATGGAGAATTGCTCATCTCTTTTATCTGTTCACGCTGATCAACGTAGGGATAAATGAGATTACATAGGCGCTTTTACTAAACTCACATAATAAACATTAATTAATTAGCTCATCAGCGGAAATAACCCATAGAGATTATCAAGATTGTAAGGATGACAAATTAGCAGTCATGGAACAGAAACATGCTCCTCTCTGAGCCTGGGTCACTCATTTATCTTTTGTGTACAAAGGGGTTTTTGGCAGGATTTTATCTAATGACTATTAATTAACATTTATTGAATTCTTCCTGAGTATATCACTCTGCATCCTGTATCTGATTGCCAACCAATGTAATACATATTTATAAAATGTAATATGTTCCCTTTGATATGCCATTGCACTTCTTGTTTGTTTGGGAATTTTCAAACTTCTTCAAGGAGTCGTTCATTTTAGAAGACAGATAATGTAGACAAAATGCAAATTCCATTGCACTAACTTCTCTCTCTCTGTATGTCTGTCTCATCTCTGTTTCTCTGTCCAATCTCTGTCTCTGTGTCTCTGAGTCTCTCTCTCCCTCCTCTTCTGTGTGTATGTGTGTGTTTGTGGTGTGTGTGTGTGTGTGTGTGTTTACTGGTTATTAAATTCAATGTATTTGCTATGCAAGCATTCTACCACAGAGTTATATATAACCAGTCCCCACATCAATTTCTTGATACAGTTTTTCTTTTTCAACCATTGCATTTTTTTTTTTTTTGCTTTTTCCATCTGTATTTTGTTAGTAGCATTTTCAATGAAATAGTAGCTTAAACTTTAATACAACATCCTTTATATATTTAATTATTTTTTAAATTTGGTGAAAGTTTTTGAAGGGGGTAATTTGAAGTGTTTTGTTTTTAGGTCTATATGTTTTAATATGAATAACCACTGTAGTTCCAGGAAACACATTGAGCCTGCTCTCATCGACACTGTATCTCATTAGAGACATTCAAAAATATGTTACAGAAAATACAGGCTGATATACTAATAGTAAGTGACGAGGGAGGGGCATGGCTTATTTCTTAAATCCATGACAGATGTGTGAGGACAGGAGCTCAGATACCCAGCACCCACATCAAAACAGGTAGGGAATGCAAAATGCCTCTATCCCCAGTTCTTAGACTACAGATACAGAATTCCCAAGGCAATAGAGCAATCGAGGAAGAAAGTATATCTCAACTTTTTGTGAAGACAAACATGCATACCCCAAATACATTAAACATACAGCTAATAGTAATAAAGCTAAATCAGAAACACTTTGGAGAATTAAAGGGTCAGTAGTGATAACATATGAGGGAGGTATTCTTCAACACAGGACTGCTGAAAATCCAGAGCGTCCCTAGGACAAGTATGTGGTTCAAACACTGCCCTGTTTTCAGTGACAGGATGATCATATTTACAATTACATCTCAGGTCCTGCAGCTCCAAACAGGAATTTGGACAAACAACTCCTAGAAAAATAAGCCAAACCCTCGAAACATCAATGCCATTCAGCTGATGTTTGGATAGAGACCCATTCATTCTGCCCCCAAACAAAGTCTCAAACATTTTGTATGTGGAGATGATTACCACCATAAACTGCCACAGCAGTTATGCTATTCTTTGATATATCTTTGGAAAACATAGCATTTCTAAGTAAGCCTTCAGTTCAGGGACAAGATCGGAATAGAGATTGAAAGCTTTAGCCATCAGCCAGTCTTCAGGCCTTTCATTTATTGTATACAGCGAGATGTGCTGGTAGAAAACACGACTTGACAATTGATTTACTGCACAACTTCCTTTAAAGAGGTTTTCTTCAATCACTGCAAAATAACATAGGCTTTTCTATACTACTACTATTAACATCTAATTTATACATGTAGGGAACAGTGGCTCTATGAACAGAAAATGGCTAGACATTCAGACTGAAAATGATTGTTTTTCTCTAAAAATGAGTTTTGTCCCTGAATACATTTTATACTACATTTTGAAAATGCATTTTCTAGGCTGAATATTAAGTAAACAAAATTTTACCAAATAAAATTAAATGGACTGATACATTCATTTGCTTCAGTTCCCTGTTTCAGTCTTCAAAAGGAAGTAATGTGGTATATAATGGCCATTTTCAAATATTTAGCCATATTATATAAAACAAATTAAATTTAAAGCTCCATTATCTAGGTGAACATGTGAGTTAATAGATATTAAAAGGATATAATTTAACCATTGCCCTACAACAGGATGCTTTATCAATAAAACAAAAATAAGAAAACAAACACGAAGGTTCCTTTTCTCTTGCCTTAGAATTTCACTATAAAATGCATTGTTTTGTAGCAAGACCATCACTTTTGTGTACAAAGTTCAAACAAATATGATTATAATATTGGGATAGCTGTTGCAAATCACTGTCAGTTATTAATTTATTCATTCATGAGATTTCTGAGATGCCAAGCACAACAAGAAAGTATAAGTGGAATAATAGTGAATGCTGAAGAAAGAATGGAACAGGTATAAATATGAGATAATATAGGAGGATAAATAAGACATGGTACTTGTATCATTTAACACGTACTATTAACTATAATGTTCTATGTGTCTTACTGAAAATAGCATATGGCTTTCTTGTACATTTTCCTATGACTTTTATGTCTTTTGTTATTTATTGCAGTTGTGTAATAATACGCTTGATACTAGCGTAGAAATCTGAAGAAAAAAAATATAAGGCATTATCTTGGTACTACAAACAATAATATGGACTCCTTATGATAAAAAAAAAAAAGACAAAGCAGGAATGCTTATGCTATATATGTTACGACCATTTCATGAAAAACACACTTTCCATAGGGGCCACTGCAAACCTGTTCCTGGAGCATGTAAAATATTGTTTTATTTTTCTATTTCAGCCACTATACTCTTATAAGTGAGGAACTACAACAATAACAGTGTAAACATAACATGCTAAATTTGTATTGCTAATATGTGAAAAGTCAATGTAATTTTCTCCTAAACCTAAGATTAATACATTAAACGACTGTATGTCAGCAAGTAAACAGGGGTCTGGCTAAGTTCATATCCAAGTTGTGAGAAGGTTATATGTTTCCTCGTTCATTCAGATGAATCACATTGTTTTTCTTCACATATTTCAAGGCTGCCTATTTTTGATATTTCTTGCATCTTGGGTCTTATGTCCATATTCAAAATCTGAAATATTGTCTCCTATTTACCAGTCTTTCATATCTACAGACCTAACTCATTTATCCTCCCTCTGTTTTATATGCACATGGAGATTACACTTTATATCTCCAATTTCTAAATTTGATTGATTTCTGAGAGCATGTTGTTCCTGTAAAACTTGAGACTCTTGGATACAGGCCTACTATCTACATATGGAATGAACAAGATTATACAATTATTTTTATTCACAAAAAATAGAAAAAAATAATTACTGTCATTTTTTACATATACATATCATGTGTTATACTTCTTCAAAGAAAATAATGGCATGCAAATATAAAAGTATGATCACAGATATATTAAATGCAGAATGACTATATTTTCAAGAAAATTGCTGAGCGTATTATATATAGGTTCTATGGATGCAGAAGCATATTTCCCAACAAGTCTTTATTCTGACTTTTTTGGGGGAAAGACATATGTGTGATGAAGAAGATACTTGTGTAATGAAATAACCTGACGAATAGTTGCCCAAATAATGTAGCTTGTTCCTGTTAGTCTCATAGACACAGTTTTAAGTGCATATTTATCAGCGATACTTAGAACATTACCAAATGCAAAATGTATAGTAAGATTTTAAAAACTTTTGCACGAATAGTTTATCTTTAATGTGTAAACATATCATATAGAAAATTATAACAGTACACATTAGTAAACATAGGACTCTGTAACTTCAAAAATAATAAAATTGGAATTCACCACGGCCTAAATGTGATCATTTTTACCATAATTACTCATGCTTACACTATGATCATGTTGTCTGGAGCCACCGTGAGTCTGCTGTATGCTTAGCAATTCAAGACCATCTGGTACAATGGTTTGACTTGATTTTTAGCCTTTGTTGGCAGCTATTTGACAGAGTGAGTATCCTGCTGAGATTTGTTTCAGAGACACAACAACTACAGTGTAGTCTGCTTCCCAGCTCTCACGTTTTGATATTTTGTGAGACCTTTTTCTAACTCATGAAGGTACCTTTCTGTGTTTCTGAACACTCCCCTTCATGGGATAAAGATCAAGAACATTATAAAAAAAATATGTTACTTCAGAATCTAGTATTTCCATTTCTATTTTTATCACACCAGAAGTTAAATTCTGATTTTTACTTGGTACAACTATTTACATTACTTTTTCTGATTTGATCTGAGTGATTAGTAAAAATAAATTCTAGTAACATGAAAAATTTATTTTAGTTCTGGTGGCTTTTCTTGGAATTTAAATTGAATCATTTCTTTAAAACAGTGGTCATTACAACTCTTAAGGGATTCAAATTCTAATATGACATTCTTATTACTTTTTCCTCAGAATCACATAATAATTTAAGTGTTATGACCGATGAAATGTAGCTTGACGGAATTTCAGGAGCATCATGTCCTCTATTGAAAGCCATAGTAAAAAAATATGTCTAGACATACAGTACCACTGAGCTAAAAATATTCAAAAATATTCAAAAGTGCATTCTTTGAGCATACACACACACACACACACACACACATGTGTATATATATATATATATATATATATATATATATATCACTTTGAACATGCATTGCTTCTGGGTGTCCTAGCAATTGCACTCCTGATTATGGTAGTGTTTTTAGATTCTTGTCACACTTCTTTTTGTTTCACTATACTGATATAACTTCCTTGATTTCTGTTTTTGTACTATCATCCATAGTGTCAGCAGTCTAAATTGTCATACATTATATAACCACAGTTTTTAAACTGTGGGTTGTGGCTCCAAATGAGTCTTAGTGAATATGGAGATGAGTTTTAGGAAAATGTGATGTCAATTATATATTTCTGATCATGTAATCACAAAAAAATGAATTCAAATGAAAAACATGAGGAAGAAGAAATATTTTGGCAGCATTAGCCTTGTTTCTGAGCATATATGAACATATATGAACATTGTGCAGGTTGAGATGCGACACATACACTTGTGGAAGAGGTCAGATACAATTTTCAGTGTTTTACATACACACAAAGTTTTTTTTTGTGCTCTTATAGAAATGAAATGCATTTTACAGCAAAATGTATTTTGTATTATCTGACCATCACCACTTAGCATTTAAATATCAAATTATATCTTTGAATGGGCTCTACTGTAGTGTTTCCTACTTGCATACTTGCTGGAGTTTCAAATAAAATCATTAAATACATTTTGTATTATAAATTAGAGAAAAATTTCCAGCAGTTTCTGAAATGGTTCTAAATATGTTTTTCCCATGGTGTACTCCTTACTTATCAGCATTGGTAGTCATAAAGTCAAAATAATTTTCAAATCTGAAAAGATGGAAATCAATCTTAATAGTATAGGCATTTCTTGCTTATTTATGAATGGTTAAAATTGTATTTATACAAAACAATTGCTTTAAAACATATATAATTTATTGTCAGTAAGTTTTTTGGATGCCAAATTTTACATCTGTAAACTGTAGTTTAATAACACTCTCTCAGGCTGAAGAGGTCATAAATATGAAGGGCATTTTCTTATAGGTGGAATGGTTCAAAATTTAAGAAGCTTCATCTGCCTGCTTGAACAGGTCCCTTCCAAGGTGTAGGGGATGTCTAAATGGAACATCTACAAGGTGATATATTCCTTATGAATTTATCAGAGGTAGCATACATATTTCTGACAGATGGCCCTCTATATTAGATAAATTTCATGACTGTGATAACACGAATTTACTCTTTTTAATTGTTAAATGTGGTACTTAAACCCAAGAAAGATTTCATAGTATATATTTTCTCTGAACATAATCTCATATGAAATCTCACATTCTGTAAAATGAAGTGGCACATGTTGGTTTTTAAATTTATTTTATTCCTTTTTAAAAATAACTTTTGGGGTACTTGATAGTTTCTCTAAGACATTTATACCATATCACAAGCTTTAAAATAAATCAAACTATGAACCCATACAATATGTGCACAGGCTTTCTTATAAGTAAATATTCACAAGAGCTCATACTTCTCAATAAATGCCAGGTGGAAATACCTTTTGTTATCCCAAAAGAAATAAAAAAATCAGGATTAAATAGGTGAATTGACCCAGTGGGTAAAGGATAATTTTATGGGAATCTTGTGACTACAGTTAAATGTTAGAACCTATATAATAAATTAATTTGAGAGGAAAAATATAATTTAGATTATTTAGTACAAATGGTTAAAATTTAATAATATGGCCTATAGTAACAATGTTAACAACAGGCACTCTTACATGCTGTAAAAATACAAAAGGACACAAATTGATTATGATTGAATAACAGTGATATGATGGTTTGAAAGGAAAAATAATGGTTCTCTCATCATGAAACTTTTGTAATCTATGTTCATTGTAAAAACATAAGAAATATATATACTCAGTTATTAAAAACAAGGAATTCCCGAAATTTGTGGACAAATGGATTGAGCTAGAGATGATCATAATGAATGAATTAATCCAGAAGCAGAAAGACTCAAATGGTATATACTCACTTATATCTGCATACTAGCCCAATGGGCATGTCCCACGAAAGCCTTCCCTTACCAGGAAACTGGGACAGAGGGGAGGACATCCTATTGGGACTCTAGATGAGAGAACCATGTGAGAATAGCAATGTAGAAGGATCCAGTGGGTCCTAGAAACCTATAAGTAGAACATTATGATAGGCAGATTTGGGTCAAGGGGTCCCGCTCAAACTAAGTCACTAGCCAAGGACAATACAGGAGGTAAAATTTAAACCCCTATCCTGATCTAGCCCATGGACAGGACACTCTCCACACTTGAGTGGAGAGAGGGATTTGACTATCCCATGTACTCTGGTTCCTCACATTTGACTATGTCCCCTGGAGGGGGAGACCTAGTGGCACTCAGAGGAAGGACAGCATGTCACCGAGAAGAGACTTGATACCCTATGAGCATATACAGGGTGAGGTAATCCCTCTGAGGAACAGTCATAGGGGAGGGGAATAAGGGGAAAATGGGAGGGAGGGAAGAATGAGAGGATACAAGGGATGGGATAACCATAGAGATGTAACAAGAATAAATTAATAAAAAAAATACATTGACTGACAATAACAACAAAAAAGAAATATATATATATATATATATTTAATGTAATCTAAATGAGCCAATTGGCACGTCTACAATGAGTCAGGCATATGCCTCTCCATACAATACAAGGTTTGTGATGAATTATATCCAAAAGTAAGGCTTTATCTAGCACACAATTCTAAAGCTTCCTAGATGATTGGGTAGATCCTACATTTTTCCTAATGGGAGATTCCAGGTGGCAAAGGAGGAGGCAACCATTCAGCTTACCAGGAAACAAACACAGAAAAGGTTCTACAATGTCCTCAAGAGTCAGACCCTAAGGACCCAAGAATGCCCACATAGGCCTCATCTATCAACTATTTTACCATCCCGTAGTAATACTACCCTGGGTATCAAATTTTAGCACATGAAATTTTTATGGATCTTATAAAAACAATAATATATATTTAGTAATTTTAAACAGTAAGCATCAGGGCTATGATTCATATTCACTCTATTTTTGCTTAGACCTGTTAAAACTAAGATATAAATTACTATATGTAGCACTTTACATTTTGAAAGTGTTTTCATGTATGATTTATAATTTATACTACAATAAATCTTATTCTGTCAATGATTTACATGTGTATAAATTCAGAAATTCAGAAAAGTTACATCATTTTAAAACACTTGTGCTTTATCCGTCTGGTAAGCCATGAATTAAACCTCCATGTTGCAATGCAGTTGAATTTGGTTCCACAATCCACTCTCCTATGCTTCTGGAGAACTGAAACCATGATTACGTATAGTCTTCAAGCTACAAAAATACATTACGATGTAACCAGCTATTTTTCCATTATCACATGTGTTCTAATCACTGAGTACTCAGCAAAAGGAGGCATAAAATCATCACCAAAGAAAATACAGAAATCTTTTGTAAATTTTCCAGGTGAATTATATGCAGTTCGAATAGTGAACAACCAGAGTACGTGTGAAAGTCATACCCCACTCTCCACTCAACTGTGGAGAATATCCTGTTCATTGGCTAGATCTAGCTAGGAGTTTGAAGTTTATGGCCTGTATTGTCTTTGGCTGGTGCCATAGTTTGAGCGGGACCCCTGGGCCCAAATCTGCCTATCATAATGATCTTATTGTAGGTTTCTAGGACCCTCTGGATCCTTCTACTTTGCTATCCCTGGAGAGGGAGACCTGGTGGCACTCAGAGGAAGGATAGCAGGCTACCAAGAAGAGACTTAATACCCTATGAGCCTATAAAGGGGGAGGAAGTCCCCCTCAGGCACAGTCTTAGGGAAGGGGAGTAAGGGGAAAATGGGAGAGAGGGAAGAATGGGAGGATACAAGGGATGGGATAACCATTGAGATGTAACAAGAATAAATTAATAAAAAATAAATTAATTAAAAAAAAGAATAATGAACAACCACAAATGAGTTTGAGGGAACAAATGTCACAAAGAGAAAAAAAGCACCTGAGGAAAGTTGGTACCCCCCCCCCAACTTTGGTACCCAAAGTCAACATCAGCTATATATCATGGTCTGTAGTCACAAAAGAAAGGTACTGAAGCATGGCTTCTTGTGGGAGAATTTCTATTATGAAGATGTTTTTCAGTATATCTATGTTTACCTTTCTACATCCTTAACTGTTTTTGACTGTTGTGAGCATGCATAGATTCCCCAGAGATGTTGGGTCCAGACTATCTCAAGTGCCAACATAGACACAAGCTCAGAAAACTGTAGAATTCCAGGTGGGAGTTAAAGAAGACTGTTGAACCATTTTCTATGTGTACCATTTGCTCCTTCCTAATAAGTAAAATGTAGTTAACCTTGCCTAACATTTCTATCGTCTAAAGAACCCATTTTTGATGTATATTGAAGTCCTAAATCTTGAAGTCAGAACAGAAAGAAAAGAAGTTTGATATATGGATGGCATTTTAACCTTGGAAATAACAAGGCCAGGTTTCAGTGCCAGCTCTTGTAGCAAGACGTCTGAGACAGGAATAATTACCTCTGTTAATCAACCTCCTCATGTACTTTAAATACTAATATAATCTATTAAATATCATTATGGTCTCTCAAAAATTCACCATCTCTTCCTCTTAGTGATGATATTAAGTAGTAGTTCCTTCTCATAAATAAGATGATAGGATTATGCTCCTGTGAATAAGATTACTGATCCCAGTGAGCCCTGGAAATCTTGGCCGTGTGAAAACAAGGTGTCATTGTAGAGCACACTGCATGCTTTTACCAGACACTCAATCTGCCTAGACCTTCATTGGATAATTCAGTGTTTAGTACTTGGAGAAATTAATTTCCAGTGTTTTTTTTAAGATGCCTTGTATAAAGTATTTTGTTATACTCCAAATAGACCAAGATAATTATGGACAAGGTCAGATGTGTGTAAGATGGTGGTAATAATAAGGGAGATGGATAATTTTTGTTTGAATTAATAGTTGATGGAAATTTCAGAACATTTTTTTAGGAAACTCAAAGAATTCATTCATCAACAAAATGTATGATTTAAAAAATTATTCAAAGTCTCTTTCTCTTACAATCTTTTGGAAATTAGTTAGCAAGAAATAAAATTCACCCAGATGATAAGACATGTACTAATAAAAGTTACAATAAAATATAATCAGTGGTAGTCTTTCTGCAGGGGGCAGAGGAAAGAGGCATATGTGCCAGCTCACAGTTGTAACTAGGCACTATTTACACAGTGGTTTTAAAGTATATTACTGATCATCCAATCATCACAATACTTTCGAGCACGCAGGGAAAGTAAGTCAGTACTGAGAAGAAGGAGTAAATGCTCAATGCTTTCATGAAGCCACTTCCTAGATTCCAATTTAAATATAGAAAATATAAAAAGATACAGTGTTTTTCTTCAAATTGAGTATATACTTCCTACTAAGAACGAGTAGAATTATATTTAAGTGTCATGTATTTCAAACAAGAAATAGTTATAGATTAAGAACTTACGGTTTTCATGGGGTAGGTGATAAGGAGATGGCTCAGTGGGTAAGTATACATGTTCTGCAATTCAAGTGACCTCACTTGAAATTACTAGAATCCATGTAAAAAGCCAGCTATGGCTGACTATACCTTAACCTCAGCATTGGAGAATAGACCTAAGAGTAGATTCTAAGAGAGTATTGGCCAACAACCTACTGAAAAGATGAGTTTGCATTTAAGTGAAGGCAGTGAATAGATACAGAGGATGACACCAGATATCCTGTTCTAGTCTTGCATTAAGTGTTCGTATGCATTTGCACACTCATATACTTGAAAACACACACACACACTACCACATACATGTACACAAAGAGAAATAAAAGAAAAAGGTTTAAAGACAGATCTGACAGGATAAAAATATCAAATAAGTTTTCTATAATGGTTGTTACGTTTTTGGTGCCATTCAAATGCTAATACTAAGCAGCGAAAGCACGGAACAAAATGAGGATTATTAATTAACTCTCATATATAGTAGATAAAATTATTATCAGATGGCAACTAAAAGAACATTGGACCTTGATCATGGCTCGTTCTGGATCGCAAATCACAAATGGAACTATGTATATGTAAAAAATGTATGTGATGAAAGATACATTAGCCCATAATGCCTGTGAATCTATGCTGAATTCAACTTTATCACATTGTAACAATCCCTATCCTGTAGGTAATAATAATTCAATTATATGCAGGGTCCCTGATGTTATTTGTTTATGGCCATTAGCATTAATTTAATACAAAATATCGGTACACAGGAGTTTCAAGTGCTTCTAATGAAGTATGTATGAAACCATCCTGCTGGTACTGGCTGTGCTGATTTTATTTTGCTAATTTGGGAACAGTTAATGTAATATGAAGAAAACAACATGATGAAATTATGCTTCTGGTAGCAAAGTCTGAAATCCAACTCTCATGAGGGGTTCATTGGAAAGGGCTGTCAAATCACTTCCATCTTTGAAATTCAGCATATTATGTATTCTAAGACGCTGTAGTTTATAGTCTTTTAAGCATCATTACACATACCCAAATGTGTATTTTTTGCATGCTCTCACATGCACACACATATATACATGCCATTATGAGCATGCACAAGTCAGAGGACAGCTTTGGAAAACTAAGTTTTCCCTTTTACCATCCTTGTAGGATCCCTGGACAAGTTGGAGACAGGCCTCTTTACCCACTGAGCAATCTCATATTATTCTGATCTCAACATTTATGGGCTATGCATATGTTTTGGTAGATGCTAACCTAATCAGAAAGGTACTTTGAGTATATTTATATTAGGTTTCTGATATTTTGGTGTCTTATTACATATGACAGAAGTTATATTTCCTCAGAATCATATCCTACTTCAGATAGAAGCACTAAAAAACTAAAGTGTAATTTTTGTAAACTGGACGCATCCTCATTGTATTTGGCCTAACAATGTTCTCCTTCAGGGTTAGGGATGATAACCTGCTCTTAAATCAGAAATCCTCACACCATTGCTGCATGGCTCACAGACACGGCATATCCATCTCATCAGTAACAAAATGTAATACTTTTTCAGAAGATACTAAGCCTCTATCTCCCTGTGCACTTTTACAGTCTTTTGTTTCAGCATGATGGATACTCCCAACTACTAGAAAGACTTCTTATCTTTCTCAACCTCCAAAGACACGAAGTCCTGATTGATGAGATTACTATGGTTTCTGATCATTCGCAGCAGGAATAAATTCAGGAATACAGACCCCAAAGGTGCATTGTAATGGGTTTCAGCCTATTGGTTGTAATTTATCTTCAGCTATTATACAAATGCACTTGCTCTAAGTAAGACTTAATGCCCTCCCCAACTTTCTGTAGCACTTAGAGTGACCTAGATAATTATGAATGTTTGCCAATGCTCTCATCCCTGTGTGAATAGCTGATGCTATTGAGGGCCAAATGCAGTTTGCCTTCTTTAGTGTGTATGTTCCTGAATATCTCACTACTTCCATGCATGTGAGTACACCAAATTAGAACTCCCTCCACAATAATAACAAAATGAGAATAATGACACAGTTTTAGTCTGGCACTAAAAAAGCACATATTGGTCGCTTAGTATGTTACAGATGATTATGCTCATTTTTATAACAGAAAGAACTAAACCTCAACATGTAGAGCAATTTTAATTCAGTAGGCTGAATTTTTATTTAATTCATTTCTGCTCTGACAAGAGATCACAACCAAACACCTTCTAGGTCTGTATGATCTGGCTGGAATACAGACCTTCCTTTAATCCCACGAGACAGAGGTAAGCAGATAAGTAGCTGAGTTGTGCAAGCCAGCAAAAGTTCAAAAAGACCTAGAAAGGGGGAGTTTATTCAGACGGAAGTCTTAGATGCTGAAAATATTTTAGGCTTAGATTAGATTGTACAGAGGCTAGAAAATCACCAGGACTAGCCCGACATTTGCAGATGGAGGCTTACTGCTTCCAGGACAGTAGTTTCAACAGGTGAATACATGCTACTTTAGTATCAAAGGGATTTTGTTTATGGAATTAAATAATTAAAAAGTATTGGGATACATGTCAGAGACAGCTCTTAATCCCCTTACAATGGGAACTATGTGAAATCTGAGCTGCCCATTGACTATATCTGTGCATAAGCTTCTTAGGTCCAGTCTTCGCATGGTCCTTGGTTGATGAGCCCTGGCAGAGCTGCCTAGCCAGGCCACTGCGAAAGAGGACTCACTCAGCCCTGATGTGATTTGAAGAGGATGGGAGGAAGGTGGCTATAATCTGGACATAAAGTGAATAAATTGTTTAATTAATTTAACTCTAGTGCCCCCAATTTGATCACTTCCCCTTGGTAGGGAGGCCTGGCTGCACTCCGAGGAAGTGAAGCATATTTTCTGGATGAGAGCTGATAGGCTATGGCCATATGGTGGGGGAGGAGGTCACATTCTGTCAGAGGTCTAGGGGAGAGGAATAGGGCAAAAGAGAGAGGGAGGGTGGGAATAGGAAGTTACAAATGACATGGTAAGAATCCAGTTATAATCTGAATAAATTATAATTTTAAGAAAGGAAAAATTATTGCATATCTGTGGAAGTCAGGATAAACTGTGCACATTACTCATTCTTTTCTTAAGATGGAAAAGTGTGTTCTTTACCCCCACAATTCTTTGCTGTGATAGGGGTTCCTTTCCTAGAATCCTCTAACCTTTTAAATGTGTCTACAGTGGCGGGAATCATTTTCTGGAAACATACAGGTGGGAAATAATAGAAGTGCATATGATATGTTCTCACAGTAAGATCCGCTAACATTTTGAGGGATTCTTGGTTCAGTTGGAGTGGTTTTGGTTTTAGTTAGATACATTTGGCAAGATTCTAAAGATGCCTGGTACTCACTCTTTGCCCTACATTACAAAGGCTTTTTTTTCTCCAGGGCTAATTCTCCAGGAACTTCTTTCTTTCTTTCTTTCTTTCTTTCTTTCTTTCTTTCTTTCTTTCTTTCTTTCTTTCTTT
>OU015748.1:28434138-28505521 GCA_907169655.1 Acomys percivali | reverse complement strand
GAGAGAGAGAGAGAGAGAGAGAGAGAGAGAGAGAGAGAGAGAGAGAGGGTTAGAAAGACAGAAATAGACAGAGACAGAGATACAGAGTGACAGAGACAGAGAGACAGAGACAGAAAGAAAGAAAGAAAGAAAGAAAGAAAGAAAGAAAGAAAGAAAGAAAGAAAGAAAGAGGAGAGATCAATTCTAGGAATTGCTAGTCTTTTGATATCAAAAAGCTATCAAAAAGCTGCCCAGTGGCATATCTCCTCTTATAAGACCGCAGATACTAATTCTTCCTAAAGAGTTCTACCAACTAGGAAAGACTAATTCACATATATGAGCCTATGGTGTCATTTCATTGCATCATTCATATCCATGATGTCATTCATTCATACACTCACAGGCCCTTACCTCTCTTGACTTTAGATCTTAGTTTCCCAACACATATCATTTGTTTACGCTCTACTTCAAGAAGAGGATGAACTAGAATATCAAGTGAGACAAAACCACAGGGACTTGACATTGGCCTAATTTTTGTGGGCCAATTCTACCCATTTCAGGTGTGAATGCAAACCAGTATTTTAGAGCAAGGAAGTTCACTGAAAGAGGTTTCATGAACAAACTATATATCGGTACAATGCAAAGATACAACCTCAGACTGCACACTATTGTCTGTCTTTGGCACTCAAACAAAACATACATATTGGAATCACATAGAGACCAGCATATGTTTGTTTTGAAATATAGCTATCAGCAAACCTTAGGGAAAGTTGAATGATACCATTGTTATTGAAAAGGAATGATATATATTCTTAAATAGGAGAGGCTCGTTTTCAAATGAGTTAATCAGCAAACAATAAGGAGGTATATTATGCGTGAAAAACAAATGCATTCAGGTAACAAATGTAGAATAACAATTTTACAGAAGTGGTTCATCATGAGTAATAACCACTTAAACAACTGGCAAGCTTGATCCTATCTTTATTTTGAAATGATGATTCTTAGCAGCGTGAAAGCTTAATTACAGAGAAGAACAAAAAGAGCCCTGAGAGTACTACAGTGGTGCGAGTCAGAGATAATGTTTTCATGAAGTGAAGAAAGGGTGCCTGAAATGAGGAAAAGAGGCTTTATGAAGTAGTTGCGAATCAAATAGACAAATCTTGATTCCTGATGGAATGTGGAAGTTGTGCAAAAGTGAGAAATTAGAGACACCTCAAAGACAAATCTCGAAAACCTTATTTTGGGTGAAATTAATCAGCATGGCTATGTGATTTTTGGAATCCAGTGAAAAGGCTGGGGTTTTTTGATCTGATTACTAACACTTTTTGAGTAGCAACTGTAGGGCATTTGAATAAGTCCATAGCCCTAGCATATATACAACACCAAGAAATTGATTGGTCTCTATGTGAGAGGAACTAACTAGTCAACATAGTTCACTTTTCCACTGGGGGAAAAAAAGACAGGACATTAAAACCAAAGTCTGTTAGTATTAATCAACTAAAATCCTAAGCACATTTTCTATTGTTATACAATCTTACATTAGTAGTAAGATAACTAAGAGAAAATCTCTTCTGCCATCATCTATGATTCTTCCATTCATGGCTGTTCCAACTTTAAAAACAAGCTTTGGTTCTACACAGTAACAGTAATTATAAATGCCCTCCTATGCGGTTCACTCTATTAAAGATCAACAAAGCTCTCAAAGCTCCTTAAGTCCACCAGATCTGTGCTCAGTGGCTGGGCCATAGAAAACCTTGCAGCTGTTGGGGAGAGGAGTGAGAGCATAGTACAGGGTAGTATGTGAATGTTCCTATCTTGCCTTTCTTGACCAGAAATTCCCTGACACCAGCTGTCTTCTAGCAGAGCTCATATTGTGCACCACACAGCATAGGGTGGGGATCCTTTACTCTGTGTGGCTATGGTAGAGGAGTCTCCTCATCCAGTGTATTCTGCATCTTGTCATTGAGGATGATGTATATGGTAGAGGTTACACAAACTGGGTGGGATAGTTACTTAAGCCCTGTGGAGGCGTTTGACATGTGTCAGCCCAAATGAGACATAGCCCTGTCTATTTCTTTTTCTGAGGCCAAAGGGTAAGTCTAAATACATTTCCTTTTCAATCAAGGGAGATCCCTCTGCTTTCTAGGGGAATGAGAAAGCATTTACAATATGGAGTCTAGCTGTTTCTTTCTGTGGGTGCTGGCAGCACGAGCAAAGGTGGAGAGCATGTGAGACTTGAGTTATTAGAATCAAAGTGGGTCATTCTTGACATGCAGTTGTAATTCCCAGACAGTAAGGTCAAATAAAGAATGGAGTGGTACACTTCCGTCTTGATGTAAGGAGCTGTGAAGAGTCTCTAAGATCTCTCTTAATTGTACAAAAATGATCCAAAATTAGAAGTGAAACTTCCGACTATCTAAAACTGTTCCTGTTGTGACAATATAAAGCAAATACTCTAGACCCTAAAGTACTTATTGAAAAAGAATAACAAAAGATAAATTGTACTTGGATATGTTAGAATGGCAAAGGAAAAACAAAACCTGATTCCTACAAAAATACGAAACTATAATTGCTTAACCCTTTAAATTAACATAAAATGTACTGTGCTATAGTGTTCAATCTAAAAAATATTTTTCCTAAAATAAAACAAAGAAGTTTGAAACAAATGCTCAGAATACATATGAGAAGTAAGATGAACATAGCTATAAGCATGAAATACAGGCCAAGGGATATGAGAGCAACCTCATTCACATTAAACTAGTATTGAAATCTCTTGAGGTAAGATGATGTTTCATTTAGACTTAGATGCATAATGTGAAGCATTTGTTTAAGATGTAGTGAGTATACGTCCTGAGAGATGAAGTATAAAGAACACAGGGACATTTTAATTCTATAAAATACTGTCCTGTATCAAAGAGCGAAAGATGGACTCAGACATCTTCATTCTTTCATTTGATCTCTTTGCTGGCATTTCCCCTCTGCCTTTGTACATTCTCAGCCCCACTTCAGGGACTCTCGCTTTGCTCGGCATCTATATTTCATAGTAACACAGATACCTTGTAAGTTCTGAAGCGAAGCAAATAGTTTGCAGCTCATCAAATATATTTTATTTTTCATTTTGTAGATACATGAAAAAGAAGAATATTTTGCCCCCCCCTGGCTCAACTCTAAGTTTCTTTTCTTTATGGACCTCCCAATGACTTCAAAGAGAAATTTTCTCTGGGAGACTTGAACAAGGTTTATATGGTATAAATCTATGTTCTTTAATGTCAGGCAATAAAACAACAAAACATTATTTTAAAAAAGAACTATAAATAAAAGCCAGCAAAATTAATAGTGAGTTTTTGACATCTCCTAATTAATACATCTTTGCCCTTGTCTAAATGATGGCAGTTTGCTTATAGTTATGTACTGATGGCATAAGATTTGTAGGAACCTTTCTAATGTTAATTTTCTTCTGTCTCTCTAGAATTATACAGCAATCTTTCAAACACAGGGCATTGTTATCTTAATCATTCAAAGAAGTTCTTTCATCACCATAGTGTGGGCATGGTGTCTGATTTTTCAATGTAGCCTAGAGATCCATATTCCTATTTGGCAGATGAAATATGGCAAGTGTAACTAACAATATTTACTTGTAATTTAAATTAATTAAAATTTAAACAATGTGCTTTAATTCTATTCAGCTACTGAAATAAATCATATTTTATGAACATTTTAATAGAGTTTTTCTTACATTTTATATTTGCATTCTCCTAAAACTAAATGTACATTTGTAAAACCACTGACAAAATAACAGAAATTGACATATATCTAGAGTTCATGTTAAACACTATGTTGTCTAAGAAGAAAATCTAATACAAATATAAATCTTACTGAAAACATATGCAATAAAATATTAATCCATCCTCGGCAACAGGAAAACCTGAGTATTGTAGATAGACAATACCCCAAAGGTATGATACTACAGCTGGCAGGGGCACATAACAGAACAGGTGTAAATTAAGTCATATTTTATTAAAAAGTGAGCAAATGGCAGGAGGGAGTGATATCACTAACAATAACTACAGTGGAAGTCAAATGACACAGTCTAGAGACTCATCCTCTGTTTACAAGAATTCTTTATCCATTCTTCTACTGAGGGACACTTAGGCTGTTTCCATGTTCTGGCTATTATGAATAAGGCTGCTATGAACATGGTATATACTCACTTATACCTGCATGCTAGCCCAAGGGGCATGTCCCACGAAAGCCTTCACTTACCAGGAAACTGAGACAGAGGGGAGGACATCCTATTGGGACTCTAGAAGAGAGAAGCATGGGAGAATAGCAAAGTAGAAGGATCCAGTGGGTCCTAGAAACCTACAAGTAGAACATTATGATAGGCAGATTTGGGCCCAGGGGTCCCGCTCAAACTAAGGTGCCAGCCAAGGACAATACAGGCGGTAAACTTCAAATCCCTACCCAGATCTAGCCAATGGACAGAACATTCTCCACAGTTGAGTGGAGAGTGGGGTATGACTTTCTCACGGACTCTGGTGCCTCATATTTGACCATGTCCCCTGTAGGGGGACACCTGGTGGCACTCAGAGGAAGGATAGCAGGTCACCAAGAAGAGACTTCATACCCTATGAGCATATATAAGGGGAGGAAATCCCCCTCAGGAACAGTCATAGGGGAGGGGAATAAGGGGAAAATGGGAGGGAGGGAAGAATGGGAGGATACAAGGGATGGGATAACCATTGAGATGTAACAAGAATAAATTAATAAATAATTTAAAAAAAAGAATTCTTAGTCAATGATTGTTGAGTCATGATTTTTTTGGTTTGTTTTACTATATCTCAGTAATTTGTAACATTTAAAAGATGAAGTTGGATACTCATATATTGGATTTTTCTATATTATGTGTTTCATAAAGTAGAAGATATAAAATATTTTAATTTTAAACATATCTCATTATTGGTTTGATCTATCTCACACACACACCTGCCTGTGTGTGTAAAGAAGGACAACTTTGCTTCTTATTCTGATGTAATTCCAAGAAAATGTTAGGTTTTAAATAATGTTAAGGCCAATTTAGAAAAAAAAAACTGGCACTGACAACAAGGAACTTGTGACTCAGTAAAATGAATTATGTTATTTTCGTCAATTTAGGTCATAGCCATTAGCATTCACATGTACAACTTTCTATATAGGTTATGGCAGATGTTTCAATGCCAGACCTTGAAACAATCAAAGACCATTACTTTATACGTCTATAAAGATAAAGGTCACACATCTGAACATGATCGATAGTCCTTTAACCACATGTAATGTCTTTCTATTATCTTTTTATTTTATTTGTATGTGTGTAACACATACACCAGGTTCTTGCCTGGTACACCCAGATGCATGAAGAGCAAGGTAGATTTCCTGAGACTGGAGTTGCAGGTGGTTGTAAGCCACAGTGTGGGATCAGGAACTCAAACCAGGTCCTCCATGTGAGCAATGAGCGCTCTAAAATTTTAAATTGTTTAAAGTTTCTGGTTTTAAAGAGAAATGAGAAGAGTAGTACAGAAAGGATAATAATTATTATTTTACACCCTACCAAGGTTAAGAGGTTGGTGAAAGGAGGTCGAGCCAACAACACACCAAATAAAATAGAGTTTAAAAGCGAGCACCAACAGCCATGCCTCCAATACTTAACAACAGCAACAAAAACAAAATTAGAAAAAATAACCAAAAATCTCTGAGTAATTAATATTTTATACGTATGTTTAAAGTTTTCCAGGAGAATTCTGAAGTAGCATTATAAATAACAAGATTACTGAAGAAATATTTTCCCAACAGTTATCTTGAGTATATTCATTCACCAAGAAGTTATGATAGAAAGCAAGTCATTAAAGTAAAAATAAAAATATTAATTTCTTTAAATTTAAGAACACATTTATTGTCAACATGAACTTTATAATTGTGACTAATTGCTATCTAGTTAAAGAGTCTGGTGCTAGGAATAATCCTAACATATGACATCATATTCATCCTTACTAATATTAATTTATTTATTTATTTATGGTTTTTCTGGACAGTTTATCTGGGCTGGACTGGACTGGCTCTGTAGACCAGGCTGGCCCCTAACTCACAGTGATTTGCCTGCCTCTGCCTTCTTGAGTGCCGGGACTAAAGGCATGCCCAACCACACCTGACCCCTCCTTACTAATTTTAAGGGTGGCTTTGGCATGCCACTACTTTATTTCAAAAGTTCTTGTTCTCATCATTTTGTACAGTAATAAAAAACAAGCATGATAAATGCATTTATTTACTATATAGTATTCTTTTTGAGTATTCATAGTAATAATTTCTAATTTGTGTTTCACATTATCTGTAATACAACGTAGTATAAATGATATAAAGCAAGGTATTTTTGACATAGGAAAGTAGTAGTGTAGTTGGAGAAAGAAATTGTCCAAAAATACATTTCAAAGCTGCTTTAGAGCCAATCTGCATATGTTTCACCTCAGAAGATATTCTCACTTTCACTCAGCTGTGTTTTCCTGAAATAGATGGAATGATAGCTGCTCTACAGAAGACTGTACGGAAGTTCAGTGAAATCATTTAGATGCATCACAGTGGGGAGGTCAAACTAAATTGAAGAATCTATCTGCTAAATAGGGTAAAAAGAAACACACAAAACAGGATAAGAATGGAATGGGAGGGAAGGGACAAGAAGGTAGAGTACAAGAGTGGAGGAGAGGAGAGGAATGAAAGAATGAGTTAATGAAAGCATGGGGTGGTTATGAATGACACAAAACTCTGGGGCTGCACACTGATGATTGCGACAGCTGAACAGCAATAGTCCCAGCCTTAGAGAGAGTAAGTAATAAAGGTTCATTTGTCAGACACCATCTTGCCAAGATGGAAGAGGCCATTGCCCAGGAAAGAGAGATAGCACAGAATCCCCTCAGGTGACTGCATCACTAATGAAGTACCCAGCTAACATTTTCAAATCATAACTAAAATTAAGAGGAAAAAATCCAATATCCAATTCTGGACATAAAAACCCCAGTCCTCACAGATATTTTAATTTGGAGGGGGTATGGAAATTTTTTATTGTGATTTGAAACATCACAGAATAGAAATCTGAGTCTAAAAAACATCTGATATTTGAGATAGAAAGCAGAGATTTGATGCCCTATGAGCATATACAGGGGGAGAAAGTCCCCCTCAGGGGAGGGGAATAAGGAGGAAAATGGGAGGGAGGGAAGAATGGGAGGATACAAGGCATGAGATAACCATTGAGATGTAACAAGAATAAATTAAATAAATAAATTAATTAATTAAAGTAAGAAGAAAGTGAGAGGTAGAGAGTGAAAGGAAAAGAGAAAAGGAAAGAGGGAGAGACAATGGTAGCATCAGATATCTAGTCATCAGTATTGTCATTAAACCTAACTACAATAATTTCTGTGTAGGGAATTCAGTGGGAGGACTGAATCAGCCATCCACTGCTCAGAATGGCTTGGCAATTTCTGTACAAACAAGCCCAAATACTAGTTGGTATCTTGGTCTCCTGAGTAATATATGTAACAACTAAAATTAACTAATATAATGTGGTATTATGGTACCATGTGGATTTGGGGTTATAAGAAGGTCATTTAAAGATGTAAAAAGAAACAAAAACTGGAGGAACTTTACAATAAATCAAGTGAAATTATGACTGCTTCTTACTGATTTGAATGGAAGCACTAAAAATCTCTATGTGCACACTGCCTGAGGTTTGTTCTGGAGGGTAAAAGACAACAAAATTGGAAAAGAACCTATGTGAAAGGATAGAGATGTAGCTCAGTTGAAGATGGGTTTTCTGTCATGCATTTGAACCTGGGTTTGGTCCTGAGCACCTTCGAATGCAAAATAAGGGTAGGAGGGGAAAGTGAAGGAGGCAGAAATACAATGAAAGAATGAAATAAAGAAATACACACACCTGGATCTTTCTTTTGGAGAATTGAGACCATTGATGTTGAATGGAGTGGAGTGAGTCTGACTTTCATGTGAACTCTGGTGCCCCATTTTTTACCACGTTCCCTTGTTGGGGAGGCCTGGTGGCACTCAGAGGAAGGATAGCAGGCTATCAAGAGGAGATTTGATATCCTATGAGCCTATACAGGGGGAGGAGATTCCTCTCCATCACAGTCATAGGGGAGGGGAATAGGGGAAAAGCGGGAGGGAGGGAGGAATGGGAGGATACAAGGATGGGATAACAATTGAGATGTAATATGAATAAATTAATAAAATATTTTTTAAAAAAAGAAACACCCACAAAAAAGAAATACACCAGGGGGCGGGGGCTCACCTTTTCCGTGGAAAGGGGAGGCCGATAGGGAAAGGATGTTGGAAATGGGCCGAGAGGAGGGAGAGAGCTACAACCAGGATGTAAAATGAACACATAACTAAATTAATAAAATGAAACAGAAGGAAAAATTATACCTGATTGAAAACTCTTATCAACCACCAGAGGGTTTAACTAACAAGCACAGAAAAAAAAGAGCACACAACCCATTGTGGACCATTTAAGCCCAGGACATTTCAGAGACATCATCTCTCGTAAGAACAAAGGAAAACTCTTTTATGTGCCAGGTATTGTTTAAACGTAATTCCTTTAAGCAGAACCCACTTTTGGAATTACATGCTCACTGCACAATACCCTTGCAATTTAGTTTTTATTCAGTTCTTCCTGTAAAATCAGAAGGAAAGACAATCTAAACGGGGCTTGATTTATTCTTTATTCAGGCCTTTAGTTCCATTAAATGTGTGTATCTAGGGCTTGTTTACATACATTGAGATAATGCCATCTAGTATAAAACTGGCATACACTAATAACATTATATCCCTATTTCTATTAGAATGCATGTTAGGAATCTTGAGAAAGTTAGGGACAGTGAAAGTGTCAGTGACAGGGAAAAGCCAGATCCTCTGCAATTTCTTTCCACTAATTCTCACTGAGGTTTGAGATTGAGGACATATTGAATTATGCTGAACTCTGCTGAATATACCTTTTTCTTTATTTTTCCTGAGGTACTAAAAGCATGTCATAATAGTCAATCTTGCCTACAGAGATATGGAGCAATCTGACCAAATAAATATTAAGAATAATCCTTTTACTTTATTTTCCTCTCACTTCTCCTTCCATAAACATTTGTTGAAAGCCTTGTAAATATCCCAAGCAGTTTGCAAACAACTGGCACCACAGAAGAAATTCGAGAGGCTGAGTCCAGTGTGCTTAAGGCTAGTACAGGAAACACATTTGAAAAGTCATAGTGGGAACACGTGACTCCTGTTTTGAGAAAAGGAAGATTGGACAATTTTCAGAGTTAAATCTCAGTTCATTATTTTTGCTAATTTAAAAAGAAACTCTGTATCTGGATTGTTTATATCCGTGGGATTTTCTTTTCCTTTTTGCAGTTTTGTGACTTTCATTATTTGTTGACCTCCTGCAAATATATGGCTCCATTAAATATGTAAATTATTCCCCTATGGCAGTAATAGAATAGGATATACTACTAAAGGCCTGAAGCAGGAAAGCAGAGGGACCAATTGTGTATCTCAGGTGGTTGGCAAAATTTTGTAGGTAGAAATATAGATATATGTTTACTTATATAAAAGTACACTTTTTGAGATAATTTAACTCCTAAAAGTCCTAACTTTGCAATGCATGGAAAAGCAATCCACTTAAAAACACACAGTTTAATTACTTCCTCTTTAAAGCAATCCATTTTTTGACCTGGGAAAAACAGTGATGCTCACTCTAAAAAAGCAATCTTCTAGCAAAGATATGAAAATTCTAAGACAATAGTTTTTAACAGTTTTGAAGGTTGACTACCAACTTGGAATTTAACCTACAGTTTTAAAGGTTATTTTTTGAGGCTCTCTAAAAAATAATTTACAGCTTAATCAGCGATGTAGATGCAAATATACTGAAAAGCTCTGGCTAAGAAACAGTTTACTCTTGATACTTTATCTGTGGCCCATAGGAGGTTGAACAGGCAAATTTCTCTAGGTTCAAATGTCTTCCATCTATACTTCATGTAGTTACATATTAATCTAAGATATATATTAGTGTCCTTAAAGATAATAAGGCTAACTGTAAATTGCACAGACACGAAAAGGCTAATTCTATGCCGATTTTCACATTCAAAGGTGTAATGGAACAGATCAAGGGGTTTTAAAGAGAAACAACTTTAACATAAAAATACAGGCTATGACTCTTTCCATTTTGTAAGTATTTGCCTCTAGTTTTCTGTGAAAAGAGCTACCAACTTTATCTCTGCTCAGAAGCAGTTGTCAGTTAAAAATATCATCATTATTAATCTCTACTTGCTATCAAACAGACAAGTATATTTCAAAGTAGTATTCCCACCCTGCTGGGTTCCAGTAAAGGAAATAATAAAGTGAAATAAAAAAAATTTAAAAAAAAGATTGTTCTTTCAGAGGCAGAGATCTAATTAAAAGGAGGCCCTAACAACTCACTGTATTAATTGGAAGCCAACGGAGATAATTGGACCTATGGGAGTATGATTACACCCATCATAAACTGCTTTTTTCACAAGTATAGGTTAAGTGCTTGATGCTTTAATTGGGTGTAGCACTACAATGAAAGTAGAAATAATATAGAAAATTAATATTTGGTGAGGCGAGCTCCTGAATTTCCCTGGCATCATTAAGAGCAATATGCTTCTTTCTTTGCAAATATGCTTTCTTAGGGTTTCTTGGAGCCACTTTGATAACAGTGTGGTTGTAATTCTGTAAACCAAAATAGACTTATGCTATTAAAATTGACCTGCAGAACACATGAGCTGATTTTCAATTAGAAATTCAACAAGATCATATCACCCTGTGATTGAAGTTGAAATGTGCTGCTGTTTTTCTGAAGATAATGTCTTCAAATGTTCCTTTCGACAAACATTGGCTTTCAACTAGATGATTTTCCAAGAAACAAAACCACAGAATTTTAGAACTTCAGGGAACTTCATTGATTGTTCATGTGGTTAAACTCCCATCAATTCAGCTGAAAAGTGACAAATGTATAAATGCCTAAAGATAGCATGTTTTTTTTTTTTTCATAATTAGGAAATGTGCAACCTGACTTATTTCACAGGTAAATGAAATTTCCCCTCAAAAAATAAGTGAAACCTGTTGTTATTAATATATGTATAATATATACACACATATAACATTTTACAGTATTTTAAAAAACAAAGTGTCCAGGTAACAAATTGAAAATTATCGTTCTTACATTGAAAATAGGATAGAGCGTGCCTATTGCTCTATTGTCTTTTATATAACAAAATGAGAACTAATATTCAATTACACTATATACAAGAAGAATACTATTTGGTATTTATTTAGAACATTTATCCTAATTTGTAAATAACTACTTTAAATTATAGGCTTGATAGTACCTAGAATGTTTTCGTTTTAATGACATGCCTCAGACACATAGAATAAATCGCTATCATCTCTTTAGTGGTTTAATCCATAAAACATGATGCAAAGTAATTCTTTTCCTCCTACTTTGTGTCAGGCATGTTATTTCTTATGGAAAGATTCATCTGCCTTCTCTTTAGGTCCAGCCAGAATGGGGCACCATCCTCAAAGGAGATGCTATACAGAAATTCACATGTAGGTAGTAAAACTCAGGGCTCGGTCATCATTAAGTTATCCTTTCCTGGGTGAAATAAAACCTACTGCTACCACCAGATAGATTCCCATATTTATATAGGTCTGCTTACATGTGTGCACGTAGTGTAAATGCATATATATGCATATGTGTGCATATGTATATATAAATATATACATAAATGTATACATATATTTAGTTAATTAGTTACTTATATTCACATGCATACACGTTTGTAAATAATTTGAAACTTCAGTTCCAAGTATTTTCTTCAGTCTCTCCATCAATTTTGAGACAATGATTCTCCCTAAAAAATTAATCTTCTTGACTCAATTAAGCTTAGAGGCCACTGAGTTTCAATAACCTTCTTTCAGAACTTCTGATCTCTTTCCCTTTCCTTTTTCTCCTAGCACTCGGTATATTGACTTTATGCTCCATTGTTCTCCACATCTTTGTGAGTGTTATGATTTGAACTCAAGTCTTCTTTCTTTTTTTTTTGAATTTTATTTTATTAATTTATTCAGATTGCACCTCAATTGTTATCCCATCATTGGTATCCTCCTGTTCCTCCCTCCCTCCTCCTTCTTTCACCCTATTCCCCTCCCCTAGGTCTATTACAGAGGGGGACCTCCTTCCCAACTATATGGTCATAGGCTATCTATCAAGTCTTAGTAGCCTGCTTATTCTTTCTCTGAGTGTCCCCAGGCCTCCCCTTCAAGGGGAAGTGGTCAAATATGGGGCACCAGAGTTCATGTCAGAGTCAGTCCCCGCTCTCCACATAACTATGGAGAATGTCCTGTCCATTGACTAGATCAGAGTAGGGGTTTGATGTTTACTGCTTGTATTGACCTTGGTTAGCACAGTAGTTTAAGCAGACACCCCTGGGTCTAAATCTGCCTGTCATGATGCTCTTCTTGTAGGTTTCTAGGACACTCTGGATGCTTCTATTTCCCCATTCTCCTATATTTCTCTTACCTAGAGTCCTAATAGGATGTCCTCACATCTTTCCCAATCTCCTGGTAAGTGAAAGTCTTCTTTCTTAAATGCCAAATATTTCTGAAATTCCTTCTTCTGCTTTAATAACAATTACTCATTCTCTTATTCTGAAATACTCTCTCTTCTTTTGCCTTTAATTCAGAATGTTCACATATGTCCAAAATGCTTCTTAACAGTGAAACCAAGTAAATGTTGGAATGTTAAGTGGGGAAACACAGCTCAGCATTTAATAGTACCACCAACTTTTCATGAGGACCTGAGTTTGATTTTCAGGTACCATGATGGTATGACTCACAACTGTCTATAATCCAGAAAATCCTATTCCCTCCTCTCCTCCACAGAAAACTGTGCACACACAGCATATACTCACACAGTCACACGGCTAAACACTCACCACACATGTGCACACACTTGAGCACAATCTTACTTAATTAACCTGAACCTTGAGGCACAGTAGGTTTGGCTGATTCCCTTCAGTCAAGTTTCAGCTTGATTTGGTCCTGTTTGACACTCAGAACTGAGATCAAAAGATATATTCTATTGTCAATTCTCATAGGATAGGTTTTTATTTTAATAACCTGTGCAATTATATTCAAACATATCTGTTTCTTTCATTTTTCACTTGTACAAGTTTTTTCCTTTTCATTTATCCTTTTCATGATATTTAGCAATGTGTAGCATAGCTTCTGCATCTCTAGGTATTAAATTAAGCCACTAATTCCAATGGTAACATTAATTATTTTTAATGTGAGTAAAGAAAGGTTCAAGGCCCTAAACCATCTTCCCTGAGTTAAAGTGAGAAACAAGAAAAGAAAAACTGGAAGGTGCTAAGACTGCCTTATGTGATGAAAGTAGTTTGATGTTTTCATAATGAGTATGGTTGTTTAGTTACTTTGAATGAGAGTCAAAGTTTGGACTCTGAATTCAGCTACCTGTAGCCACTAGGTAAATTGATTGACTTCTTAGTTTTCAGTTTCTAATCTTACAACTGAGACTTTTCTGATATAATACATTGGTTTATTGTAAGTACTACATGAAAAAGGGGGAAAATGACATAAGTCCCTAAAATAAAACCCAGTAACATGTTGAGACAACGTGAAAGGTCTCTTAGAAGTGAAGATACATAACTATTGTACGTTTGCGAAGAAGAAAATAATAAAAAAATTATTTTTAGAACACAGAATTTAAATAGATGATATTTGAATTTGCACATAGCGATGAGATTACAGAATTCTAAGTGTAAAACATAAGGTATCTGAAATTCTGCCATGAGGAATTGAGAAAAAAAATCAGCCTAAAAAATATAGCTTTATGTGTATGAAATCACCTGGAAAAAGCAATAATATGGCTTTACTAATGCAGTGTGTTCCATGCATAAATATGATCAGATCTGCTTTAGGCATCACTTTGTGTGTCCTAAGACACCTGGAATCAGGAAAGAAACCAGGCTCCCATACATTCTTAGGGCTCCATCCTGTGTATTTTCATTTGCAACTATTTAATTCACAGTATAAAAGTAAGGCAAGCATTCTTGGCAGTCACACAACTTGTTGACAAACAAGTTTCCCACTTCCTAGCTATTCTCTCTTTATTTATTAGAAATATCACTGTTTATTTTTTAATTTTTGGTAATATGTAGGCTAATAAGAACTGCATACGTTAACATTATAAACTTTATTATTCAAGCATTTTTGTTTCCCTTCTGAAAATGCAATCCTTCAAAACTGTTATTTCATTTGGCAGGAATAATATTCCATGTGAATTGAAACATAAATAATGCATAACATTGTGTTAACAATTCTTCATATAATGATATTCTAAATGTTCCATTTAATTGTAATAATCAACATTGGTTTAAAAGAACAATTAATGATATAAAGTTGCAATAACACACCCACAAAATTTCACAGTAAATATACTTGGGTGTGCTCTTTTGATTGCTCACTTTGAAATACCAAATGGATAAATTTTTAGCACAATATGACAAAGCAGACAGATGTCATAGGATTATTTCATATCTAGTGTAGTAGAGTCAATTTTAACCTTAAATCACATAGATCAATAAATAGATGGTAGATAGATAGATACATAGATACATAGATAGATAGATGATAGAGAGATAGACAAACAAACAGACAAATAGACAGATACATAGTTAGGTAGAGCTTCATCGGGAAGCCAGGACAAAGTCTAACAACAATTGTTTCAGTTATTTAAATTTACCTTGATTTCAAAGAATGTGAATAAACCTCTTAAGTTTCGCTTGACTAAACATGAAACTGAATAAAATATTAAAATGAATAAAACTTCAACTAGGCTAATATCAAATATCTATTAAGTCACATGATAATTTAATACAGATTCTATTTTTCTCTTTAGAAATCTGTTACATATAAAACAGTAAAGAACATGGTGCTGGATCAGTAGTTTTTCACAGGTTTTTCTTGTGTGATTGGGATATTCTGTGTCTGAGAACTCTATTGCAATAGCTTTAGCCACATATGGCCATTAAACACTTAAAAACTGTTTATATAATAATGAAGGATTTGTAAACATAATTACAATGTATTTATATAAAAATAGCAACATGGAGTTCCTACTTTCTACACTGGGCAGAAGAGTATATATAAGCAATGAATGGAACTTGAACCCATTATTGGAGTGATTTTTTTTTCCATTTACACTTGCATTGAGAACAAGATAATTGTGTCCAAACATATTTGTAATAATCTGCTTCAAAAAGCAGAATAAGACTCTTCCTGAGTCTCTTTAATTCTATTCACAAGGGGCTGAAGGTCACAGGAGAGTGACTTGCTATTATGAGCGCTAGTGTCTGACTCACCTGCTCTTTGCCTGGTGGAATAAAAAGCCACCTTGCAAACCTAATGTCCCTATAGCGTCCCTAAGCAAATCACCGTCTGCTTCTGTGGTAAATGGAAGAAAGCAGCTCCCAAACAGATGGCTTATCACTGTGCTGAAGAAGAGGAGGAAACTGATGGCATTGCTCGTTTTTTCCTACTCCTTCCCAATTTTTACTCTAGGGGGAACCTTGTCAGCACAACTTACAAGATATCTAACATATTTTCTGGACATGTACAACGGACAGAATGAGCTAGCTTTGCCGAACACAGTACTCAGAGGTTTATATTTTAGTCCTGCCTGTTCTATAAAAGAACCTTATGTATTTATCTTGCTTCACCAAGGTGCCAACACCGGGGCATTGCTCAGCCCTAGAGTTTTCATATAACTCCCTAGAGGTGATTTATAATACCCTGAATGACGTACTGTTATTATCATCTAAGCATTAAGGTGGACTACATTCAAGTAAAATCAAGACTCCGTGGGCACTAATTCTATCGTGTATAATTACAACCACCAGGTGCCTTGCACTTTACCCAGTGTTCATATTTACTCACCTTCTCCCACATATGCTTGTTTTATGTACTCAAGTTGGGATACTTGCTTCCCTGGGAATTCTGTTTCCATATTACTTAGCACCCTCTAGCTTGTTAACTTTTTCTTAGTTGATTTAATTTGTATATTATTTTTCTAAGAGGATGACACTGAAATTCTTTGTAATTATCGTCTTCTGTCTGTGAGATGATTTTCTATTTTTATGCTGATTACTATTAATGCTTTACAAAAGCAAGGGCCTTTTACCTGACTAGCTTTGATTTATGAATCACGATCTAGCACATTATTTCTTTGAAAAATGACATAACATTTGTTTGGTATTTTTAAAGATTCAGTTTTGAGGACTAAGAAGTAAGGTGATTCAACAGCATTTTAGGAAGCAAAGCATAAATGTAAGACAATGAAAGCCCTTTTTATGATTTTAATCCCTCACGCTGCTTCTAGACTTGGGTGCAATGCCTCAGTGGTTTATTGGCCATCGGGAACTCTTTCTTTTTATTTTCCCCTTATTGAAAACAGAATTTTTTTCTGATACAACATATCCAGATTGGAGTTTCCCCAACCCATCCTCTTGTTTTTTCCTCTCCTGTCCTCACCTCTGGGCAGAGTCCCTTCTGCCTTTCATTAGAAAAAAACAGGCTTCCAAGAGATAACAAAATGTGACAAAAACAGAATATAAGATAAAACAAAACTATCACTTTGGTAGTTGGTCAAGACAACCCAATGGAAAGAAAAGGGCCTGGGAGCAGGCACAAGATTCAGAGACCAACTCACTTACACATTCAGGAGTCCCATAAAAATACTAAACAGAAAGCTATAATTTAGACACATAGGACCTAGTAGAGACTCAGTGCTGTGCTTACTGCTTCCATCTCTGTGATTTCATCTGATTTTTGCTCAGTTGATTTAGAAGGCCTTGTTCTCCTGTTGTCCTCCTTCGTCTCTGGCTCTTTTACTCTATTTTCTTCCTCTTTGGTAGGCTTCCCTGAATTTTGAGAGGAGGGATTTGGTGGAGACATCCCATTTAGAGCTTTGTGTTCTAAGGGTTCTCTTTCTGTGCAATGTCTGGCTGGTAACTTCTCTAATTATAAAAGGAACTCTTTAAAGAATAAAATAATTAGCATTAGTTGTTGGAGACTATCCCCATTAAACCAAAGCATAGTGACCTTGGAATTCATGATGCTTATATATATATTGTGGGATCCTTCCTTGGGTGGTAATTGAACCTTAACAATACAGTCATTCTATGGCTGTTCTGTACTGAAAACTGAGTAGCCCTATATTGTAAGGAGGCTTGATATTCCTATATCTATAAAAATATTCCTTTCCTTTCTTTTTCTTTTTTCTTTACTTTTCTTTTTTCTTTTCTTTTCTTTTCTTTTTTTTTTTTTGCATAAGGTATCACATGTTGGCCCCAGCTGAGTTCAAACTCACTATAGAACCTTCTCTATCTTTGCGTTCAGTTTTTTTCTCTTCCCTTAGCATCCTAAGTGGTTCCAATACTATCATGAGGAACCACAGCCACTTTATGTAGAATTTATTGGAATAATTCCATCATCCAGAAGGTCATAGCTCTCACGTTACTTTTTCATTCACTTCTTGGAATATTTTACCCATCTCCATTTTATAGCTGTTTTCATGCTTTGGGATACAGTTTACTTATATTGTCCCTCCAATAAAATAACCATGGTTAAAATACATCCTTTGATTTCAATCTGTGTAATGTATTATTGTATGTCATTTTAGTCAGTAAATGTCTGTTCACAGTGGAGATAATTATGTCAGTATCAGTCCTCTATGACTAAAGAACATAGATTTCCCCAGGTTGGAACTCACTAGCGTGAAGGAATCTCAACAGAGTTGATAGAAAGATTGACAAGAGTTAATTGTAGAAGCTAGAATTTGTGCAGAAATCACCTCATTGTGAACCTTATACCAAATACTACCTCCCAGGAGAATCATGAATTGAGTCCATTCTTGACTGTATAATAAGACTTGAGACATTGACTTAAAGAAATAAATAAAGGGCTGGAGAGATGGCTCAGAGGTTAAGAGCACTTGACTGCTCCTCCAGAGGTCCTGAGTTCAATTCCCAGCAACCACATGGTGGCTCACAACCATCTATAATGTGATCTGATGCACTCTTCTGGCCTGCAGGTGTACCTGCAGGCAGAGCACTGTATACATAATAATAATAAATAGATATTTTTCTTAAAAAAACTGGTTTCAAGCGTGGCATGGTGGAGCATGCTTTAAAAAAAAAAGAAATAAATAAAACAAAGAACACCCAAAAATCAAAATTCTGTTCCAAGGGTCAACCAGTACTTGTATAATAAACTAGTGAAACTTGTATTCAAACTTTGGTCTTACCCATTACTTAGTTACTTTAATTATCTCTTTCTCCATATACTTTTTTTTTTACAAACATAAGCATTGTCCTATAGAAAGGCCATGACTGCCTTTTTTATCCTCTTAATCATAGCCTAGATCAAAGTAACAATCTTATTTTTGTGCCTTTGCCCTATACCAGACCACAGTCAAGATTTGAAGCTTAAGAAAGAATTTAATATCTTTGTGTTTATGTTTGCCTCTCTTTATACATATTCTGTTAAATTTTACATGTAATAGCTATTTTTTTATCATAGGACCTTATCTTTATAATTCTTGATTTCAATACTATTTCTTCATCTTTTCCTCAGGAGACCATCGTGTAGTAGAATGATATGTACCCAATTTTTCTTTTCCACTTTCCATAAGTAATATTTAAATTTGAAAGTTAGGTCCCAATATCAAATCCTATTACTTTATATTTGGGTTACTATTTTGTAACACAGTCTTTTATAATTCAAAACAGTAGCATCTCATCCCCACTGTAGAGAGAATAAGCATGTGATAAAGTACAAAGAACTAAAGAGTGCACACAAAGGCAGCAAGCCCTAGAAGAAAATCTTAAACACCTGACCCAGTAGCTTCCCTCTCTCAAGCCTACTGTAGTAGTCCCCTAACTTAAGAGAGTTTTGTTCCAAAGTGCCCTTTATTCTGACAAAAAATTTACATGCTTAACTTGCGTCCTATGATATTTCACCAAACCACTATTTGCTCGTTGTCAAGACTACTCTATTTCAAATCAGTCACCTTGGTGCTCTTGTTGATATGATTGCATAACAATTCTTTGTAACACATATCTAAATTTTCCAAAGTTTTCTCACCATATATTCTCCAAATGCAAACCTCAAGTAAGATAAATATATTTCTTTAGCTCTATCTCCCGTTTTCTAAAAGAACTGAGTATATAGTACACTTTCAATTTTCAGCTGAACAAATTACTGTAGGTTTTGTTCATTTACTTATTTTGACATTCCGCATGAAGTTTAAATGTCCACCAATACCTTCACTAAAGTATTAACAAGAACCAGTAATTTTGCTTTTAACCCAGAACAAATAGCTAAGCTCTGAGAGTCTAGATACAACAAGGGGATTTATCTCATTTCCCTCAAATTACTTGTCATGTACAGTAGCTAGTAGCAAAAAGTAGGTAGAATATGGTAAAAAAAATATGCTTTTTAATATAAAGCAGTCATAAAAAATGTCCTATTTCTTGATGCTGGAGAAATGGCTACACAATGAAGTGTGCTTACTGCTCTTCCAGAAGATTGTCTTTCCATTCCCAGGACCTGCTTGGTGGCTTGTTGTTTTAAATTAATTTCCCAATCATTCTACTTTTACCAATAAAGACTTTCTGTAACCCATTTGATAAAACTGCCTCTCCCTCTCTCTCTCTCTGTAAAACTTCCTCTTCAGTAGCTTACCTTTCCTCTCTCTTCTTGAAAGAGTTGGGCCTATCTTATCATGTCAAACAGAGTTGGGCCTACCTTATCCTGTCAAATCTTCCCTAATTAATGACCTTTTCTGCCACTCAATTAGAAATCACTTTCAAACAAGGGTGCTTCCTTCTACAAACTAACTTTACCTACATTGTTTGGAGTTAAAGGAATATAGTACCATGCTGGGACCTAAGCTTTTCTTTACCTGATAGTTGTTCTATTCCAGGCTGGCTATGAACACATATCTGTTTATCTCTGTCTCCTGGATTAAATTTGTGTTTGTATTCCAGGTACATCACACAAACCTAGAAGATCTTTGGATGTGATCTCTTGCCAGCTAGATCACACACAGACCTTGAATATCTTTGTATTTGATCTCTTGACAGCATTATCACATAGATCTTGGAGGTGATCTCTTGCCAGAACAGCCATGTTCTGAATTAACATTCCTGTACAGTGGCTCACATGTGCTCTTTTCTGACCTCAGATGCTCCCATGTGGTATGAATGTGTACTTTCCAGCACACAGCCACATGATAGATAGATAGATAGATAGATAAATAGATAGATAGATAGATAGATAGATAGATATACCTTTCAGTTTTAATTGGGTTAATTTATTACACCTTTCTAAAATAATATATGATTTGATTTAAATTGAGATTTAATTAAAGTTTGCTAGTAAATATTCACATAGAAAAATGTTTAGTCTGTTACCTCCCTGCATGTAAGTCAATCCTGAATCTTCCCTGAAAGGCAACAACTGTACTAGGATTCACCTCTTGCAGGGAAAAGTCAAAACATGGATTAAACCCAATTTTTAATCAGCTGTACAGATGGGTTTATTTCACGAATACACCATGCTGCACAGATGGAGGTTCCTGAATGCCTGACAAGGTGTTAAAACTGTTACTGATATTACAAAGAAATTAGAAATCAGCATAGGAAATTATAATTAGTAGAGGCCTCGTCTCCGAAGAGTTTATTAGCTAACCACATGTATTTTGTCCTTGGCACCAAATGAAAACATTTGGAGGAAGCAAAATTTTAAGCACACACTAGCTTACAGTATCTTGGATTTTATGTGAAATATTGTATTGGCCAAGGCCAGACTTAATAGCTTGGATAATACGATAAACTGTTAGAATGTGGGAATTCACATGTTTTAAAAAGTGACTGGAGTATAGGGATTTTTTAAATTTTACCATTTCTAATTATCTTCACCCATGAATTCTAGTCTTTTTGGTGCAAAAAAGGATATTCTGCAGTGTATGGAAACATAAACCTGGACCTCAAGACAACCACAAAACCTACTACCTACAATCTGTTCTGCCTGCCAGGTGATAGAGATGAGAGAGAGAGAGACAGACAGAGAGAGAGAGAGAGAGAGAGAGAGAGAGAGAGAGAGAGAGAGACAGAGAGAGACAGAGACAGAGACAGAGACAGAGACAGAGAGACAAAGACAGAGAGATAGACAGAAAGAAAGAGAGCGAGACCATTTTCTACAATCCTGGATGGCCAGAAACTAGATACTGGGTAGCTGAAAGACCTGAGGTAGAACCAAACACTACTGGAGAACAAACAAACACATCAATAAAATGATTTCTAATGATATTCTGCTTCACTCAGAGATGTGCCTGGTCCAAGCATTAGGCTTCCTCTGGCAGTAGATGGGAGTCGCTATAAAGACACACATACAGACATTGTGCAGAGAAAAAGGCTCAGTTGAAGATGTACATGTGGTCCTTCCTCTCAGAGAGAAAGAAACCCTGTGGAAGAGTGAGTGGAAAGATTGTAGGGGAGAGAATGGATAGAGGGCAGCAGAACATGGTTTGCTGAATCAACTAAGCAGGACTCAAGGGGCTCACGGAGACTAAAGTAGCATGCCTGAGTCCTGCATGGATCTGCATCCTGTCCTCTGTACATATGTTATAGTTGTTAGGTTGGTGTTTTTTGTGGGACTCCTAACAGTGGGAGCAGTGTGTCTCTGAGTCTGCCTGTCCTTATGACTCTTTTCCTCTTAGTAGGTTGTCTCATCTAGTGTCAGTATGAGGGCTTTGCCTTGTCTTATTGTATCTTCTTTTCTCTTATGTGACTGTTGACTCTTAGAAATCTGCTCATTAAGTAGATCTGTGGAGAAAGGGGCTAGGGGGGCTGCGAAGAGTGGAGGCAGAAGGGAACTGTGGTCAAGATGTATTGTAAGAAAGAAGAATTCTTTTCAATCAATTAAAAAAATAGCATCTTGATCTGGAGACTGGTACTTATGTTACCTATGTATATTATCAGTGTATCAAGCTTTTTAATCAGTGTTGGATGAAATGGGTGAAAAATAAATTAAATAATAAATAGTAATAAGGCAACTTTCTCTTTTTCTGTGGGCACAGGTTTGTCTTATGAAACAGGGTTTCTCTGTGTAGCATTGGCTGTCCAAGACTCACTTTGCAGACCAGGCTAGCTTCGAACTGATCAGCCTGCCTCTGCCTCCAGAGTGCTGGGATTAAAGGCGTGTGCCACCACACGCAGCTAAAATTTTATATTCATTATATTTATCAAATTATTTTTTTATCTTCTGTAAGTTTTGATTCAGAAACATTTAATTATAGAGACAATGCTTAATCTAATATGTATATTTTGTTCAATAAAAATTAACATCAATTTCTTTCTATTTTAATAAAGGAACTGTAAATCCTAAGAAAAGTTTAGGAGAGATGGATTTCAGGTGGTTGTAATATTTATAAATGGGATACAAATAACAGCAATTTTCAAAACTGCCAAATATGGTAGGCAGTGATCACATGTGCTTTTGAGTAGGTGAAATATGTTCATCTAAGTTGAGATGTACATAAAACTTATATTTCTATGAAAAATAAAGTATCTCATTAATATTTTCATAGTTTCCCACCAGCAAAGTAATATTTTAGAAAAATAGAATTAAATTTCTTATACAATTTCACTGAACAGCAGTGATCTACTATATATTCAAAAAAGTATCTCAATGCTGTCTTATAAGTTGTAATTATATATAACTTCATTCAAGTGAATAAGCTCTTTTCCTGTCATATAGTGATGAGCATTATTAACATTCTAAATTAATGACTCTCTATAGAGTTATGACTCATTTAACATAGATTAAACAATTGCACATGCTGTGGTTTAGTTCTTCCAAGTAAAGAAATGCATGCATACTATTCTAAAGAGGATGTTCAATGCTACAGCAAATGAACTTCAGAGTCATTTACCTGGAGGAAGTGACAAACTGTGTGATGTTGATCACTCCTGGATTTCTACTTTATTTTTGTCAGCTTTATCTTTGTCATCAATACCTGAATGTCCTCAACTTCCTATACAGTTGTTTTTCTTTGTTTTCTCATCTTTTGCTTTTAAATAGCCTCAGAGAACTGTCTCCAACATTTTTACTTGTGGGATTTTATTTTGTTGGCTTTACCTTCCAGAGTTATTTCAAGCATGCTAAAGAGGGAAACAAGATTTTCTTTCCTCATTCTGCCATGCCTTGCCAGAGCTCAACCATGACTGGCTGATGTGTGCTGAGCCAGAGTCGAACAAGGTCACCAGCTAGGTCAGCATTGGACAACTAGATTGTAGATACCTTAGCTGTAGAAGAGCGAGTTTTCCCTAACTACAGCTGCCATTGAACTCTGGTGTATAATGAACAATGTTTATAACAATAGAAGAAATACAGTAAAACTGAGATAAAGATATATTGTCTCCTAATTAAATCATAAATGTAAATTTACTAATGATGAGGAGTTTTAAATTGTTATTAAGTTAGTGTTAATATTTACAAAACAAGAAATTCATAAATATTACAGAGTAAGAGAAATGATAATACGTTTTAGTTTCAGCAATTGTAGTATTTTCATTTGACACAGAATACACTTTTGTCTAAACAGCATTTCTCTTATTTTTAATTATTTATTTTCTAATTTGATTTTTTTTTATAAGACAAAAGTGCTGACACATATTTAGTATTAACTATCCCTACGCAATATCACATATCTGTTTCCCTGTTTAAGTTCATTTTAAGGGTATTGTAGCAAGGAACATGATTTAATTTTCTCTAAGTGTTGAAATATTAACAGAATAAATCTTAAATGTCCAAATGGCAAAATTAGATTACATGATTGAGAAGAATTTCAAAAACAGGTTAAATTAAACCTGCTTTTTCTCAAAGAAAGAAAGGATAGCTACATCACAGTCATCCTCAGCCAAAACTGAATTGTGTATTTGTAGTGTGTGCACAGGGCCTCGCCCTACAGGCCTTCTTTTCTTCATCCTCTGGAACTCAGCATTTACTGCTCAGCCCAGGACTTGCCTCAGGCATAAGTAATGAGAACCACCATTATGTTTTATGTCTAGTCATTCCCAAATACCTAAAATTTGACCAATGTACTACCAGGGGAAATGTGAAATATGTTTCAAAATTCTGTTTACAAGATGTTTGCTTCACTCCTTGTCCATATTTAGTGAGCCTAGCTATCTGGAAGAAAGCTATGTGGTTTAGGACTCTGAAAGTATTCTAGGATTTGTGGTAGGATTGCAAATAACAGCTACATTTCAGGATACTAAAGCAAGTCTTTGGAAATACTGGAAAGAAATCCAGAAACCCAGCACCACTCAGGTGGAGGTAAAACTCCTGATAAATCAGTACTAAATCTGTATGTGGGTTTTAGTTTATTTGCTGATTTATCTTAATGGTTCTGGGGATTGAATTGCATGCTAGAACAACTGCATGTTGCACAAGTCCTCTGTTATTAAACTATGTCCCCAGGCTAATGTTGAGGTGTTTTAAGTGACTTATACTTTGCATTTATTTTATGTAAACAAATTCAATCCTCACTGATAGACATTTCTAATGTTACATCCACGGTATTACTTTTATTCATATAAGCATTTCTTCCAAAGAACTGTTGATATAAAATATTTCTATAGGTTTCTTTGTGAACAAAGACATCTTTTTCATTCACTTGAGTATGTAATTTAAAAATACAAAAACATTGCAAATAGTATTCTCATATAAATACAATGTTAGAACACATTACTGAAGGTAATGCAGCTTACTGCTATTTCTAAGAAGAAATTGCACATCGTTGTATGGCCCATATTTTCCTAACCAATAGCTTTTCCTAAATAAGTATCTGTTAATAGTTTTCTCCACATTGTTGAGTCATCTGTTTACAACATAATCTCCTTTCTATTTTTCAAAACTCTTACATAGCTTCACTATTAAAACTTTTAAATGTTTGACAAGATATACTAATATGTCTTATGTTGAAAAGAGATTTAATATCAACCACATATGTATATATGCTTTATCTATTTGTCATGATGGTAGTTTCACTAGCTACTAAAATTTCTCAAGCACAACATGATGCATGGAGTATTAAACAACAAATAAGTAAATAGAAATGATTAATAATGTCATTAAATAATTATATAATACCTTTGGATTTTTAAAATTTTTTATTGATTTATTCTTGTTACATCTCTATGGTTATCCCATCCCTTGTATCCTCCCATTCTTCCCTCCCTCCCAGTTTCCCCTTATTCCCCTCCCCTATGACTGTTCCTGAGGGGGATTACCTCCCCCTGTATATGCTCATAGGGCATCAAGTCTCTTCTTGGTAACCTGCTGTCATTCCTCTGAGTGCCACCAGGTCTCCCCCTCCAGGGGACATGGTCAAATATGATGTACCAGAGTTCGTGTGAAAGACATACCCCACTCTCCACTCAACTGTGGAGATAGGATTTTTCTAATTCTTCATTATAATATATATGTTAACTAATAGATATATATTTGATAAATAGCTGACTATGCCTTTAGAAAGTTAAAGTTTCTTAGTTGAATTGATTCAGACATGATAGTTTCTACAAGTGATAGAAAACTTCAAATTTGGTATATTCTAAGACTATGTCATCTTATCATTGCCTTCAGCCTCATTGAATTGTGGAAGGTAGTAATTTTAACTTGCATTCTTGTGATTAAAATCTTACTTTGTCTTAATATAAAAGAACTAGATTTATTGTAAAAGTATTTACCTGAGTGATAATATATGTATTAAGGGAAGTAGAGTGTCATTATTTTACAAGTCTGCTTCTGAAAATTTAATTCTGCTGATAAGTCACAGGATATCAACAACACTAAAGAGACATTTATGCATGTCTATCATTCTAATCTACCTCCTCTTATTCTGTAATTCAATAGAAAGCTATTGACAAAATGAGAGTATTAACTCACTGACTATTTTGCCATTTTCCTTTATAGAGGAACATCACTCAATAGGCCGTGTATGGGTCACGCTGTATCTTGATGTTCATCCTCTGATTACTGTTAAGGTTTTGTGGTTGCTGACATTCCCACAACCCTAACAAAAGTTCACTGCATGAGGTTGTCATTAATCTATCTGGGGAGAGAAAGCTACAATACTTGAAGTTTGGAAGGCATTAAGGAAATACTATTATAATACAATCAAATAATAATACTGTCTATGTATTAAAGCCCAGATATTAAGTAGTTGCTTCATGCTTTATCATTTCAATTAACTTTTCTAGCAGTACTGAGAAAAAATACAATCTATGTTTGTTTTGACATAAGGGTTTCATCGAGGTTCTTTGACTGCACAGCCAGTTGGCCCCAATGTTAATGTCCATGAATGTCCAACATACATTTGCTTCCTTACCTGTGCACTCTAATATTATTTAGTGTGACCCCATTAGTATCTGGCGTATGCCGTATGTATGTATATGCCTATGTGTATATTTATAAATTGGATTGTTAAATATATATTTGTAAAACTACTTACCATGTTGCTTGTTACGTCCACAATGCTACTGTTATTCACACATGACCTTTACAGTTGCTTCTGACTCACTGAATTCTCTAAATTTCTGGTTGAATTTTTGCTCTAGCATCTCTCTAGACACAAAGAAAATAGTTTTCTGTCTTTTACTGGATTCCGAGATACTACGTTAAATGCTCAGGGGAAAAATAAAACACAACAAACCAGTCTCAAAGAAGTAAACATGCTCTGTGAATCCTCCCAGCAGGGTTACTGCACGAAAATGTTGTCCATGACTGGCTATTTCCTGTTTTGTTTTCTTCCTGACAACTCAGGACCAAGACAGTTTCCTAGAAATGTGATTACAGTGTGACTGAAATTTCCAGAATTCCTTTCCTTCTCAAATTCCCCCTTATTTATTATTTATTTATTTATTGTTTTGTTTTAATTTCTCTCTCCTTCATTCACTTCCAGGTTCTTTCAAGAAGGCTCAGTATCCTAATCTCTTAAGAAACAATTTCGGTGATGAGCCTCCTCCATTTATAGTGCATTATATGGTTCACTGTCTGTCTTGAGATGTTTACAGATGCCTTCCCCTTCAATCCTTAGAAAATTCCCATGGCTACTGATAATTCAGTCACCGAAGATCTGACTCACGTTCAGCTGGGTAAAATCTGGCAACATTGAGACGCCTGCAAATGTCTTCTTGACCATAGCTAAGTACTTGTCTACCTCAAGGCAGTCTCCTCAGAGAATTATAGTTTTTATCAGTCTGACTGCAAATACAGGATTTCTTTTTCTGCTTGAAATTTTGCTGTACGGTGGCATATTGAAAAAAATTTTTTCTTCATGGCCAGGTCGAGTAAAAATTGCATCTCCTAAGTACCCCTAACCAGTGTGAGACTAATTCATGTACAATGATTTCATTTGTTTATTCAAGTTAGAAATATTTGGCTTGGAACTAAGCCTGTACTTAGCAACTGAAGCTACTCTTACTGTCCAGTATAGGCTTCTTATGTTTTCAACTTCCATGAGCAAAGCCAAACTTAATATTGCAACTTTCAGTTGGCATGCTATACCAGTCTTACATGGTCTATTGATCTATGTATTTTATATGCTATGTAAGTTATGATCAACCCATGTGTTATGTTATGTACCTTAGGTCTTTCACAGAAATTGAGCTTTACATGTTGTAAACTCTGCAAAATTCTACAAGGGTAGAATTTTCTTGGTGATGTCTGATGCTTCCTTCTCAATATCAAACTAGAAATGGTGTCTAGGTATCTGATCTGTAATACATATTAATAAATCTTTCCTTCTGGATGAAACTAGTTTTACCCATGCCAAGATGTATAGACACTCATCTGGGAGTAGAAATGGTCAGATGCAACAGGTTCTTTGCTTCAGGCTGAAATGTTTGTTAAGTGTTTTGAACTATTCTTCTAATACAAATTTCAATAAGAGCACATGTGAACTCTGTGGTATGGCCAGACCTCCATTGATTCAGTCCACTCTGGTATGTATACTATTATACTATATATACATATATATGTGTGTATATATATATATATATATATATATATATATGTGTGTGTGTGTGTGTGTGTGTGTGTGTGTGTGTGTATTTGTAGTATATATATAGTATATATAGCAGTATATTATTTCATGGTGGCTTTCATCAGAATTTTCATGATAACAAGGTAGAATAACCTTTCTTAAAGTTACAGGCCTTTTTTCCTACTTGTCTTCTGTAATCCTGTTTTATTTTCCCTGTTTAATCTAAGGCTGTGAGGATGCTAAGGAAATAATTCTGCTACTGAGCTACATCTTCTGCACCAGAAAATATTTTAGTATTACTTTTGAAATGACTAACGTTTTTGCATAAAAGTACATGAAGTAATTTGAATATCAATTCTTCACAAATTAAACAATGATAAATATTCTACTTTTAGCTTACATTAGCTATTTGGGGACATCTCCTAATATGAGATTATCCTTGCTTCTTCTTGATAGGGTATTCTATTTTTGTTGTTGGACCAGTGTCTCACTATGAAGCTCATCTTAGTCTTGAACTCCTATCTTCTTATTATGGCTTCCAACATGCTAGGTTCATATGTAAGTATCATTTTGCATGGCCCTTTGAACTGGTATAGTCAGATATATTAGTTATGTCTAAATGGTTTACAATTTTGCCTTCTTTATAGAAACCAGTTACATGGAGATATGTTCTTGTGTAATATGTTAAAAAAATGAATATTTTGAATTATTTGCTTCGAATTTCAGTCTATTTATATACAATATGAAGCAGCATCCCTACTTAATGATTTTATTCAAAAAATTATCTCTTATAGCCATATTTTCAGAGATGATTCTATATTTATACAATGATTTTAAATGCCACTTCCCTCATGTGGATCTAGCTTTGTCAAGTGCTCAGCCTCATACGTCATATTTGTGTTTGGGGATAGAAAATTTTAAATCCAACTTAATCTATAAAACCATATACATGAATCAAAAACAAATCTCCTGTCACATAGGGGGCTAATCACTTGACTATTTGCAAAGTTGTGTTGTGTATGTGTTTGTGTTCTACAGTCAGTGTAGACTCCCTGTGGGAGTTAAATTTCGATAATCAATCAGACAGAATAGACAATTTAATAACTCAAATGCAAGGCCATTTCTAAATATGCTGTTTGCATGCTTCATTGAGTCATACTAAGGTTTAGCAAGGTGGAAGCTGCTGTGAGTAAAGCTGCTATGTGAGGCTATCATCTGACTCCATGCTCTGGCATTATTGTAAAAGTAGTTGGAAGTAAATCTTTTTAATATTATTCCACTACTAATCTCTGATAATACAAGAGTGCACTTTGTGACTAAATACACAAAGAAATTAATGTAGTTTACATAGCTACAACAAAATCATGGTTTGTGAGTTGTAAGAAAGAGAAAAATTAATGTTTGACTATTACTTCAAGTTTTGTGCTAGTTATAATATGTACAACATGGTATTATTGTACAGCACTATATAAAAATATTTAAAATTATGTTAAACTGTAATACTTTACCATGCTTTATGGGTAAACCATTCAATAAAAGAATTTTAGTTTTGTGTAATTGTTAATGACAAAACATAAGGCTGTAAAGTTTTCCAGAGTCCTATATGTGCATACAATAATATTCTGTTGTAATCATTTATAGCGATATAAACTGCATTCTGTCATGTCTGCCCTATCATGTAGACTTTTCTACAATACAATTATTATACTGTATCAATTACCACCCAAACATATTAAATTATGCACCAAAAATCTTTGTTCTACTGACCCAAAGTCAATAGATACTTATTTCAAGACTTTTAAAGACCTGAGTTATGAATTTTACAATGCAAATCAATAATATCCTATTTAGAATGCTTACATTGCTCTATCCCAGTGGTTTGCAAATTTCACTTCACAAAACTCTGAGGTTTTTTTTAAAACACATGCATGAGATTTTACATAATGCAGCCATTTAAAGTAAGTTCTCTCTACCCTCTTTAGGATTTGTTCGAGGGATTCATAAAGATTTCCACAAGAGTAGAGAACACTGAGTATTAATTCATGCCTTTCTATAATACATTTTAAGAAAAAAGTTCTTGAAAATAATGTGAAAATAGGTTTCAGTAAGTACAGAGTATAGGTGTATCTTCCAGATTTATAACTTTACAAATTTGGAATAATTTATTGTACTTGTACAGATTAACTTTAAAAGTATAGATAATTCAAAAGATTGTATGAATACACACACATATGTGCTCACATATATAGGGATGAAGACTATTATGTTGTATGGTACTATTGCAAAATAAGTAAAATTGAAAGCCCAAGCAATGTATTGTATTCTGAAATAATTCAGAAATCAGTTACTTTAAGTAATGAATCCAATGATAAAATAATTTATTTATGTTGTTAGATATTATTTTGTAAGAGTCCTTTGTAACATACTAGCCCAATGGGCATGTCCCACGAAAGCTTTCCCTTACCAGGAAACTGGGACAGAGGGGAGGACATCCTATTGGGACTGTAGATGAGAGAACCATGTGAGAATAGCAATGTAGAAGGATACAGTGGGTCCTAGAAACCTACAAGTAGAACATTATGATAGGCAGATTTGGGCCAAGGGGTCCCGCTCAAACTAAGGCACTAGCCACGGACAATACAGGTGGTAAACTTTAAACCCCTACCCAGATCTAGTCAATGGACAGAACAGTCTCCACACTTGAGTGGAGAGTGGGATATGACTTTCTCATATACTCTGGTGCCTCACATTTGACTATGTCCCCTGAAGGGGGAGACCTGGTGGCACTCAGAGGAAGGACAGCAGGTCACCGAGAAGAGACTTGATACCCTATGAGCATATACAGGGGGGAGGTAATCCTTCTCAAGAAGAGTCATAGGGGAGGGGAATAAGGGGAAAATGGGAGGGAGGGGAGAATAGGAGGATACAAGGAAAGGGATAACCATTGAGATGTAACAAGAATAAATTAATAAAATAAAGAGTATTAAAACATTCTTTTGCTATTGATTTTTTTTTTCAAAATCCTGTGTATGTAACATTTATAACACAGTTAAAGTACTGGTGTGTGTGTGTATGTGTGTGTGTGTGTGTGTGTGTGTGTGTGTGTGTGTGTGTGTGTACATGTTCACAATGGTGTGCATGTGCCTTGTGGTGAATAGAAGGAGAATGGTCCCACTAGATCTTTCATTGAATAATTAGTTCCCAGTTGGTTGAGATTTTTAGTATTTTTTTTTATAATTTATTTTTTTTATTAATTTATTCTTGTTACATCTCAATGGTTATCCCATCCCTTGTATCCTCCCATTCTTCCATCCCTCCCATTTTCCCCCTATTCCCCTCCCCTATGACTGTTCCTGAGGGAGATTTCCTCCCCCTGTATATGCTCATAGGGTATCAAGTCTCTTCTTGGTAACCTGCTATCCTTCCTCTGAGTGCCACCAGGTCTCCCCCTCCAGGGGACATGGTCAAATATGAGGCACCAGAGTTCGTATGAAAGTCATACCCCACTCTCCACTCAACTGTGGAGAATGTTCTTTCCATTGCCTAGATCTGGGTAGGGGTTTAAAGTTTACCCCCTGTATTGTCCTTGGCTGGTGCCTTAGTTTGAGCGGGACCCCTGGGCCCAAATGGGAGAATAGCAATGTAAAAGGATCCAGAGGGTCCTAGAAACCTACCTGAACTTATGATAGGTTGAGATTTTCTTGAAGAGAAAATATGTCACTTGAGGTGGAGGGTAGGTTTTGTGTTTTCAAAGTCAGGCACTAATTCCTCTCAGTGTCCTATTGTGGCTTAAAATGTAAACCCTTCAGTCAAGATACACCAGCCTTGATGGCCTCCTTGGGGGGCTCCTGAACCCAGGGTACTTCCACCCATTCTTCCATACCATTCTCAACACTCCACCTAGAGTGCAGCAGCAACTCTAGCATCTGTCCAGATGCCCCACTGGGTGGAGTCTCTCAGTAGACATCCATGTTGTGCTGATATCCACTTATAAGTGAGTATATACCATGGATGTCTTTCGGGATCTGGCTTACCTCATTCAGGATGGTCTTTTCTAGTTCCATCTATTTGTCTGCAAATTTCAATATTTCCTTGTTGTTTTTTTAAAGCAGAGTAGTATTACACTGTGTAAATGTAGCACAGTTGCTTTATCCACTCTTCAGCTGAAGGACATCCAGCTTGTTTCTAGATTCTGGCTATTACAAATAAAGCTGCTATGAACGTAGTTGACCAAATGTCCTTGTTGTATGATGTAACATCTTTTGGGTATATAGCTGGGTCTTGCAGTAGCACTATTCCTAATTTTCTGAAAAAGCACGAGAGTCTGCTGTCACTCCAATTTTTGACCTTAGCCATTATGGTAGGTATAAGAAGGACTATCAGAGTTGTTTTGATTTCCATTTCCTTGATGGCTAAGGACATTGATCATTTCTCTAGGTGTTTCTCAGCCATTTGATGTTCCTCTATTGAGAATAATCTGTTTAGCTTTTTACCCCATTTTTAATTTGATTATTTAGGTTTGTGGTGTTTAATGTACTGAGTTCTTCATATATTTTGGATATTAGCCCTTTGTCAGTTGCATGGTTGGTGAAGAACTTCTCCCAGTCTGTAGGCTGTTTTGTTTCATTGACAGTGTCCTTTACCAAGGACTGTGCATGCCGTAAATAGGCCCCCTGTTCAGACCTAGCCAATGGACAGCTCATTCTTCATGGTTATGAGGAGAGCAGTAACTGCCTATGACATCAACTCTGGTGCTCCTAATTTGATCACTTTCCCTTGATTGGGAGGCCTGGCTGCACACAGAGGAAGGGAAGGAGGTTATCTCGATGAGACTTGATGGGCTGTGGTTGTATGGTGGGGTCGGAGGTCCCCCTCTGTCAGAAGTCTAGGGGTGGGGAATAGGGCAGAAGGGGGAAGGAGTGTGGGAATAGGAAGATACAAGGGAGGGGATAACAATTGGGATGTAATCTGAATATATTATAATAATTTAAAAAATTTTTAAAATGTAAGTTTAGTGTTCCCCCATCATGGCTGCTTTCTGTCATGCTTTCCTGAGATGGTGATAGACTGTTATCCTCTGAAACAATATGGCAAAATAACCTTCCTCTTCTCTAATTTGCCTTCCTCATGGTGTTAAAACATAGCAGTAGAAAAGAACCAATAAAAGGGCAGAGACTGGAAGTTAACACTGAGTCTTCCTTGATCTTTCTGAGCTTTCCTTTCTGAGTCTCTTACTGAATAGGAGGACTCTCTGATTCAGCTGGCTTGTCAATTAGCTCCACACAGCAACTTTTGTCTGTACTCCCCATACTGGAGTTAGAGACATGTACCATGACTAGGTCCTCATGATCCCAAATAAGACATTTTTCTTACTGAGCAATGTACCTCACCCAAAATAAGACAGTGTAATGCCTTGCCATATGACAATCAGAATATTAGATAGATGAATCCACATTTATTCTAGGATCATCTTCCAGACATTATAAATTTGTGTTAGGATGGCTTGAGCTCCCACTGTTATTTAATTTAATCCTGACTGTACACACACCACAAGAAGTCTGCAATGATTAGTAAAATGTTAGAGTTGTGGTTTCAGTAGTGATCTCCTTTTGCTACGTAATAACAAAAGGATATAGAATTTAAAACAATAAAACTAGATAAGAACTTAGTATTAATTTTCAATATAACACTGACTTTAAAGATGCAGTGAAGCAGGCCCAAAGCTTTAATTAGCTCTAAATATTTCCACAGTGTTGTCTATGATAATACCACTCATTCGTATTACCATTGCACCAAACGTTGCCCAAACATCCTTTATGTTCAATTTTAAGATTTATAAGGATTTTTTTTATTCTTTACTAGTACCAGAAGAATTAATTGGGATAATACAAAATAGTTGGCTGTTTCAGCAGATTTATCACTCTTTCTAGAAAATTAATTGACTACCCCAAATAAAAATGGTATACAGGGAGTCAGCTATAAGAATGTATTTTCCTTAAAGAATTGAACCTAAAACTTGAATAGTTGTTGTGCTTGATTATCGAGCCTCTATTTTCATTAGCTTCCAAGAAATTCTGTTACATTGAAGCAAGTAGATTAAATGTTATTAGGCTTAATACCTTTTAAAAGGAGTAATCTGTTGCAGTGATAATGGAACTTAAAGTAAGTACATTTGTTAAATTGGTTTTTACACTATTGTCTTTTCCCTGTTGGCCAAATGAATCTCTATACTTTACATTCTAATTGCAATGATAAGAAATCACACACAGACACACACACACACACACACACACACACACATATTGTTATACATTGCCCACCTAGTCATCTATCTAGTTCCAGTGATAATACAATGCATCACACACACACACACACACTCCCTCACATACACATACATGAGAGAGAGATTGAGAGACAGACGAGTTCACACTACGCTAAATGCACACATAAATGTAACTGAAAATTTCACTACCACATTTAATCCTATGAAAAACAAACGCTATAGAAGATTTTCATATAAATTCTTGAACCCAGTGGCAGGAGAAACTTACATTGCAGTGACAAGAAAAATTATATAGATTAGAAGGAGAAAGGAAACCTAATAAAGAAGAGTAAGGGGGAGTTTGAGAAGGAGGGATGGAATGAGCTACAGAGAGAAGAAAGAATAAAGGGAAGATCCAAGAGTAAATCACCCATATCAGTTGACCCTAGTTTATATTTCCAGTCTCTTAAGTTGAGGAATTTGTTCTACTATTATACATAGTTAGAGGCAGAGTTTTGATTCTTCTTTTTGTGTCAAGACACCTGTCTTTTTTACTTCAGTGCCAGAAGGGTTTAGCATCTTGTCACTGAAGCAACACAGCCTGCACATTTATAGGTGTCACTCACTCTACCATCTGTTCCGTAGGATAACAGCCACCATTATCACCCAGCCTCCACCTGAGGCTCTAACAATCTCTGGGGATTAAAGTTCGGATCTACAAGGAAGAATGGCTGGCAATAATGTTGCTGCTCAGCTTTGCTTGACCTTAACACCCGTGCTGTCAATACTGTACTGCAGCTTGCTAACTGTCTTTCGGGCTATGTGGCTACCATACTATGAAGTTTTTCATTAAGCCATAGAGCCATTCATGAACCTATGCACTCTTACTAACAAGTTATTAATTACCATGTTATTAGTATGTTTGGTCCCTTTTCCACTCATTCATACCTCACTAAATCACATGAAGCTTATACATTTTCTTATTTAATTGAAAATAATTTCTTTTCATATAATATATTTTCTGATTGTAGTTTAACTTCCTCACCTCAGATTTTAAGTCAACCAAAATCTTAATTATATTTAATTTATAGGGTCACAACTAAACCTAAGTTAACAAACCTTAATTAAATTCAATTTGTAGGATCAATTTGTAGTTTATTATTGCATAAACTTCGCAAATGGAATTACATTGTGTTTACACACTACATACATACATACATACATACATACTTGAGATTATAAATGAAATGGAAGCTGCCTTTGGTGGTACATGCCTGTATCCTTGCATTTAGAGGACTGAAACAGAAGGATCAAGAAAAAACTCAATTATAGATTGAGTTCAAGGCTAGCCTGATGTAGTGAAAAGTATCTCTGCTCAACAAAACAAACCTAAAAACAAAAAGAAACTTAAAAGTAGAAAGAAACATAATCAATTAAATCCATATCAATATTGGACAATAGAGATTTTTGGAATATTTGATATTGTATCATTTAGAATTCCTTTACAATATCCAATAATATTGTTATGTAAAAACACAATATAAGTTGATTAATGAAACTATTACTAACAATTTTATGCGTATACATTTAAAAAATCTATAATCAAATATCTCCAGTCATTAAATAAGTAGAGGAACACATGAAAATGTAACATATTCTTGTTTTACATTAAGCTATTCTATATCGATTCAATAAGGTTTTCTAATTATAAATGGTGTGTATAATCGTGTCTCCTTTATTTTTATGCTTTCATTATACCTGTAAGAATCTTCTTCTAAATCTTCTCAATAGAGGCAAGGAACTGGGCTCTATTTAGTTATTGCAAATCAAGCGAATAAAAATGTTTTTGTGCAGAGATGGTGAAACATGATAATGCTGTCGATTTAAATAAAGCAGCTCATTACAGAAGGAATGTTTGCACTCATTTGGTTATATCACTGAACTTTTACTGTGGCTATAAAACAGCATCCCTTTGTTACTACAAACACTGAAATCTGCCTTTTCCTTTTGCTTTCCCCACTGATTTTGTTTGTGTGCCTGCTTGCTGCTTTTGGAAGGATTTAGCTCCTCTCTCCTCTGGGAAGCAGTGACTGCTGCCCAGTAGTATACGAACGTGGATGTCTGCAGACACATTCCACCATCTACTAGACAATATTAACACGTTAATTTATTCAACAAACCAAGGAGTTCAGGCACTCACTGGAATTTTGTATTTTCATGAAAATTAGCATGGCTTGCAGGGAGGCATTTTTAGCTGTTATCTCCAGGACTTGGTTTGTGAAGGCACTTCTGGCTTTCATCTGCCAGGACTAGCACTTATATGTCACGCCCCCTCCTGATCCATTTGAAATGCATGAAGGACATTTATTTCTTCAGCCAGCTTCACTTACATATAGTGTAATGGTGCTTTTTTGCAGTGTTTGCAGAAGCAGGCGAAGAAAAATACTGCTGTTCCTTATCTGTGAAATTCATGTGCCTACCATGGAACACCATGTCAACAGATCAAGATCTTATAGTAGTTATGCTAAAAAACAAAAACAAAAACAAAACTTTCTTTAATGAGTACAGATTACTCAAGTATCATCTGACTTACTTTGGTAAACCAGTTAATTTATGCACTGTGAAAAATTAAATAGGAATGACCACTTTTTAGTCCCAAATGACACTGTGGAAAAATAAACATAATTCAAGGCTTTCCATAAGAAATGTGCATAGATAGTACATATTTTCAGTGTTTTTCTGAATAGAACTTAGGTTTCAGAAAATAATTAACTCAACAAATACTTGAGCTTCTACAATGATTATTGTAGAAATTATGAACCAAAAATTTTAACTTCCAGGAGCACAAAGTTTAGGAAAGCCAGAAACCGTTAGTCAAACCATTTTGGGTTATTGCCACAAATAATCTGGGACAAGGCATTTTTATTTGACAAGAATTACTAACAAGTAACACAGCAGAAGCAAAGGAAAACCATTTAAGATTATAACATGGATCCCAATTTTAACTTTTGAGGTAGAATATTTTAACAAACTGATGAGAGTAGAAGGGAGTACAATTCTGTACAGAGAATACAATAAGCAAAATAAACGTAATTCAGTGGAGTAATACAAGACACCAGGGGAAATTCTAAAATGTTGACAGAACTAGTACATAGATTGTACATGTGTGGAAGATTTAAAAAGTCATAGAAATAATAAAATTAAGTTGTATGACAAGAAAAATAAGATTCCCTCTCAATGGTTACGTAGGATCTTTTTAGGAAGTTCCCTATTGAGGTTAGTATCACTTTACTTTTGCAAGGATTCTAGAATGTTATTTCTTCACTTTGTTGAAACTCTTGATCAATATAACTACATTTAGATGTTGGAAAATAGGGCGATCATCCAAAAAGGTGATTAACATAGATTTTTTTGCAGCCAGCCTTTATCTCTACTAATTTACTGTCTGAGTTTTATCTCCTTGACAATCACCATGATGTGCTTAGATACTTAGTCTTGCCACTGGTATGCATGAGGCATTCCCACCACCTTTCTCACCATCATGAGCTCCCTAAAGTGAGAGTAGAGGGTATCTCCACTTCCTCTGTAAATTCTGGAATGTATTTTTGACATAGAACAAGTTAAATAACAGGATGACTTTTCCAATATCAAGCACATTCTCAATGTTGTCTTCCCCCAAAAGGTGAAGCATAGGGTCAGTAAGATGACTGCAGTAAGCGAATGATATTATCTCTAATGCTATCCTCCTCTTTATAGAGGGATTTTTTTTTCAAAAATCTCTTGCACAATTCACAATCTTGTGTTACTATTTTAAATTCTTATCCAAAAGTTTTCGGACTCAAGGCCATGAGCTACTTTTTTCCAAAATTACTAAAGATTGTAAGTTATATGAAGGTAAACAAAAAAAAAATAGGCAATCAGGTGTCATTAAAACTTAATCATCATATAAGTAACTCCAATAAACAATGCTGAGTCATGTAAATATTGGTGTCGCTAATTAAGGTCATGTTATAGTTACTTGACCTGCTGAGCTAAGAGCGTATGATGAGCCTGGGCTACAGATGGATCACAGCCCTAATTTTTTTTAAATAACAAAATGTTTTAGAGTAACATCAGTAGTAACATACTACCTCATGAGGCATATTCATCTAGATTATAACCAAAATTTGCAGGCAAAATTCCTAATTTGAAAACACATACCGTCTCCCGATACTTAGCAGCATATAATATTGTCAACTGATAGATATAAAGATTGTCAATTTTCATTTGTAACTAAGAGAAATCATATCTGGTTCTATCAGCCCTTAATGCAGCTTATATTATAATAAATTAAAAACAGATACTACCAAATTATAGAGAGGAACCATCAGTGATTTTAAATAATATCTCCTGAAAGATATTGACAAACTCTACTGAAAGCAAGTAAAGGCATTTTAGATATCTATTTTAAATGTATATTTTTAGGAATCTTATTCATAGTTTAAAATTCTTCTAAACAAAATTTTTGTTGGTTACTCAAATATTTATAAGGTGTGTCCATGTCTAAGTTCCTGTAGTATAACAAGTACATCCCACTCACACAGGAAGAGAAACTTACTGATTTGTCTCTCTGCATCCCTCACAGGTTCCTTACTCTGTTTCTTATATTGACATTTAGTCATGTATTCGAAAGAAAATTCCCCCTTTGGCTTATAAAAAAACACTTAGATATTGTTTTTGTTAAAATGCACTAACTTTCTAGGCAGGCTTGGTGATGCAGGCCTCCAATGCCTTTACTCAAGAGGCCTAAGTTGGTTTAAGGTCAACTTGTCCCTTATCTGATGTTTCTATCATTTTCCAAAGCCTGGGGTCACCTCGGATTCTAGGGACTAAGGCTAAAAATTTCATATCCTGTCAAACAGACCGTGCTAGAAATGATGCCAGTTTCTGGTGATGGGAGGCTGAACTTATGCCAAATAAAGCAACAATAGCAAAAACAAATAAACAAACAAACTTTTTGATGTTGTTATATTATCAAGCATGTTTGGGACTAGATTGCTCCCCTTATGTGATGACTACGGTAACGTTTTCCTTTGGCCACTCCCCGAACAGCTAAAACTGACACAATGATGAATGAACTAATGTACCTTGTCAAAGATTGCTTTCTTGGACACTTCTACTAGGGCCTACACTACTCATTCTATATGGAGCTTTTTATTAATTAATTAATTTATGTATTTATTCATTTTACATCCCAATCATAGCCCCCTTATCTTCTCCTCCTAGTTCAATCTTCTCTCCTTCCTTCAATCTTCCCTCCCATAGCCATCAGAGTGATTGAATAGCATGCAACAGAGTCCTTGTCAGAGACAGACCCCCTGCCTCCCCTTACTAGTGGACCCACATGAAGACCAATCTGCCCATCTGATACATATGTGCAGGGGTCCTTGGTACAGGCCATGCATGGTCCTTGGTTGGTGTTTTAGTCTCCACAAGCCCCATTCTTCCCTAATTACCTGGCTCTGTTCGTCTTCCTGTTCAGGTCCTTACCCCTCCAGGTCTTTCTATCCTTCCCTCAACTCTTTCACAATGCTCCCTGGGCTCCACCCAATGCTAACCTCTACGTCTCCTCATCTGTATTGGGTGGAGCCCTTGCAGGCTATAGTGAGATTGGTATTGCAAAAGTCCATTATCTGTCCTCATTCCCAGTGAGTTACTTTAATTATATCTTCATATGTTCTCTTCTGTTCACCATTCTTAATGGGTTAATGGGTAAATTGAGGACAGGTGGCCAAGCACAGCCTGCTGCAGTTGGTAGTGACAAAGTTGAAACTCTCTAATAAGTAGAACGCAACACTTGATATAAATCAATGTATAAGTCAAATTGTGCTTTTTGCACATATTTAATAAATTTTAAGGTTGCTCATTGAAAGTTGTTTTAAAATCAGGATCATACAGCTAACCTGTCCTTTTGGTTCTTATGACGGTATAATGCCTTAACTCATGCCAGGCCCTTAGAGGAAAATAAATGCTATCTCTTGCTATTATTATACCATTCAACACATCTCAAACCTAAGCACATTTGAAATATTTACTTGCTTATCTTAAAGTAAATACATTATTCTTATTTATAAATGTATATTTTTAGAAGCTTAAGACATCTGCATATTTCCTAAGAAATTTGGAAATAAGCAATATATGTTTAGCAGAATTACTGAGATTCACTAAAAATAAATGGATTTTTACAGAACATTAAAGAGCAAAATTTTGCTTCCTTTTGAGTAATAATGTATCCATAATATACTTGAATACACAAAAACAGGGTGTAAAATATTAGTGAACAAGAGAAAAATTGTAACAATAGTTTTCTTCTTCCTTTGTGTCCTAGGACAAAAGTAAAGACATCCTCAAGGTCACAGAATCATATGCTCTTTTAGACTGAGTAATAAAATTATACTTACTGATATTTGCAATGTAACAAATTTCCATCTTAAAGCAAAATGAAGTTTACATATTGCTGCAGGCATTGTGCAAATTAGAACTTCATTGAATATTAATGAATTACTCTTTGTGGCCAATTGTTATGCAAATCAGCAGAGTGTCAGAATTTATCATTTTATTTAGTTGAGGATTAGGGGGGGAATGCTTTTAAAATCAAACTGAGCTCTTTACAGACTAACATGAATACTAGATAGAAAATTTTACACAATTCCTACATTTTAGGAGTTAATGTAGTTCTGGGGTTATTTGTTTAAAATATTAATATGTATGTTGTTCAAAATATACTGTCTTCAAAACTAAAAGATCTTCATATTAAGAGAATATGTTGCTTTCAGAAATACAAACATGCATGCATATGAAGGCTAAGATACATTATTAAGTGAGCAAAGGAGAGATAAAGGCCTTGAAAAGATTTTAGAATATAATTATTCTTTCCAAATGTCCACATCCTTCCTGTCTCTATCCACTATAAAATAACATTAGAACTTTGGAGGGAATTACAGTTTATTTAAAGAACAGGTTTCTAAACAATTCATCGGATTACAAGTCAGGATGATAAGGGTATACTCACTAACATATGAAATCTCTAGTTGTTAAGGCATGTGAGAGTGGTAGCTTTCAAGTTATTTTAAAACCAGATTTTTAAAAAAAATCTCAGTCTGAAAGGGAATATAACATGACACAAATTCAGATTCCACACAGATAAACTATACACAAAATTCACTACATAATATTTCCCTTTACAAGTAGTCATTGTTTCTTTTAATCTATGAGAAATTTATTCTTGTCAATCAAAAATTCAAAGAGAGATGGAGGGTGGGAACGAAAAGATAAGCGCAGGGGATAACATTCAGGATGTAATGTAAATAAATTATAACAAACAAAATATATATATATAAAAGAAATTCATAGTAAGAGACTCAAATTTCCTTTGGATAGCTACTTCGGAAAATGAGTTAATTTTTAACTTCCTACAAATTCAATAAAATATGTACTGTTAACTGGGAGCACATGCAAAGGCTACCATGTCATAAGGAGTATTTAAGAGACGGAATAATGAGGTAACTATGTATATTCTTGACAAATTCAATTTAATATTATCCACCTCTTGGTAACCTGCTGTCCTTCCTCTGAGTGCCACCAGGTCTCCCCCTCCAGGGGACATGGTCAAATATGAGGCACCAGAGTACATGAGAAAGTCATATCCCACTCTCCACTCATGTGTGGAGACTGTCCTGTCCATTGGCTAGATCTGGGTAGGGGTTTAAAATTTACTGCCTGTATTGTCCTTGGCTGGTGCCTTAGTTTGAGCGGGATCCCTGGGCCCAAATCTGTCTATCATAATGTTCTATTTGTAGGTTTCTAGGACCCACTGGATCCTTCTACATTGCTATTCTCCCATGGTTCTCTCATCTAGAGTCCCAATAGGATGTCCTCCCCTCTGTCGCAGTTTCCTAGTAAGGGAAGGCTTTCGTGGGACATGCCCTTGGGCTAGTATGAGCATATACAGGGGGAGGTAATCCCCCTCAGTCACAGTCATAGGGGAGGGGAATAAGGGGAAAATGGGAGGGAGGAAAGAATGGGATGATACAAGGGATGAGATAACCATTGAGGTGTAACAAGAATAAATTAATAAAAAAAAAAAAGAAAGAAAAATAATAAAAAAATAAAAACTAAAAAAGATAATTGAAAAAATAATATTATCCACCTATAATTCAGGGACTTGTTTTAGTTTACTTTCTGCTAGTGTGATACAACCATGACCAGAGCAATCCAAAGAGGAATGGGTTTATTTCGCTTACAAATCCATATCACAGTGCATCATGGAGAGACTTGAAGGCAGGAACCCGAGGCAGAAATGTGGAAGCAGGAACTGAATTAGAAACTAGAGGGAAATGCTTGTTTCCTACTTGCTCTCTCATACAGCCCATGACCACCTGCTCGGAGGTGTCATTGTGTACAATTGACTGGGTACTCCCACATCAACAGTCATTAAGCAAGAAAATAGATATTAACATAGGCTTATATCATGAAGGCATAAAAATATATCTAAGCCATCATCCATAATTTCATGTTTTGTACTGCCCACACTATAAATATAATGGAGAATTTTATTTACATGAAATTAATTCTTGTGTTAGTTATTTTTATTGGTTACTTAATATAGAATAAAGGATATCCATTAAAATTTATAATAAAGATTAAGTATGTTTGTTTTTCCTTTAGAGGGGTTATGAAAGCTGAAAATTTCCATTTAGATAACAAATATATACTGTTACATAATTTAAAAACAATTTCTTTATATAACCATGCAAAGCAATAGAAAACACATTTTATTCATAGCATGTAAGAGTTTCTTATGCTTCCTTTTGTATATCGTGATTTACCTGCTATTTCAATGTTTAAAGTGATTAGGTAGGACAGAGTGTGAAAAGGATTCCCTGAAACACACTAATGTGTTATATAAGCTGATTTTCTTTTCAAATTCAACCGGATCCTTCTAGATCTTAACAGAGTCTTGGTTAAATAGTCAAATGTTAAGGGACAAAAGTCACTAATTTAACCACCAGCCTTTAGAACTAGAGTTATTACTGTGAGTTCTATAGATTTACAAATGGTATTGACTCTGTGCACCCAGTAGAGAAAAGATTGAATTTCCTTTCTATGTAACAAATACGTGTAATTAATTATGATGTCAGCCTCTCTAGGGGACATTGTCTTATCCCCAGAGAGCCACTAATTTATGCTGTTTCTATCCTTTGCTATAAACAAGCCTTCATTTTCTATTCTCATTTTCTAAGTTTATTTCTTGACTCAAAACAACAACCAAAAAAAAAAAGAAGGGGGGGGGAAGAAAAATATATTCTGATTAAAAACTATAAAAGATAGTTTTGGTGACCATGTGCTACTGAGGCTGTCAAGGAAATAATCCCGATGCTAAAGTAACACAAATAAGCTAAAGGAAACAAGGTCTTGTTTTCAGTCACAAGAGAATTCCTAACACCCAAGAGAACCGAAATTCCAGGACCCTAACTGAATATTTAATGTCCACAGTAAGAAGCAGGTAGAGATCACTGTCTCCCTACCAGCTGCCTCACCAGAGCTCTCAGAGTCCTCCTGTTAAGTCACCAAACTACTTGTTCATGGAAGAATTCCCATTCCTGTGGCTATCTTGAAAATCAGGGAAGTTGGACTTTGTTTATTCTATTTCCCTTCTCTCTCCATTATTCTAGGCCAGTGGTTCTTATCCTTCCTAATGCTCCCTAAAGACCTTTGATACCCCATTGTGGTGCCTCACACTCCCATAAAATTTTTGTTGCTACTTCAGAACAGTAATTGTGCTAATCTTAAGAATCATAATGTATCTATCTGTGTTTTCTGATGGTCTTAGGTGACCCCTGTAAAAATATCAGTAGACAACCCAAGGGGGTTGCTACCTACAGAATGAGAACCATATTTCTAGGGCATTTTTATAATACATTTTATTTATTATAATTTATTCACATGTTGCATCCCATGTATTATGCCCTGGTTCTTATCTTCCAGTTCCCACCCCCTCTTCCCTCTTCTGCCCTATTCACCTCCCATAGACCTCTAACGGGGTGGTGGGGCTTTCTATCCCACTGTCTGGCCACAGCCTATCAGGTCTCATCCGGATAGCCTGCATCCCCTTCCTCTGTGTTCCCAGAAGGCTGTCCTGCCAAGGGGCGGTGATCAAATCATAGACACCAGAGTGCACGTAAGAGGCCCAGTGGCATCCCCCACACCCCACTTGAAGAATCAGCTGTCTATAGGCTATATGTCACATTAGAGTAACGATTCATTTCATATGCACACTGCAAACAGGCTTGAAGTTTATTGTGTACTAAAATACTTAGATAATGTTACAGATAATTTGACCCATGAGAAATAACTGTCATTTGTATTCCTTTGCCTAGTTAAGCATTTTAAATAGTATCAGGAAACGTATGGCACAACAGTGCTGGCTTGGAGAATAATCCAAAGATACTAAGGTGATTTCCATCTGACTGAGGCAGACATGCTGCTAAGTGATCTGTGTGATTTGCTTGGTTTAATAACCAGTTGTCTCTGGCTCACTGGGTGCCAAGGGCTGCTTCAACAACTCAGCCTTGAGCATGACAGAGACTGCTGAGTGACCGCAACATGATTTTGCTATAAGCAGCCATTTGCCTGGTGAAAAAAAATCAATGAGATCCTGATGTAATAGTAGCATTTGGGTGTGTGAGTCCTTTGCTATCAATGAATAGCCTTGCTATCTAATTTTCTTTTATGCATTTAATTTGCCCTTTTTCTCCCCTTAGCAGGATGTCACAGTTTACTACATTGTATTCTAAACAAACACAGAAACAATTCAGCTATAAAACTGTTCTCTTGGTTAAGGGCCTTTTTGGTTTTTTTTTTTTTATTTTACTAAGCATTACCAATAATTAAATGATAAAAATGCATTTCCAGTGTCATCATACATACAAAGAGCTGAGGGAAGCAGTCATTTGATATAAACAAAAGAAACAGATATAATCAGTACATATTTCATGATTAGCAAATCATTTATCTTTTAAGAATAAAAATTTTAATTATTTAATACAAAATCCCCACAAGGGTAAAGACTGGAAAGGGTGGATGGTTTTTCATGCAACTTCTAACAATCTCCAAGTGTCTTTTATAGCTTTCTACCTGACTCGTGAAATTATATCACAAAATAACTATGTTAAATAAAAAAAGGTAAACCTTCATATGTCTAATAATGCTCAAAGAGAAGGCAATACCAAACTGTAATTGCCCTTCTAAACATCAAATTCTTATCATCACTTTGAAATATTTATACAAAAATTATCTGATTTTCAGGAACTTTAGGGATATACTGAACACATCAGAGCTTTTATGGGTATATGATAAGTTACTAAGACTCAAAATTGAACTTTTTATTTACATACTCCCTTTTTATAGTTGATACTTTGGGAATGACAAAAAATTCCTGATACATTGAAAATAAAGACAGTGGTATTTGTCATAATACAAAGCTTGTCAGCATTTTCCTGGGTAAACTTGACCTGGTCAACCTTACCGACTTACCATGGGTTTTACAGTTGTATGACATTGCCTACACTTAGTAACCTGAAGGCTTCCAGAGGAATATTTTGGGAATAGTAAAGAACACATCTTTTTCTACCACAAATCTCATCATAGCAGATACCAAGTATGGCACTCTTTAATGCATTGTTTACAAATGTTCCTCAAGATTTTTGAATGATTCATTAGATGATGCTATGTAGCACAAAGTTTGTACAGTTCCAATAAATTGTTCTGACTTTGTAAAACTTGATTTTGCTCTGTCTCCAAAAGTATACATATTATAGAAATCCTCCAGGATATGTAGTAAATCTCTAGAGAATATTCTTCTGCCCTAATTGCCAAACAAGGGAATTAATTCTGCATTCAGACTTACTCAAGATGCACAGAAGTCAGATCCAAAGACAACATTCAGTGGTTTAATATATTCTTGTGAATCCAAAGGTAGGAAGCCCGTTGCCTCAAAATATAGAACTTTGAAGGTGGGTAAATATAACACTGTTTGATGGTTTATAAAATCAGAAACACGGTTTCACTTCTGAGTTGAGGAGAGTGGTCATGGACTATAATCTCCTTATGTTGCACAGGATGGACACCTGGCTCATTCAACTGAAAAAATAGACACAAAGCCACCCAACCAGCTACTTCCTGCTGGGAATAGAACCTGACTACCTCTACTTCGAATTTTATAATAGAAAAATAACTCAACAGATTTCTCAATACAAGAACGAATGTTCTAACTAACCCATATTTTCTTCACATTGGGAAGATACTGTTGCCTTGTTCTCTGCTTGTTTGCTGAAGTATTTTTATCCAGTCTGGATACAATGCAATTGCATTTGAGGTTTGGCAGACTGCCCTCTTGGCTTAGCGGAGTTGATAAAAGGTTGCCAAATACCACAGTAGTTCATATTTATTTTCTGTTTTATGACATTTCCCCTCCAAACCCACTGTTCTCTTCCTCAGTAAACCATCAATCAATTTTAGAAAAAAAACCGACTTCTTCAATGGGTTGCCAATTGTGACTCTTGCTGCAGACAGCATGTCTTTTATGCACAGAAATATATTTAGTAGGTCAAATCTAAGAAGAAACTTTCAAATTTTAGAATACTTATACATATTTGTGAATAGATTATATACATACTACATATATCTATATAATATATAAATATTTGTGGACATATGAAGACACACACATACATGTATATTCATCAGTGATCAAGGAATCAACAAAACTGCTATAATGTTTATGTTAAAATTCACTTTCAATTTCAAGCACAATTTTAATTACTTATCTTCTTTATTACTGTTGACCATTCAGTTTTTCTAGAAATGTAGTACTTTAGTTATAAATAAAGCATAACTCTGGTGGTATAACCTAATGTTGACAAACTCGTAAGATATTTGAAGTTTATATAACAACTGCTTTTTAAAAACATGTTTCCAAGGCACTATCCAATGCAAATGAGACAATTAGTGACTATTTTAGATCGAGCCTATCTGCTTAACACTTAGCCCACTAAAATATTGGGTTCTAGTGATGACTTCTGCCAGAGTTGTTAGGGACGCAAAGAGCGATTCCTCCACTGTACACAAAATTCCTGCAGCCCACATGAACTCATTAGCATAATTGAATAACTAGTATAACAATTAGGAGCTCTGTTCCTTGATTTGTACTACAACTTGTGATGTATAAATTACTGCCATGCAACTAATATTTATTATAAATTAATTAATCATTTATTTAATCGTTGTGATAGTCTAATCTATATCTTTTTTTATTTCTCTCTTACATTACAACCCTACCACAGTTTCCCTTCATTCCACTCCATTTCCTTCATTCCCTCAAATTCTCCTCTCTTCCAGACAGAATACTCTCCAGTTTAATCTTAAGTACTCTGCTTCTGGAAATTTTATGTATAACATTAATATAATAATATGTCTCTTATTGTTTTACATTTGATGAGACAAGTAACTGCAATGCTTTTGCACACTTTCTAAACACATCTAATGTTTACCAATTGATCCTTTAAATTTTCAAGTTCTGGCAACAAACATGCTTGAGTAGGAGCAGCAGTCATGTATTTCACAAAGAGGAAATGAACAACACTGTCTCAATTTCAACAGTTCATAATTCTGTTTTTAATATTTTTATCCTCTCTGCAACTACATAGTAGCTAATTTAGAAAATTTCATAGAAAACACTTTATTTTTATCTCACTAATGTCATGGTAAAGTGTAGCAAATCAACCATACATTATACATATTTCCTCATTGAACGTAAGAATTATAGAGTCTTTTTAAGCAGTTTGGAATTAGGACCTCTTCTGGATTAGAGTTGTGGCTTGATAGCTAATTCATTTGCTGTGCAAGCATGACCATCAGAGGGTTCAAATCATCAAGCCCCACCCTGAAAGTGCATAGTGGCATTGGCAGCCCACTTGAAATTCCATCATTTGGAGGATAGATAACCAGGATTCCCTTGAGAAATTTGATTAACAACTAGGCATATTGGTGAACTCTGAGTTTGGTTGAGAAGCTTGTCTTAATAGATACAGTGTTGAGTACTGATGTCAACCTTGTAGCTCCACGCACAAGTGTGAATACACACACACACAGTATATTTGTATTATATGCATGTGTGTGTTCAATTGTGTAAATGTGATAACCACATGCCATAGTGCACATGTGGAAGTCAGAGGACTACCTTAGTTATTGGTGTTCTCTTTCCTTTGTTTGAGACAAGTTCTCTAATTCACTGCAGTATACATCAGGCTAGTTGACCTGAGAGAGGCAGATTTTCCTGTCACTACCTCCCATCCCATAATAGTAGCACTGTGAGTATACACACATACTTCAACAACTGACTTGATGTTGTTCTGGGCATCTGAACTCCCTTTTTTCAAAGTAGTTCAGCTAGCATCTTATCTCCTCAGCAATCTTCTGTTTATCAAATTTCTCAACAAAGAAACATTTTACTCCAATAGAGAAGCAAAACTTTACTAAAACAGTGTACATGTAGATGTTATGAAAGTTGATTTCAATTATTCTCAAAGCCACTTGGGGCCTACATCCACTAGAGGAAAGTAAACAGAAAGAGATAACCCTGCTATTTTATAAAGAAATACTAATTGACACAAGACCCAAAATCACTGACTTAAAAAAACTGCTAATGAGGCCCCAATAGCCCTATATTACACAGCTTCCTAAGTATCCAGTGTATTATTGTCAAGATTTTGTAAACACAAGGGAAATAAATAATAAAGATACTTTACAGTCTGCTGTCATTTAGCTTTCATAATAATACTATTTTTCTTAAGCTTAAATATTAAACCAAATTCTAATAGCTACCTTGAATGAGCTTTTGCATACTGTCAGTCAATTCCCAGTCCTGTTTTCCCAGTCTCCTTCACTCTGTTCTTTGATACAAAGTTTGCAGCACAAAATACCTTCAAAAATTAGAGTCATGTCATCAGGCATAATGAAGTTTAATAAATATACTTATGGAACAATCCTTAGAAGAAAACTGTTACTAAAAATGTGATAGCTAAATTTAAAAATAACTTTTTTCTATGCCAGTGTTTTATCGGTAAACATGTGCTTGTCTGGGGGCAAAGCAAAAGCTTCGTATCTAGTGGAATTGGAGTTTCAGTTATGAATCACCACTTGGGAACTGGGAACCAAGCATGTGTCCTCTGCAACAGCAAGCAGTGATTTAGCTAGTGAGTCATCTATCTAGTCCTGAAATATATTTAATCAGATATATGAATATGTAAAAAATATACAAGTAGATAAAATATAAAATGCAGGGTAAGGACTATTATTTCTAATAAGTGAGGCATAGGCATATGCCTGAGTTTTATAACCATTACTATACCACATAAATCATGAAATTGGGGATCACATTTGAAACACTAGTGCTTAAAAAGTTGACTCAAAAAGACAAGAGTTAAAATTAATTGTGAATACATGGTAATACTGAGGCCACCTAGGTAACAGGAGACTCTGTGTACAATCGAGCAAATTGATAACATTATAAATAAAAATAGTTATAAGCGGTAAGAATAAACTAGACTTAGGGAGAAACAAAACCACATAAAGGGCAATCACAAAGTTCTCCTCACCCCTCCTACCAAATCCTGTTAGGTCAGATGAAATCTTGTATTTATGAGATGTTATGGACACCAATAAATCACTGTCAAACACTGGATTAAAATCCTCTAAAGATACTCAGTAAGACATAATTTGCATATAAAATGTGTCTGATTTGTCCAGGAGCAACTAATTTTCTATTCTGATTGCATAGCCTAAGGCACTGATGGAACCTTGCAGGGATTTGAAATAATACAGGAAGGAAAAAGAGCAAGTGAGTGTCATAAAACAATGGTACAGATCACAACATAGAATTATGAAAGACAACCAGATTAAAACATTAAAAGACTAAGCTCGGCAGTTAAAGGATCACAGTCTATCCACTTATAGAGTCCAAAATAGCATATCAGAAAACTAATAAAGAATAAGTTTATTAGTTGATTTTTTTTCTTTTTATTAAACACTGTTTTATTCTGTAACAGCTATGTGGTAACACAAATACCTTTTATTTAAACTTTCTTTTTTTTAATTAATATTTACTTATTCACTTTACATGAAGATGGTTCCCCCTCTCTTCCTCTCATCCTGGTTCCACCCTCTTTCATTCATCCTTTATCCTTCCTCCCCGACTCCTCAGAAAAGAGGAGCCCCTTACAAATCCAGGCTAGCACAGCGAGCTGAGAGCTGCATCCTGATTAAGTGCATCCTCTTCTCCTGGTGCCTAGTGAGGCAGCCCTGCCAGAGGGAAGTGTTATTTAAAACATCAGTGAGAATCATCAGAGATAAATAGTTTTACCTCTTTGGAAACCAAACTGATGATTTTTGAGCACTCAATATAATCCTTCATACACGTACATGAAGATTGCTCATCAAGAGTTGCTGCTTTTTTCTTTGCTGACAGACTTTGATGAATGAAGACAGTGAGTGGAGACCAGTCTTTCATAAACAGCTACCCTTTCTACTTTTTCTTAAGTGACCACTCATTATCATTGCCCAATCCATGTGATAACGCAAGTGGAGACGGTGGCCTGAAGGCGTTCTGATTAATATAATCTTAAAGCCTTTCCCACTGAAAGACAAGCTAGCATCAGCCATGTGCAAAAGAGGTGTGAAGTAAAACCAAGTCTTTCCATTTAAACAAACAGTAAAGGAGGGTATGACTCCATAATTCGTAATGGAAAGCATCAGTGTGAAGGTGAACATTTAATGGCCATGTGTAAACAACCCTGGATAAAAGACACTTGATTGACGACTGTGGCAATTCTCGACTTGGAAGGAAAGACAAGCATCCTTTTTTTTTTTTTTTTTTTTTTTTTCGTTTAGATCACAAGTGGAGGATGAGAAAAATGGCTTGTGGGAGAGCAGGTGATGTTTATCCCCTTAGAATTTAAACCTCCATGTGGGGAGAGATGGGTTATTAAGCAGCTGAAAAAACATCCTTGAACAAATGCTGAGAGGAGGTATAAGTATGAGCCAAAAAGAAGAGGCGGAGCCTTTGGAGACTTGGTATAGTTTTGGCTGTCTGTCACCATACTTTGAGATGCTCTTAGAGAGAACCACTGGAGGGAAGCCTTCAGGGCTCCAAGCTCCGGGCTCCAGCTGAGGCTCTGGCTTCTGTTCGCTCCAGGTTCCAGCAGAAGAAATCCTGCTGATTACGCCAGGAGAATAGTTGCTCGGAACTGATATCCAGAAGGTTTCATTCTGTGTTCTTTAATCTTTTTCTCTTGTTTAGGTTAGTAGCGTTATAAGTAAGGTACACTCAATTGATAAGCTCATAATAAAATATAATTGTTAAGAAAAGTGAAACTACAAAATATAAGTATAAATATAAACTAACTTGTCTAGTTGGTTTAAACTTCCCATGAACCCAAGATGTAATGGCACTGACTAGAAATGTCTAAATTAAGCACAAGCCTTAATGTCTAAATAAACAAACTGTTCTATTTTGATTTCTTATACCTTGTCACTTTGTGACATCACATGCTGTCATTTTACATTTACTCTGTTTCTTGGAATGAAAGATAAAACTATTGTCCTGAACTCATTATGAACGAAGAGATAGCTGGATACTGTATAGCTAGGTCAGTCCTAATTGAAAAGCCACATATTCTTGCAACTTTTAGACCTTGTTAATCTTTAGGCCTTGTCATCCTAGGCCTCTGAACCTGGACCCACAGTGAGTCACTCTGAACTCACTGTGAATTTATGTAATGGGTACATAGAGAAGAAGTGTTTAGCTTTAAAACATGTAACCAGTTGTATTTTAGAATTTATCTGTTTTTGTGATTAATTGTCCTATTTTGACTAGAAGGTAATTCCCTTTTCTCAAAAGTATAAGTACAGTGATGAACAATAAGTGGCATTGAAATTAGGCAATTGAACTTCACCTGCTAGTCTTTTAGATAGTTCTGAGAAGTTTCTCCTTTTCTCCATATTTGAAAAGAATAGATGTTCATTGTGTCTTAGGATCTCCCACAGACAAATTATCCTTCAATTGTTCTTAGATAACAAGTGTAAGTACTTCATCACACACAATACATTCGTCAAATGGTGTTGCAAAGCTAGTCTATGGTATATGGACATGGTATAAATAAAATGTTGATTCATCTAAGATGTCTATACCCATGCTTTTTGGTATGTCGCATTTTCTTCCCAGTAAGTTTTTTCTTTGAACCCAGGTGCTTAAAGGCTATAGCAAATTCTTCTTAAGTACACCCCAGCTCTGGCTTTAAAAGTTCTGAAGCCAAGTTTGAAAACAGTAAAGGTTATGATTTGAACATGATGCTTCAAGATATCAGCAGAAGAGTGGAGCAAAAGCCAAGAAAGCTACCAGCAGCTTAATCTTCGTTAGCAAGGAAGTCATGCTGAAGTGTCCAAAGCAACACGTAAATAAAATGATGTAAAAAATGGCATGCCATTGAGGATGAGAGAAATCTTACCTGGGCTACAGTCCTTAAAAAGAACTACAGGCAGTTGATGGCTCATGAGAGGTGAAGACACCATCTTTTGCAAGGAAGAGCCACCAGAGAGATTAGCCAACCCCACCAGGTCAGAACTAAACAAATGTGAGAAACACTAATTTATATGAGCTTAATTGATTGTGTATGTGTGTATGTGAGTGTGTGTGTGTGTGTGTGTGTGTAGTATGTATTACGTATATAATATGTATTATGTATATGGTGCCATGTATTTTGTAATATATTATATATGTTATGATTAAATAAATTTGTGAATGAATGAGATAGGTGGAATAATTTGAGTGAGGAAGAGAAGTGGAAGAAAATACAGTACACACATAAGAAATAATTTAAAAAATGAATTTAACAATATAGGTAGAAATGCCACTGATTTGTGTCTTAGCCACTGTTCACAAGTGAAAACACACAACGTGGGGATCAGCTTCTGCTAAATCAATACAAAACTTTTTAAAAAGAGAAATTGTTAAAAGATGTAATATTAGGAAAGTAGTGCTCTGCACTTAGATAAGCTCTCTGAGAGAGTAACTAACTTTTCTATGAGCAAGTCAAACAATATCCTTGAATATTTGATGCATGTTTTATATTCTTAAAAAGATAAGAACTTTGCAGAAGGGAGAATTATCTATCTGTGACTTAATATGCACCCTCTCTAGAACACCGCATTCTGACACTAAAATAATGAGAATATCCTTAATAACCACACTAAAACTAAATCCACCAAGTTCAATAGGATTTGGATCAAATAAGGGTATAATAACTTCTAACAAACACTCGCTCCTTACAGCATTAACGTTCCTTCCATTTCAACATCTGCCATTTTCAGAGAACAAGTTAAAATTAGGAAATGTTATTACCAAAAGAGTCTTTTAAAAAACATCATAGGGTTTCAAGTTTCAAGCTGGCTCCTAGCATTTAGTTATCACTACAAAAACACACCACAGTAGAGTAGTTGTGAAGAGCAAAGGCAGACTAAAAGGAGATACTTCTCTGTATGTGTCTCAGAAGTATTAAAGTACTTTCACATAAGCCACTATGCCAGCTCATATTACAGATATATTAAATATAAAATATTTTAATCTTATTTTTAATACAAAGACTGCTTAGCTCTATTTCAATTTTTGTAGCCTTTTTTAAGGTCATGTTTTAGTATGGCTGAGCAGAAAATTACTATGCCAACAAGGCTGGCATTGAACTTAAAAAAAATTGCTTGGATTTGGCCCCATATATTGCATTTAAAGATGCAAACCATTTTGTCTGATTTCATTGGATTTTTATAAAATAAATCATTGCACTGAAGAGATGTTAAAAATGATCAGCTCAAAAGTTATCATCGAGGCACAGTTATCAGTGGAAAAGTTCTTTTAAAAGTGAGACCATATGAAACAGAATGCTTATCATCTCACTATTTTCTGCTTGCATGCTGTAAATGCCACCAAAGCTGAAAACATAAGTGTGAGGATTTCATGGTCCCTGTCAGAACAGCAACGATTTGTTTCCAGGGAAGACTCTCTGGAATGAAATGCTCTCAACATGTTTGATTACATAAAAATAACCGCCACAGAATGGGGTTCGGCAGGACAGCCGAAAGCACCAACATGCAGGATTCAGGTACCCATTTCTCAAACTTAGAACACATAATATGAAAACCTCAAGTGGCTATTCCATACTTAAAGAGAATCCTGTTTGAACTACAGGTTTATGACATTATATTGGATGTTCAAATCGCAGCCTGTTAAAACAATGATTGGTTCATGTCATTGCCTCAGAAAATTTCTCATTCCTTATGTCCAAAGCAATGGATATGGGAAAAACAAAAACAACTTTCCAAATACGTTTTGGTAGCTTAGTAAGTGAATAATCTTGAAAAGACCTTTAAGAAGGTGGTGTATTTTACTACTAACACCCTCTATAATCCACATAAATAATACAATATATAACTCTTTATATAAGAAAGATGGAAATGTCATTTAGTACAAAGATTTTAATTTCATAAACAATTCTTCTTAGCCTTTTAGGTAGCCCTACACATGAGTTAATTAAAGAGAGTAACTGTCATTTTCTTTAAAACATTTTGTTGATTTTCTGTCACATTAACTCATTGGAAAGGGCAAACAGAGGGTTCATCAGAAAAGAGGCTCTTAGCACTATAAAATAGAGGTAAGCTAACTGTTACTCTTTAAAGGAAGCCAAGATAAGCCATTTCAAGGTAAATATGACATTTATAAATTATAAAAATATTAATATTTTATTTATTTCAGAAAAGTATTCAGCAAAAATTAGGTTAAAATATTCACCTAGTTTTCAGCGATAGTATTTTCAATCATAAAAAATGACACAACATCCCCCATTCTGTATAATACATACAATTGCCAGAGAAAAGCTGAGGCTGGCAAAATTTATTTGATCTAATCTCTGCGGGTCTTCCTTTTGACAATATCCATTGTTATTTCTTCTGCAGTATTGACTGGCTAGTAGAAGAATCTCCCCTCTGATGATGTTATTCTGTTGACTAACTATGATACTAACTTCCAATTATACTCTGAATTAAAATTGAAATACCATTTCAGCTATTTCTACTTGGCAAAGTTTTCAGATCTCTAGCAACCTTGAATGTCCTGCTATACAGTAGTATGCTACAGTGAGAAAATGTTCATATTTTATACTCTGTAAACCTTTTACATGTCTAGCTACCTGAAAGTCTCTGTTACACAGCCCTCAGTTATAGGTAGGCATGCTCATCTCCATTTTTATGTACAGCCAAAAGCTGTACTTTATACTAGATAAACATGTTCAATCATGTTTTCCTATGGAAATCTTTCTTAGACCTCTGGATTAGGGGAAAAATGAAGATACTTCAAGGGATCAGAAAGAGGAAAATTGAATCGCAGAAAAAAGAGGAGCTATTCCTTTTGAACCTTACAAGTAATTGGGTTTATATAAACATAAGCTAAACGGACCATTTTATATCCCTCTGAGACTTTCTCAGAAGCCAGACGCCTAAGAGTCATACTTCTCTAGCAATGGCACAACATATCTTCTGCAACTACTTAGTCAGTTCTCATAGGACGGTTTTAAATGGTATTCTTAGGAGAGTGGGTCACACCATTTATACTTTGGAAGAAATAAATCTGCAATGATAAATGATGCAGAAAAAATATTTTTCTTCAGTGACTCTGTCTAATTTTATACCATTTCTACCAAGTTGATGTTAAGTTTCTCCAACTTCAAAAGGGAAATGTTGCTAGTTCTTCCTCTGTGGAAATGACCTAGCTCGTTCAAGGATCCTTGTGGTTTGTTCATTTCCCACTGTACTTGAAGACCACTATTGAGTGATGATATCACTGTGCATAAAAGATTTAGCTAAGAAATCATTTAATTTTGCCTAGCAATGTCTTTCCTAATGCACATATATTTTTACTAATTTCTTGCCATTGTTCATGAGATTTATTGCCAACAGACCACTCTTTGAAAAAATATCAATGACATGTTGATATTTTTCTTTCACTAGTGAATTTTGTTCTTCAATCTGTGTGGCAATTCATACAATGTCAGAATAATTCTTCATGCATCAGCTTAATAGTTTATTGAGCTAAGTGGTTTCTGAGGTGGGGGAAACCTTGCACATATAAATAATTGTTGCTATTTTCTATCTCCATAGAGAGAGAATAGAAATAAACAATTTCATATCTTCATTTTTCCCAGATTACAGATCCCAGTTTTATAGGATACCTTTATTTTTTCCCACCAAAACATATCAAAGGAAACCATGTCTCTGTTTTTACTAGTTCTGATTAAGTTAATGCAAAATTGAATAGAACATGGTTAATACATTTGAAATATTCAAAGATTTAGAACATATAAAACAAAATATTACTTCTCACGGGTTTCAGAATTCGTAACATATATAATGTTTCCATTCAATTTAAAATATCCTAGCCATTTAAAACCATTAATTTAGAGTAGTCTTCATAATTAACCTTAACGATTATTTATTAAATAAAGATGAAAGGATTCCCTATATTGTGACTGAATATGAACCACTACAAGGGTACCCTTAAGCAGTGATTAGCATACCACAATAGAAAACTGAACTTTGAAGTTATAATAGGCACTTTAGATAGTTTAAAAGTTTATGGTGCTTAGTGTTTCTTTCTCTATGCATTTAGGAAAATGAAGCTGGAGCTGAGTAGGAGAAGAGTGTAGAGGTTCAGGTGAGGATCAGGTGAGAGATAGGAGGAAGGGGTGAAGTGAAAGACCAGGAGAGAGAATAGAAATCGGTAGGGGACATAGGTACGCCTCCCCTTTTCTGAGGGTGGCTCCTGGAATTCTATGGAGATGACCCTAGCTGAGACTCCATGCATTGGGGCTTAAAGAACATGAAGTCAGCACCTCCTGTAGCCAGTTTGGAGTCCCAGTGGAGTCAGGAGGACACCAATCTACTCATACAACTTTCAACCCAAAATGTTTGTTGTCTAGAAGTGTAGGTGTAGAGATGGAGCAGAGATTGAGGGAATGCTAACCCAGTGACTGGCCCAGCTTAAGACCAACCCATGAAAGAGGGTCGCTATTAATGATACTCTGCTATGCTTGCAGACAGTAGTCTAGCATAACTGTCTTCTGAGAGACTTCCTCAGAAAAGTGGATGGAGACAGATGCACTACAGCTAAGCAATTGGTCACGTACCATAAGTTCTGTGGAAGAGTTAGAGGAAGGATAGAGGAGGCTAGAGGTGTGAAGGACAGAAGAAGACCTACAGAGTCAACTAACCTGGGCCCTGGGGGCTCATAGAGACTGAAATACCAACCAAAGAGCATGCATGGACTGATACTAGACCCCCTACACACATATATAGCATATGTACAGCTTGGTCATAGTGTGGTTATTCTAACAATAGGAGTAGGGGCTGTTTCTGAATCTGTTCCCTGCCAATGGGTCCCTTTCCCTAGCTTGGCTGCCTTATCCCTCTTTAGTGGGTGGGAGAGGGTGCATTTAGTCCAGCTGTGATTTAAGGAGCAAGGGTAGAGTGGTGCCCCTAGGGGCCTCCATTTTTCTGAGCGAAGGGAGTGGGAAGAATGGGAAGATGAGGTTTTGGGGGTAAAACTGGGAGGAGAGGAGGAAAGGGGGTGGGATCAGGTTGTAAAGTGATAAAAATAAATAAATGAGAAATGTTTCATATACAGTCATTTTTAAAGAAATGAAAGTCTTCAATTGTCCACTAGATTTAAACTATGATATGCTATCAAAGCCTTCACTTGAGGCTACTACTATATACTACTAGAAACAGCAGAAATATGTTTGTGTTGGATTTCCATAAATCTGCAAGTCCAAAAGATTCTTTTACAAGTCCATAGTTTTGTAATATGCCAATTAAAATCAGCAAATTGAGTTACACTCCATTTACATACAAAACATAATAGGTAAGGAAATGTTTTCAAACTTTACAAACAGTATAAAACACAATCAGTAACGACAGTCACTTCTAAATGTATCTAAGCTTGAATGAGAAAAACCTAGAGATTTAAAAATAACATTTCAAAATACAGAAGGAAAATAATATTTTCCAAACTAGTTCATTATATGTATTATAAATGAAGTCATTAAAATAATTCATTCACTTAGCACATTTGAATATTTTGTAAATGAAAAGGTTGTAATATTTCAGAAAAATTAGATTGGTTATTGAGCAGTATCTAAAACTTGGTTCTACCCTCAGAGATACTGTGTCATGTCAGCATTGGTTAAACAGTTTCAAACATTCTAAATAATTCATGTGAAACTCAATTCCCAAAAGTGTTTGAATTTTAATTATAGATCACTAAAAAAGCTTGTTTTTATCAACAAAATGTATAACTTATTTTACATCATTCAACTTTCCTTTCTGAACTAAAGCAAATGCAGGCCATTTAATTCTAACCTATAAAATGCACATTATTTATATAGTAACCTACTCAATAAAACAGCATGTGGATTAAAATAATGAAGAAACTTAATCCTTGTGATTTTACTGCACTCTAACTGCTTAGAATTAAAGATTCTTTTTAACTTATGACAAACACCTTAGGGTTTCTACTGCTGTAAAAAAACATCATGTCCAAAAGCAACTTGAACAGGAATGGCTTTTCTTCATCTTGCAGCTTCTAGTCCATCAGCCAGGAAGTCAGGAAAGAACTTCAAGGCAGGAATTTGGAGGCAGGACTTGATGCAGAAGCTATGGAAGAATGTTACTACTGGCTTGCTCTTCAGGATGATTTCTCAGATAGCTTATAAGACCCTAAGTGTCTTTCCCTACTGGAATGTGGATTCTTCCAGGCCGATCATCAGTCAAGAACAGGCAACTATTTATTTTTCAGTGACAATCTAGTGATGGCATATTTTTCAGTTGAGGTCCCTGTTCCAAAATATCTCTGTATCAAGCTGAAATTAAGGCTAACTAGCACACAGAGTGAAGATGAGTCATCTCCACAGCGTAACTACATTTTTCTCAGCAAAGAAATTGGATATTTGTTGATGTTGCTACTGCTATTGTTATTGTTGTAGTTGCTTTGAGAGACACATTTTTTTTTATGTAGTCCATGCTGTCTGCCAATTCATCATGCTTTTTCCTCAGGCCCTGGATGCTGAGATTATACATATGTATCACATGCTTGACTAAATGCAATTCCAAACCACATGCTTTAGCTAAGGTCTTTTCAATAAACTTTAAATCCATTCATAGTCAATAAATGTAGTTTTTTTGAAATGACATTTTAAAGAAAATCTACCTTCTCTTTTGATGTTAAATAAATCACTTTCCTAGTTTTAATAATATGAAACAGAAAATGGTTCCAGAATGTTCCTGTTATGCTAGGGCTGTTACTCATTACCAGATGGAGCAAAAGATGTATCTTTACTTCTTTGGAAATGTCTGTGTATATTGGGTTAATGTAAATTACATTTCATGGATTTTAAGTGGCACCTGAATAAAATTATACACAACTTTCAAGAACAGAATGCAAGTATGTTAGGATATCTGTTTAGATTATTAATAATGGTAATGTCTGAGAAGCATGCACATTTCAAAACAAAACCAACATGATGAAATTCTTGTCATCTCACACATTCAAGCAACTGCTCCACATGAGAGCAGTGATTCAGGAATTTGGCCGACTGACAAACAGCTTGATATAACAATTGATGCCAAAAGAAATCACAAACTATATGTCACTGTAGGAGAAAATCATTCCCATTAAATAAATCTGGTTTTTTTATTGATCTCATGATATCAATTAATAAAACATTACTGGCAACAAATTAAAGATATATGAAACAAAGAAAATGGATTTTAAGTATAAAATTACATTTTATATCTAAAGAAAATCAGATATTTCACAATGAAGTTTGTGAAATCTACCAAAAGGACAGTGGTATCAGATATTCCATAAACATTCTAGCATGGTATAAAGATGTGAAAAGACATTGTATAGTAATATTCATCAAGGACTTAAAATAAGTGCTCTTAGCACAGATACAATGTGTTCACAGAAGAATTTACAAAATAGAATAACATCAAGCAAGGAGGCAGAGGAGACTAGCATCACACATAAATTTGACTCTCTAGGATATTAAACACGTGAGACAATGTCTGCTTTAGTATTTTGTGTGTGTGAATCATGTAATTACATAGCAAAAAAACCCTGGCTTAGAGCAGAATTTCATTCATGTTTATGGGAAAATAATAAGAAAAAGTGTAAACTTCGAGGTCAGACATCTAAGACAAGCATCAAGCCTTGTCTTTTCCTGTCAGAAAACTTTTACAATTTGCTTAATAACTGTGGATCACTTTATTTGCATATATAGCTAAAATAATATATTAATTTAATATTAAAATACATTTGGGATATTGCAGGTAGGAAGAAAACAACACAAAATTAAAGATTAGATAGGAAGATGGGATGTTTTTTAAACCACAAGTCCTGAAATTTTGTTGAAGAACTGGATTTCAAGCATGAAGTATGATGAGAATGGATGTATTGTAGAATAAGTAAACAAAATTTAAAACTTTCTGGAAAGGATTGATGTCTAATGAACCAACTTTGGTTTCAGCATACTTTTACTGAGTAATGATGTTTGAAGACTACAACCCTTTATGCCTATTTCAAAGAAATGTTGTTTTATATGGGAAAGTATACTTTTCAGGTGTGGTTGAACATGTGGTGATGGTCTCCTCGATTATCCCAGTTATACAAGTGTAATGAAGTGGTTCTTTGTAACATGGAGACTGAGATTCTGAAGACAGAAGTTATGCAAGAGTGCCAGAGAGACGCATGTCATTGCTAAAGATACATGAAGCAAGAAAATCCAAAAAAAACAAACTCAAGAATGTGTGAAAAAAAAAAAAGCCCTGTCCAACCTTGATCTCAGCTGTACGGAGCCAATTTCAACTTCTAGTCTCCTAAATTTATGCCCATTTATTACTCTACATTAACTTACATGGAAATTCGGAAATTGAGTTCAGAGAGGTCACAGATAGGGAGTCTTTTGAAGCACTGCAGAAGAAAACTACCAAAATGAAACAACAACAAACAAACAAAAACCCAAAGACTGTCAGACATGTACCGATATGATATTCTGAGCCTCGAATGATGGGGATTGAGACTTGGATAATCGTGGTGTTGAAACAAAGGGGAATTTCTGAGCTACAGTTTCAGCATAGAGTCCACAGAATTTCCGGATGGTTAGGACTCAGAGAATGTAAAAAATAACAGTCTCTAGATCTGTGTCTACTGGATGACTGCACCATGTATGCCAGACAGTTTACTTTCCTTCAGATTATGAAAGCATGATGAGGTTAATCGGAAGAAAGAGTTCTTATTTATTATGTGTTCAGTTATAAACAGGAATAGTGTTTCAACTGTGAACTGATGAATAACAGACATACAAATATTCAGGGACAGTAGCAGAGGCAGTCCTATACATTCCCAATCCCTGTGGGATAGTCATAACATATCATAAAGCAAGAAGAGTAAAAAGACTTGAAAAATTGCAAATGTTCATAAAATATGGTAATTAAACCAAAATTTTGTATTTTTCACTTTATTACTGGTATATAAAATAGTTCTAATCTTTTTTGTTTATTTTATAGCTTTTAAAAATGATCAATGTAAAATTTAAGTTCAAATGGCCATTCCAGTAACACCCAAGGAAAACACAGTAAACAAAAGTAAAATCATGAACAGGTTGGGATAAGTTGACCCAATCAACATAGTGCTTGTAAATCAAGTATAAAGACATGAGTTTGATCCCTAGCACCCATGTTAAAATGCCAGGCGAGGGAGCAGACATTTGTAATTCCAGCACTGGTGAAGGAAAACCAAAACAATTTACTTTTCAGACTATCTGGTTGAATTCATGAGATCTAGGTTAACTGAGAGATATTGTCTTAAAATATAAATCATAGATTAACTGTGGAAGACATTTCACTTTTACCGCTGGCCTCCATATACTTGCCCACACAGTTGCTTATGCACCTGCATGCACTTATGAACATAACACACACACAAACAAACACACAAAATAAATATATATACACACATATATGTGTTTATACATACACATATATATTTAAATATACATATATGTATACATCACAGAAATGGCAAAGGAAAAATTTAAAAATACTAGGTTAAGACATGAATCTATTAATACTTTGCAGAGACAATGTGCTAATACACAAGAATATGTGTAAGAAACAGCAGGAACTTTACCAACATGGTTGTGAATTAAACCAAGGCACAAGTTTTTAGTTTAAGAATTCAATGTGATAACTAGTTTTATCCTAAACAAAGAATAATATATGAATTTTACTGATGCAACTGCAACATAAAAGTGACACAAGCATAACACTGTCAAAAGAAAATGACTAAAAACCACAATGACAAAAGCATTTTTGACAATAGAATCCTACCTTAACTTGTAAAAAAAATTTCAAAGGCACACAGGCAGTATATATCGTTTTCTTAATTATGTTTACTCAATTGACTTTCACGGTACAACCATGAGCATCTATAAGCAATATTGCATATCATAAATCATCCAGGAAAAGCATGGTTTCTTAAAAATCTATCAGCTAGTACACAGTGTTTTAGAAGAGTAGAACAAAGCTAAAGTAATTTAAATGCCCATAAATCACTGACATGTCTTAGGAAAAATTAATATGATATATTAAGAAAAAGTGATGAAGAGTGTATTCAGTCAGGTTGAAGATAAAATATAACAAAGGCATTTTTAAAAGAAAATTGAATAACATATTAGGTATGGCATGGAGATTATAGTGATTGTTCCCTGTATATTCAGGGAGCACAGTCATTAATAATAAGAATATTGATTTGGTAATTGAAAATAAAGCTGAAAATTGAATATATATGTATATATGCATATATGTGTATATATATTAGTCTTTTATATCCATATACAACACAGATGCTTTTCTCAGGTGTCATATGTACTCATATAAAAATCTGCTATTAACATTATAAAAAGTAAGAGAAAGTCCAAAACTAAAAGGTTACATAGCATTATTTCTGTGATACGTAGAAAAGACATACACTTGGAAACACAGATGTGATTGGTCATTATTGGCTCACTAAGACTGGGGGAGGATTTACTGTGAAAGAAAAGAGGAAATTATTAGGGATGATAGACCACCACTTTATTGGTGCTTACATGACTGTTTCCATTTGTATTACTAAAGTGTTTACTGAAAAAAATAATTTTTACAGGATGAAATTATGATTTGTTAACACAATTAGTTAAGTAATATAAAGATGGCCATTGGAAGAGTAGTCAAAATGCAGATTTTGGGTTATGAATCTGTGGTTCTGCAACTTTTTTTTTTTAATTTCAAATGTTTGGCCTATTTTTAGCTTATCAAATCTTTATTGAAAATTCATGTTTTATGTTAAAAATAACTCATTTCATTCAGCCCAAAGGCAACACATAGAATTATCTAAAATAAAGAATAATTGTTCAAAATTTTTATTATTGTCTAGTTGTGAATTTGTTGAGAGGGAAGCAAGATAAAGATACAGCAATTTGCAACAACTCTCTTGTAACTTTTGAGCATCACCAATAAAATCTTAGTATAAACAAAGCCAGGAGAAGTGCGTCCTACTTAAGGGGAGAGGATGCAACAGGAACTTGGTTCTTGATGGGTAACAACATGTACTTAAGATGTAATTGACAATAGGACCAGGACTCTCTGCATGCGAAGAGACAAAGCCTGACTTAGCAAATGAGGAGATAAGAGCGCATGCTTCTCAAAGTCTCATTTGACATGAAGAGGCTACAGCTACCCTTGCCTCTGAGGCAATTGTTGGTGGTTTTCAGTAGTCATTTACTCACCTTCACTCTTGAATATTCAAAATGAGAAAAGACTGTAAAGAGAGTTGGATATTAGAAACTTAAAGAGATCTTGAAGCAAATTCATAAGTCATTATGACCCATGTGATTGAATGTATTTATACCTGCACTATAAAAAAAAAAAAAGATAAAGACACTAAGTAATGAGTTAAGTTTCAATCAGTTAGACCAGGCACTCTGATTGTCTAAGTCCAAATAGTTAAGTGTTTGGGCTGTTTCTCCAATACTTTAGATATGACAAACTACTGATTTCTAAGAAATATATAAACCCACTTTGATATGTTTAACTGTCAGTTAAATAATTCGGTTATTTGTTACAAATGGACACATTATTTAAATTTTGGAGAAGAAATCCCTCAGGAGAAGGTGAGCATGGATTGAAGGTATTTTAATATAGTTTTGATCTAGGGACTATTTAGTTTTAATTACATTTCAACATTTGAAATTTTAATTTCCATACATTTTTGTGTCTATTGCAAACGCTCCACAGAAAAATCCTTAATAGAATACAAATGAAATCAGAAGAGCTGCAGCTATCCACTGCAGAGTTGTGCGTTACACCATGTTACATCTATAGCTCCTGTCAAACAGACTCAAGGAAGCCAAAGAAGAACACGATTTTTTAAACTCAGAACTTACTGTGGATCAATACTCTTTATATAATAGTTTTAATTCAGGAGATATAATGTTTCTTTGTTTATGTTGTTTTTTTCAGATCATTAAGACATGATAGGTTCTCTCTGATTTTGTCTGTTAGCTAGCACAAGGAAACGATGTCTTAGGCACGAAGATAAAACAGACAGAAACACCAATATAGAATGAGGCTGTCACTGTGGTGTCTTGTCAGAGCTTAAGACATTTGAACAGCTTTTTCTACAGCCTAATCCCCTGTTATCATCTGATGCTCATAAATGGAATTTCATCAGTGGCACCAAATTGAAGCTGAGACTGAGCAATAAGCTTGTTTATTAATATGTGCCCAAATCAATTGTCATATTACCGCCTTTTGCCCTTTTACAATGTATGTCCTTGGGATTGAAATTATGAAATTTAACAATGTATTCTATGGTATAAAAATTGACCCTCAAGGTCTGACACAACAAGACGGAATATGGTTCCTTGGCAGGTGGGTAGTGTAATAAGATCATCAATAATGAAAGAAAAGAAAAATAGCAATGTGATTCCTTACAAGACACTTTATATATTAGGTCTCATGGCATTGTGAGAAAATATTAAAATTACTCCACATCCTTATAAATAGCGCATACGTGAACTGAGTTATGACCAAAGCACAGAGATTTACTACAATTTTCAGAACTAAAAGATGACAGTAGCTGTTTAATTACTTTAATAATGTCTACTTAAAAGAATAACAGTACACAAGAAGTATAAAAGTGACTGAGGAAGAAATCCAACTCAAGATACAAAAATACTCTCTAAAGATTCCTGATTAGTTTTTTCTTATTATTTTCAGGAAACTAGAAATATATTAATGAAAACTGTGATGTTTACATGTAATTTTTATGCATTCAAAATTAATTAATAATCGAAAAATATTACCAGGTCCCTGGTGACAATGAAGTAGCTAAATCATTTGAGGGAATTTAAATATTATCATTTTCTAACCTCATATTTCCCCTACATTTGGATTTTACCACTGATAAATTAAATTGCTCACATTTTCAGGTATTAATGAAAAATAATAAAAATATATTCATATGTGCTAATATCTGTGTATGTAATGAATGTGTGTAGGGTGTAGTTCTGTGTATGTGTATATGAATGCAAGCTTCTTTGGGTAGATCAGAGGACTAGCTTCAGAGTCCATCCTCATCTTCCTTACATATTGCTTGAGACAAAGTGCTTTGTTCACTACTGTGTATGATAGGATAGCAGGACTTCAATATTTCAAGAATTCCTCTGCAGCTTCCCATCTTGTAGAGAGGCATGTTGAGATTACAGATGTGCACTACCCCATCTTGCTTTTTGGGTGCTTGGGAGATCTAAATTCCAGACCTTGTATTGAAAGCAAGTGTCTTCATATATACTGGATCATTTCTCCGAGAAATATATCTAGATGTCTGAATAGTGGGTATATATTGTACATAAATGGATACATTAAGTAAATTTATCCATTAGTCAAAATTTGTATGCCTTTCAATATTTGCCAAATTCACACAATACAATAGTTCAAATGTATGGTTTCTTATTCCTTAATACATTTTAAATCATATCTTAATATCAACAAATTTCTCTTCAAGGAAAATGGAGATCATCACAGAAAATTCAAACTTGAGACTGTGGAAATCAAGAGATCATGGGGAGCTCAGCTCCAATGTACTTGTATACATAGACATCAGAGAAAATATTTTCTCATACATGTGCTAATTGAAAAGCTGCCAAGGAGATGACAGATATCTGCACATAATCAACCTGCTGACAAAATATTTGTACCTTGAACAGAAAAACAACAAACAGAAACTATCAAATGGTAAGGACTTCAAATCTTTAAACCCGTTATTTGAAATAACCATATGGCTTTATTTTATTTTTCAGACACCTTTTCATTTTTCCTTTATTAAAAGTAGATCCTTTTCTCACAATATACATCCAGGTTGTAGTTTTTACTTCCCCCTACTACTCCCTGTGCCTTCCTACGTCCATTTGTCTCTGAACCTACTTTCTTTCATTTACTCAATAGAAAAGAATCGGCATCTAAGATATAACAGCAAACCATGTAGAGGAATTTTAACCCAGCTCACCTTTAATTTCCTGGCTTAGAATATAGACAAGCTCATTGTAAACACCTTTAATCCTAAACAATGTTGACATGGTTAGATTGTAGTAGGGCACACTCATGTTTGATGTGATTTCTAATTGAGAGGCAAACACTTGAAGAGTCATAGAAATATTTGACAGAACAAGTCAGAGATAGTATACTCCCAATTCTCCCGAGAACAGACAGGAAAGAAAAGCTACTTAAAGCAGCACAGTAGAGTTGAGTAGACTATGGTCCAGTACAGACAGAGTAAAGAAGACACTGTGGAAGAGTACAGTGGTGAGTCAGTAGAGAAAACAGTACAGGAGAGAAAGGAGTATAGTTGAGTGCAGTAGAGAGTTCAGTAGAGAATACAGTACAGTAGAATTGAATTCAGTACAGAACAGGACAGGCTGTTCCATTAGTTCAGTGCAGTGGTGTTGAGTTGTTCAGTTGGGAAAGAGCACGTTGAAGTTCCGTTTGGTGCAGTTTAGTTTGTGGAGCTCGGGGGGAAGTTTTCCAAGCAGAGCATGCCAGCATAAAGCTCAAAAGGTTGAGTTATCTAGCTTGAAGAGGAGCTTGGGCTAGAAAAGCTAAGTTGAACCAACCAACAAGAGTTCAGAAAGAGATAGAAAGGTTAAATTTATCAGCCTATGAGATGACAATTACCTCATGTGAGTAGAAGTGCCACCTCTTAATGAAATTGAAGAAAGGTGACCACTCCCACTAGCTTTCTTACTCACCAGGGAAGGAATGCCAGAAAGCAGTGTAAATTCACAAAATAAACAACTATTCTGGATTCCTGTTAAAATATAATATCTTAAACATTTTAAATAATCAGTAGTATAGTGTAGCTATGGAGTGCACTCACACCATGTGAGGCAAATGTTAAATACCTGGGCTACCCAAAGAAGGATTATTCCCTAGACTAGAAAGATTTAGCAGCAGTTGTTTGCAAGCTGGTTCTCAATTATCATGGCTCACATGGTGGCAAGAAGAAACTGAAGTTATGGAAAATCATAATAGATCTAAAGGTGTTAATATCATGAAAGACAAATTGAGAGGTGAATGTCAATTTGCTGATTTAAGACAACAGATGCAATTTGATACTAATATAATACAGTGTACTTTATTAGATAGAAGAGCCTGGTGATAGCTAGAAAAACAAGGGGAAAGACCTATGTTGTTCATTATGATTTTGCAAAGATCCAGAGAGACTTTTACTGAATTCTTATATAAATTAACATCCTCTATAAACAGGGATATATCATATCCAGATGTGGAACTGGTATTAATTGAAAGTTTAGCAGTCAAAATGGAAATACTGAGTGTTAAAAAAAGTTCTTGGATCTTTAAAAGGGCTGGATTAGAACTCCTGCAGGTATTCACCCTAATTACTATGTAATTGTGCAAGCTATAGCCAATAATCCTAGATTATTATTCATCGTTTTGACTGTGGTAGAGGAGCTCATTTGGAAAGGGATTTTATGCAACGTTTTACTAGAGATTTCTCTAGAACACCTCAGCTTTCAAGGGTCTGTGGAAGGTATAGAAGGGTAGGAATTAGACTAATGAATACAAATCAGCAAGAAATATTCAGGGGAAGACATTACAGATTGGAATTAGTTAACAAACTGAAGAAGGACAGGTTGTTCATCCAACTGGCAGACTGAAAACCTTGATCATGAAATAGATATTTGCTGAAGGACAGATGATCAGAATTATGAGATTATGTGATTATGATCACTGCATCAAAAGATGTTCATAAAGACATTTGTAATGTTAAGTTTAAGAACACTCAGACTGTTAAATTCGTGGGACTGATAACTGTTTTGGTTGTAAAAGTTAAACTGTGAGCAAGCTTTAGCTTAAACAGAAAGAAGAACTTGAATCCAGCAACATGGCTGCTCTGATCAGGTACAAATACCATGTTGGTCTGTGTGATAGTGCTGGAATCAAAACAACCCTTTAATCCCACCTTCTGGAATACAGAATACAGAATGCCCTTAATACACATTTTAATCCCCCAAAATGTCATCTAATTGAGGGCTAGACAAAATGATGATTCAGATAAAATTTTGACAGAATATGTTATGCCCAATTCTCCTGACAACAGACAAGAAAAAGCATAGACTTAAGAGAGCCGTAGAGAGAAGGTGTGGAGAGAGAGAGAGAGAGAGAGAAGAGAGAGAGAGAGAGAGAGAGAGAGAGAGAGAGAGAGAGAATAATGAAGAAAATAAAGTACAATAAAGAGGTCCATAGAGAAAACAATATAGTGGAGTTGAAGTCAGTCAGTTGGTAGTTTGTGGGGAGTTTTTGAGAGACAGTTCAATTCCTTGCAGTTCAGTTCAGTTCAGTTAGTTCAGTTGAGTGAGTACAGTAGCGTTGACGTCATTCGGGGGGGGGGGGGTTGGTTTTTGTTTTTTTTGAAACAGGATTTATCCTTATAGCCTGAGCTGTCCTGGAGTCCCTTTATAGACAAGACCGGCCTCTGACTCACAAAGGTATGCCAGACTCTGCCTCCCTGAATGAGTGTTGGATTTATAGGTATGCACCACTCACCCGGCTAGAGTAGAGTTTGAGACTGTCCAGAGGCAATTGAAGCCAGAATATAATAAGGAACCAGATTAGAACAAATTGCCAGAATTAGTTTTAAGCCATATAGGACAATTTAGTGAGGAGCCAATAGAAGCCATTTTATTCATTCAGCTTGGAGAAGAGTTTGAGTAAGGACAGCTGATTTTTAACCAGCTAGCTAGAGTCCAGAAAGAGCTAGAAATGGTGTTCACCTATAAGCCTCAGAAACGTCAATTGTATCTCATAAACAAAATAAGTTTAATTCTAGGTACAGTTGTATAGAATTCAAATGTAAGATTTTTCTTAACGCACCATTATATATATATATATATATATATATATATATATATATATATATTCTAATATGAGTAATTTTACCCATATAACTCAATTATGATAAATGGTTTACTTCCAATACTTTGAAGTACTATTGCAGATTGTTTAGAATAAATAAATTATACAAGTTAATTGTTAGTTGACCAAATCATGGTCATGTCAATTACTAGTCTACTTTTATCACAAGAATAGAAATCTTAGATGAGGCAGATAGATAATATTCTATAGAAAGATAAGGTAGGATAGTTATGTAAGGTCTCAAAAAATCTCAGAGACATGCAGAATATGGCATTTAAAATGTTTATTATTTTAAAGATTCACTGACAATGAAACAGATTAACTCCTGGAAACATCCAGCCTACCTCAAAGATGATGATGAGCATCAAAGAACCTCCTTATGGCTTCAAATGTGGCAAACAAGGCACAGGATAAAATATCCTCATTTCTATCACAGACAGAATTATGCCTAAAAAAAGCAAGCTTAGATGCAAGCACAAACTCTACCATGACAGGTTAAGCAAGACCTCAATAGTTCCTGCCTCACAAATATATCTGTCAGATATATTGGGCCAAAAGTGGAAGAAGATCGCCAACATTATAGAGAGTTTCTTATGACTGTTCAGGTAGCAAATTGTCTCTGTCATCTTCTCATTTCGAAAACTACTAAACTGCACTCCAGCGTACTCAGATAATCAAGTTTACTCCTTCTCAAGTCTCTGATGGAGTTGAAGACCAGGTATGTTAGTTTTACAATGAAGCTTAACTGTTTAAGAGTTAAGATGCTTTTATGTCTAGATAGATATTTTTAGTTGATAATGACAAGATGTGATGGAGATTGATTTACATTCAGAAATTTAGATGCACCAAGATAGGAAAGACGTTTTCTTCAATGCTGTCAAAAAATAGTCAAAACACTAAGAATGTAACATTTATATAATTCCTGATTGTTTCATGGTTCTTTTTGCTATAGGTAGTTCATTATATATAAGTGTATTAATGTAAGTTTATATGTAAAATTTGTCTTTAAAAAATAAAAGATAAATCAATGCAATCCCTATCAAAATACCTACACAATTTTTTAAAGACATTGAAAGTTCAATTCTGAACTTCATATGGAAAAACAAAAAACCCAGAATAGCAAAAACGATCTTGTACAATAAAAGGTGCTGTGGAGGAATCTCCATACCTGATTTCAA
>OU015748.1:28377417-28433738 GCA_907169655.1 Acomys percivali | reverse complement strand
TAGAAACCTACAAGTAGAACATTATGATAGGCAGATTTGGGTCATGGGGTCCCACTCAAACTAAGGCCCTAGCCAAGGACAATACAGGCGGTAAAATTTAAACCCCTACCCTGATCTAGCCCATGGACAAGACAGTCTCCACACTTGAGTGGAGAGAGGGATTTGACTTTCTCAAGTACTCTGGTGCCTCACATCTGACTATGTCCCCTGGCGGGGGAGACCTAGTGGCACTCAGAGGAAGGACAGCAGGTCACTGAGAAGAGACTTGATACCCTATGAGCATATACAGAGGGAGGTAATCCCTCTGAGGAACAGTCATAGGGGAGGGGACTAAGGGGAAAATGGGAGGGAGGGGAGAATGGGAGGATACAAGGGATGGGATAACCATAGAGATGTAACAAGAATAAATTAATTAAAAATAAAAATAATAAAAAAAAATAAATAACAAAAATAAAAACCAAAGTAAAAAAAATAAATAAATAAAAAATAAATAAAATAAAATAAAGGGTATAAAAAAGTTACATTTACAGAACTGACAAAATAAAAATATAATAAGATAAAACAAAGTCCTAAGAGCAGGCACAAGAATCAGATACTTGCTTGTGCTCACATTCAGGAGTCTCATAAAAACCCTAACCTGATATCTATATTGGATAGTCAGACAGAGGACCTTGTATAGTCCCAGTGCAGGCCCTATGCCTGCTGCTTGGGTATCTATGAGTTCTTGTGAGCCTTGCTTTGGTTCAGAGATGTAGCTCTTCTACTCTTTCTGCCTCATCTTCCATGTCATTCCCTGAGCTGTGAGGGGAGGAATTTGATGGAGGCCTCACATTTAGACGCACTCTCTCTCCATAGTCTAAATACTTTGGTGTTTCTACATCTATTTGGCAACTTGTTGAACAGAATTTTTATATGCTTAAGGGTAATTCTACGTAATTATAATGTAAAAAGCTACAGTTGGCAGATATTTATAATTTTTGATGAAGTCCATTGGAGCACCGTTTCCTTTCAAATCCTTTACTGCACCTAGAAAAGCATTAGACTGTGCTGCTCACAGGTTTTCACAAGATATCAATTCATTGCACATAGGAGAATCTATAAGTTAACCTTCTGGCTAGTCTTCAGCTAAACCACTTTATGAAAAAATATGGCAAAGGGCTAGTCAAAATGCATTAGCCTTATTTAAATGCCACTACACTTTAAATACATCTGTAAGTGTAGCATCCTAATGTTCCACTTAACACTGTAGGAAAAGGCTAATGAGCTGCAGTGAGCCTTGTGGTTCTCTCGTAAGTTGGGTGCTATATTTAATAAAATGCCCTTTTCCACTGTGGCAGTAACCTTCTGTAAGAGGAGGTCAAAACTACTTGCTTAGTTACTAACTCTTAAACTTAAAAATGATCACTTAAATAGTGATCATTTAATCCATAAGCATTAGGGGGGAGCCCTGGAAAATGCAGAGGTAACACAGCTTGGGTCTGCAGAGACTTGGAACACAACGGCTAGCCATCGTACGTCCCAAGACTTGACTAACTGACAGAGTAACAAGAGACAAGTGCCAGCAATGCTTATTTCCAGTGGGAAACAATTTCCTCTGGCAGTGTCTGAAGTCTGTTTTTGTAAGAAATTGCCTCTTGGAGCATATAAAGTTAATTCATGGCGGTTCCCAGAACTCCACATGCCTGGCTTGAGCTCCCCTGTGGATGAGGCAGCCTTGTTGACATAATCAGGCTGGGCTCTTGGCAAAGCTCCAGCTGTTTGTGTGGAGCCAGTCAGATTAGGCTGAAAGCCTCTAAATCTTCCAAAGTGTCCCTGCGAAGGGAAAATAAAATGGGGGTGGTGATATGGCAAGACCCAGAGACCACAGTAAAGTCATGACATTTGTATTTGGCTCTGTCATTGTGATTCAATAACACCGAATTTGCTAGTCGATTCTGCAGAGGTCACAACACAGAAGTGATGGATGATCTGCAGATCTGTTTTATTTTTGCCACTGAATCTGTGTTATATGCTGACTTAAGTTTTCATTGGAGCTTCTTACGGTCCAACAAAACATGTCCTTTACCTAAGAACATAGCCTGCCCAAGACTTTATTTTCACACATATATTATATCAGATACATTTAAGTATTTGAGTTAGCACATTCAAAATCAAGGCAGAGCTGTCAAGTACAAATAGCCAAAACACTAAGAATGTAACATTTATATAATTCCTGATTGTGTCATGGCTCTTCTTCCTGTGGGTAGTTTGTTGTATATACATGCAATAATATAAATGTATATGTAAAAAATTAAAAAAGAGTTGAATTAATAAAAATAAACAAATAAATAAAATAAATTCAGCTTATTTCTTTTGCACTGACAGTATTAGAAAACAGCTATATTATCAAATTAAAGAGAGGGCTGTTCTTGGTTTGAAAACCCCTGATCCATTTAATACATATTTATTAAAGAAGATTTTTTAAAGAAAATATTTATTCAAATATTAAAAATGCAAGGAGAATAAAGGTTAAATGTAACCTTAGGCCTGTAATGGATAAAGTTCAAAATCAAAAGCATATTAATCTAGAATATGAAAGATGTAGCACTCCTTTGCCAGGTGTGAGAAATACTAAGATTTGAGCATGAAAGTGATACTAAGTGGATTGAAACATCAGAGACAAAACATCAACAGAGCACGGGCTAGATAGAAATACAAGTGAGAAAACATTTACTCACAGGAGGGAAACGAAATCGAAAGAACTGTGTGTTTGAATTTACTATCATCCTAGATAGTGAACACAAAGTTCACAATGAAAGACTGTTTCTGTTATGACCTTACCCCTTCTTACTAGGCTTTATATTTTTTAGGCATAAAAAAATGAAAATATGACAGGAGACTATGTCTCTCAGTAGCTGTGGATGACTCTGAATCCCCAAAATATAACAACTTACTTTTCTTTTTCTTTTTCTTTTTTTTTTTGTTGTTTTTTGAGACAGGGTCTCTCTGTGTAGCCTTGGCTGTCCTGGACTCGCTTTGTAGACCAGGCTGGCCTCGAACACACAGCGATCCGCCTGCCTCTGCCTCCTAAGTGCTGGGATTAAAGGTGTGCACCACCGCACCCGGCTTACTTTTCTTTTATATATTTCTTACACACTATCCTTCTACTATATCATTTTATATTTGAATTACAGCATCTGGTTAAAAAAACACACATTTAGTTCCTTTCATTTTGTAATGTCTTCTTGATATTTAGTCCTATGTGCATATCCAATTTTCTTTGATATATTCCCATTCCAAGATTTAAATATTTTCCTCTACAATGTCCTATTTGGAGTGCACAGTTACAAATATAAATGGTTTGAATATTCCCTGTACATTTTAGCAGTGTCTCACTATGTCATACTTTTTGCTTTTTAACTGTTGTCCAGAAAACAAACAAAAAAACAAACAAAACACTGAGCTGTTTGAGATTGGAAAAACCAATGTATCAGCTTTTCTTTATTGGTTTCTAGAAGTGATTTTGGCTTATGTAGATTTTGGACTACTCCAAAAGCCCTACACGTAAAATGCCTGTGATTTCCCATTTTTAAAGGCTTGGACTGGTAGGGAAAAAATCCACATATTGTCTTTGCTTGAATTTTGTAGACCCCTGGTAATTGAAGGGTCACTTTGCTGAAACTTGATACTTTGCCTTTTTAAATCATTCATCTATGTTCTTTCACAGTTTCATTCATGTATACAATGCATTTGGTTATTCTCACGACTGTCCTCTCCTGTGGTCTCCTCACCCTCTCAAATGTCCTTCCCCACCACATAGCTCTTTTCCAACATTTATGCATTTTGTTTTGTTTTATGACAATTGTTAAGCTAGAACATCTATGTGTTTTTAAAAGGCCACCTTACACGGAGAAACAGAGTTGTAAAGTGTTCTTGAAGAAAAACTGCTTCCAAAGTACCTAGAACAACACAAGAACCTGTCACTAATAAACACCATCCTCCTCCTTACCCACTGTCAGTACCAGTTCAAAGGACCACCTGTGTGGAAGCAATGAAGATGTCCATGACATATACACTAATGGTTGGCAGTGTTGGGTCATAGATTATGCAAACGCTGCAGAAGACAAAATCTCCTTTATAAAATTATCTTATATATTACCTAATATCTCTTGAGGATCTGTTAGACTCTATCACCAACCTCCATGTGTATGTGTATATAAATAATGTGCACATGTAGCTTGTATATAATATCCATGAGTATGTGGTACGTGGATACATTCTTGTGGTTGAGTGTAATTGGGGGTCAGAAAATATCCCCAAGTATTTTCTCTTGCCTTTTACTTTGTTAAGCCAAGATTGCCTTTTGTATTATCAGGTGTGCACCCCAAGTTTCTAGTTCACAAGTCTCTAAGTTTTCTCCTGTCTATATCTATAGTTTTCTTTCTTTCTTTCTTTCTTTCTTTCTTTCTTTCTTTCTTTCTTTTTTTTTTTTTGCCAGTACCTTGCTGTTTTTTTCCTCTTTTTTATTAATTTATTCTTGTTACATCTCAATGGTTATCCCATCCCTTGTATCTTCCCATTCTTCCCTCCCTCCCATTTTCCCCTTACTCCCCTCCCCTATGACTGTGACTGAGGGGGATTTTCTCCCCCTGTATATGCTCATAGGGTATCAAGTCTCTTCTTGGTAACCTGCTGTCCTTCCTCTGAGTGCCACCAGGTCTCCCCCTCCAGGGGACATGGTCAAATATGAGGCACCAGAGTATGTGTAAAAGTCACACCCCACTCTCCACTCAACTATGAAGAGTGTCCTGTCCATTGGCTAGATCTGGGTAGGGGTTTGAAGTTTAGCGCCTGTATTGTCCTTGGCTGGTGCCTTAGTTTGAGCGGGACCCCTGAGCCCAAATATGCCTATCATCATGTTCTTCTTGTAGGTTTCTAGGACCCTCTGGATCCTTCTATTTTGCTATTCTCCCATGCTTCTCTCATCTAGAGTCCCAATAGGATGTACAGTTTTCAATCGGAACACTGAGATTATATTTGAGAAGTATGCAGTAACATGTCATGTACCTGCAGCCAGTTTTGGGCCAAGAACCTATGGCTAGACATGTCACAGGCGCTAGCAGAGAACCAATGACTATTAATCTACTAAGTGGATATAGTATTAACCTAACTCCTTGTGGTGGCTTGAATGACAATGGCCTCATAGGCTGATATATTTGATCGCCTGGTCACTAGTTGGTGGTACTATTTGTAAATAAATAATAAATATAATCATGTAGGAAGAGATATGTCACTGAGTGTGGATTTTGTGGTTTCTGCAGCCCAAATCAGACCTAATCTCTATCTCTCCCTTCATATTTTGGATAAGATAGAAGTTATCATGTATTGGTCCAGCAACATACATTTTGTTTTTGTTATGACCCATGCCAGGATAATCTGAAACTGTAAGCAAGGCCCCAATGGAATGCTTTTTTCACATATGTTGCTTTGGTCATGGTGTCTCCTTACTGAAATTGAACAATAACTAAGGGATTCCTAATGACTTATTATGATACCCATAGATAATTAATCTCAACTTTTATCAGAGAAATTTCTATTAGCAATAAATAATGATTAACACAGAGACCAACAATTATCCATGGCACAGATAACAACAAACCACAGAATACTCAGCATTATGTCCTAATAAGATGTATCAGTGTGTAAACATGGTTTACTCCAAGCCTGATCACCTTAAATAAAGCTCTAAGAACACATACTAAATGATAAAGCTGACTGCCATAAGCCGTCCTCTGATTTTCCCACACATGCTAAGGTGCCATGTGCCCAGGAATACACATAAAGAAATGTGAAAAGAATCCTTATCCCTAAATGTAACATAAATACCACAACCTTTCCTCCTGAAACTCAGGGCACTTTGCAGAAAGGTGTCAGAAAGATTTTCAGAGCCAGAGGCAGCAGATGACTATAAGGAAACATTTTGTCCTGGGCACAGCTGGGAAGTGAAACATTTGAACTTATAGTGGATGTGACAGCATACTTCAGACTTTTGCAAACCCAAGCTAGATCAAATTCCAGTATGGAGAGCAAGGTGGGGACTGACATGCCACTTCTCACATAGGAACTATTGACAGTCTCAGCTGCTTGAGTATGGAAGCTCATTTTTTTTCTCTAAGAAATAGCCCCTGATACGATGACCGTGCTCCAGTGGAAGGCTACAAGTAAAAGAACACTTGAACAGCACAAATTGTCCTTATGGGAGAAAAAAATGGGTCAAAACAAAGGCCAGTAGAGAAAGAGCAGAATTGAAGATTAGAAGAAAGAGATAGTTGAATCTCAGAAAATATGGAAGCTGTTAAGGTGAATATGATCAATGTGCACTGTATCAGTATACACATATTTGATAAAGACACGCATACTAGGTACCTTTATAAATACTGTTAAGAGGCTGTAATGAAGCCACTAACTTTATGAAAAGCTTTTATTCAAATTTTAGGTATTTTGGTACACTTAGTGGATCCTTTATTCCAAAGATTAAAATAAACAGAGAAATGAACTGACCTATACATATGACAGAACACTGTGTAAGGAAACCAGAGCAGTCTGGATCAAAGGACCATACTCGGATAACTGAGTTGCACAGCCATCATCATATTATGCTTCACTAGACAATATTTTCTTCAAGCATATTGTGTACCTCTCTCTTTTCCTCCAGGCATCAACCTCTCCTCTCTCTAAAGATTTCCTTAGATTTCTCCCACTCTGCAACTTTCTCATTTATCTCAATCTGTTTCTACTTTCTTTATAAAATAAAATAACAATAATAAAGACAAAGACCAAAATTGACCAGTGGTAGGTAGTGGAGAGATGCCCTTCCTCATCATCAGCCTCGGATATTGGGAGAAAATATTGCATGTTTCGGTTCCTTTCTGCTCAAATGGCTCCTCCTGACCAGCTCGTGTTTCTAGGAGCTTTGGCAATATTTTTCATCAAATAGCCTTCAGGAGAAAACAGCAATCTCAAGGTAACTGACTCAGCTTCACAACATGACTGCCAGGCAGTCTCCTGTGGGAATCGACACCCAGAGTATCATCCTCTTCCATTTTTATCAAAGAGGGACGGAAAAGGCAAAATATTAGACAGTGGTGTACATGAAATTCCTGAATTTACCAGCGAAACAAAATAAATATCAAAGTAAAAATTAATCCATGTTGCCAGTTTTATACCAATATACCACCATGAAGTCTAGGTTTCTAAACATACATCATTACAAAACTTGTCTTATTCCATATTATCACCTCTATGTCTTTTTAAAAATGTTTTATTAATTTATTCATATTACATCTAAATTGTTATCACATCCCTTGTATCCTCCAATTCCTCCCTCTCTCCCGCTTTCCCCCTATTCCCTTCCCCTATGTCTGTGACTGAGGGTGACCTCATCCACTGTATGTGCTCATAGGGTATCAAGTCTCTTCTTGGTAGCCTGCTATCCTTCCTTTGAGTGCCACCAGGCCTCCTCATCCAGGAGTTTGTGGTCAAATATGGGGCACCAGAGTTTGTGTGAAAGTCAGTCCCCACTCTCCACTCAACAGTGGAGAATGTCCTGTCCATTGGCTAGATCCAGGTAGGGGATCGAAGTTTATGACCTGTATTGTCCTTGGCTGGTGCCATAATTTGAGCAGGACCCCTCGGCCTGGATCTGCTCATCATAATGTTCTTCTTGTAGGTTTCTAGGACCCTCTAGATCCTTCTATTTCCCCATTCTCTCATGCTTCTCTCAACTAAAGTCCCAATAGGATGTCCTCCCATCTGACCCACTTTCCTGGGAAATGAAGACTTTCATGACACATGCCCCTTGGGCTAGTGTCTAGATATAAGTGAGTATATACCATTTGAGTCTTTCTGCTTCTGGGTGAACTCAGTCATTATGATCATTTCTAGTTCAATCCATTTGTTCACAAATTTCAGGAATTCCTTGTTTTTAATAGCTGAGTAGTATTCCATAGTATAAATATACCACAGTTTCTTTATCCATTCTTCTACTGAGGGACACTTAGACTGTTTCCATGTTCTGGCTATTATTAATAAGACTGCTATAAATATGGTTGAGCATATGTCCCTGGGTGGTGGAGCTTCTTCTGGGTATATTCCAGAATAGCTGGGTCTTGAGGAAGCCCTATTCCCATTTTCAGCAGACATTGTCAACAGAACAAAGAGACAGCCTCCAGACTAGGAAAAGAGCTTCACCAACCCTACATCTGAAAAAGATCTAATATCCAAAATATATAAAGAACTCAAGAAATTAAACACCATCAAACTAAATAACTCAAATGAGAAATGGTGCTCAGAACTAAACAGAGAATTTTCAACAAGGAACATTGAATGGCTGAGAAACACTTAAAGAAATGCTCAACTTGTAGGTTTCTAGGACCCTCTGGATCTTTCAGTTTCCCCATTCTCCCATGCATCTCTCACCTCAAGTCCCAATAGGATGTCCTCCACTCTGACCCACTTTCCTGGTAAGTGAAGACTTTCATATTTCTAATTAATTAGTTCACCTAAATATATAAACCAGAAGCCCAGTGTATTATAGATGATATTTTTAAATACAATGCCAACATCTGCTTTTATTTTTCCTCCTCCAATATTAATCTTTTATTAATGTTACAGTTGTTTATAGCAGGGCACCTTACTCCTACACTTAGGATGCTGATTCAGAGGAATCATTAATACTTTGAGGCCAGCTTGAAGTAAAGAATAAGATTATCTCCCAAAATTGGAGGAAGATGAGGAGGATAAAAAAAGAAACCCAAACCAAAAACAAATAGAAAAAAACACAGACTAGCTGGGGACATCTGGGCCCCTCTTTTCCTTTAGTCCTTCACATTTATTCCACATTGTTCAGGGGCAAGTGGAGACACCAGGCCTATCCAGTGTCTCCAGGACAGTAGGTACTGCGGGCACTCTGTATCTCCTCTCATTATATGAGTACCTGACTGTTTTAGTAGAGTGTAGATCATTTTTCTACCTATATTTCTGCATTTTCATATGTACACAATATGCTTTCACCAATTTTTCAAAAGTATTTTCTGATATAGCCAGTCACTCAGTCCCAGGCTTCACTGAGTCTTAAAGCTCTAATTTAAATCATAAAACCTTACTTTTGTTCTACCACAACTCCATTCACTAATTATTTGATTCCTTGTAATCTAATCCTCATATTCTTTGAGATTTCACTAATAAAAGCTGAAGAGATCTGGGAATCATAGACTTCATGAACTATGTTACTTTCTTGAGGAGGTATAAGTGCAGCTAAGATTGGTCATAAACTTACATGCACAGGTTTGCCTTCAAATTTAAAATTACCTCAATACTTTCTCCTACATAGTTGGGTAGGAAACATGCACCATTGTGCTCAGCTTATATATTCTGAATCCTAACAGCCCAGATAAAGTTCTTTAACTTTTCTTTTATGTAGTGACCATCATTCAGAATCTAACTGCTACAGAAACTGCAATTAACTCATTTTCGTGGTCAAACTAATGATCAAACTATAGTAAACTTAGTTTCTCAATTCTCTGTCCTGCTTAGTCCAAGCATGGTCTGTTCACACTATTCTACCCACTGGGATATGTCAAAGTCTACAGAAGTCAGTAAATTCTATAAATGCATTCAATACCATCCTTTGAATTGTACATGCATATATTTAATTCTATAAGAGCTATTTATAGTGAATACAATGGAAAATATCTATCATCTGTATATCTGCGATCTATCTACCATTCTATCTAGCATCTATCTACCTATCTCTAAGTATGTATATATTTAATCTCTCTTTCATCCAACTATATATCTAACATCTATGCATAAGATGGAATTAAGCATTCAAAAGTTTCTTTATATTATATGGTAAATATATTTCTTTTTTAAAGTAAACCTTGTAGTTTAGAATAAAAACAAATTATATTGGTGTATCTATTTGTATATAAATGATTAGATAGATAATGTACTCATATGAATATAACTTGTATGATTGACAAAAGTATTTGAAAACAATTTTATTTTGTGATTTATGCTGCACAGTCTTTACTTCCGCTCTAGAGAAAAATTACATAAGGTTATATATGATATAGCTCTGCAATATGATTTTCCCATGAATCCAATGATTTGTGACTTTGGAGCAACAAAACTTTGAAAAGAGCAGAGAAAGATAAATTTATAAGTGAATGTGGGTTTAAGGGAGGATTAGATCTGGTCTAACTTCACTCTGGTAAGGCATTTTTTTTTCCATACTCAGTATTTGAGTGTTGCTCTTGAACATCTGTTGCATGACAAACATAAAATGGTTGAATTCACTATCAATTACAGGCTGGAACAAGTAAGATTTCAATTACAACAGGAGAGCAAAACATCTGGGGAATCCCCAAGGGGTGGTATAAGAACCAAGAGGGTGAAGCAGTCATCATAATGGTACATTGCACACTACTAATTAGGGCAAAATGAAGTCAAGTTAAAAGAAAATATACCCTTAGATGCTCTGTTTCAAAGAGACCACTTGGGCAATGAAAGATTACCTGTGTGGCTCGCCTCAGTCTGACTTTTAAGATGACTGTTGCCTCATTAGCTGAATTAATGAAACATTAAGTATAAAAGTATCTTATGTTAAAGATGATTTTTTAAAAATTAAATTTGAGCATAAGTAGATACAGGTATTAAAATCATATTCAAATATTTTTAAAACTAAGAGTATCTTTAAGACATTCCAAAATGAAAAAAGAGGAATTATGATAATGAGTTTTACAATAGCCTGCAGCTCCCTAAATAAGGAATGCATAAATATAGAAACATATAAAAGTCTTCTTTCAAGCATCTTATAGTTAGGAGCAAAATAAAGATATCTTATGCTATGTACTCTGCATCACAATTATGTGATTTCTCCCCTTATATGCCTGTTTTTCATATGTTTAATTAAATGAACTACAAGCAGTGCAAATTAAAACAGTATAATATGCTATTGAGAAGAACACAGAATCTTGCAATATAGTTAAAAATTAGCCAGAGGTTATATAATGTTAGAAGTATTTAAACAGCAAATTTTCTCTGAGGATTTTATATCCAGCATACTTCATAATGATAAAAATAATACTATTAGAAATGCATGTCTGTGTATTGTCTACTTTATAACTTATTTTACTCACTGTATTTGAAACTAGCACATTTGAGTTTAAGAAACGTATAAGAATAAAGTTATCATTATTTTAATAACTGTAATGTTTAATAACCATAAAACAACAATTTATCCTGTATTTCATACAAAATATGGAAGGCTAACTATAGATTTAAATTTTTAACTGGAATCCCCTCAAAAACAGTCTTCCCAAAGAGAACACTAACTGCTCAGGCTCTATGATCAACAACAAATAAATGGGACACCATGAAACTTAAAAAGCTTCTGTAAGGCAACAGACACTATCAACAGCACAAAATGACAGCCTAAACACTGGGTAAAGATCTTCATCAACCCTCCATCTGACAGAGAGCTAATATTAAACTCCACCAGACCAAACATTCCAATTTTAAAATTGAGGTAAAAATGAAATATTGAATGGCCCAGAAACACTTTAAAAAGTGCTCAGTATCCTCAGTGATCAGGGACCTGCATCTTAAAATGACTCTGAGATTCCATCGTACACCTATAAGAATCACTAAGTTCAAAAACTCAAGTGACAGCACATGCTGGTGATGATGTGGAGAAGTGAATACTTCTCCATTAATGGTGGGAGTGCTAACTTGTACAACCACTTTGGAAATCAATCTGGCACTTTCTCAGAAAATTAAGAATACCTTTACCTCAAGACCCAGCTATCCCACTCCTGGGAATATATCCAAAAGATACTCCACCATACTACAAGGGCATTTGCTTAACTATGTTCATAGTAGTTTTATTCATAATAGGTAGAATCTGGAAACAACCTAGGTGTCCTTCACCAAAGAATGAAGAAAGAAACTGTACTGCATTTACACAGTGAAATACTAGTCAGCTACTAAAAACATGGAAACATTGAAATTTGCAGGCAAATGGGTGGTACAAGAAATGAAGTAACCAGCCGGGCGGTGGTGGCGCACGCCTTTAATCCCAGCACTCGGGAGGCAGAGGCAGAAGGATTGCTGTGAGTTCTAAGCCAGCCTGGTCTACAAAGTGAGTCCAGGACAGCCAAGGCTACACAGAGAAATCTCGAAAAACCAAAAAAAAAAAAAAAAAAAAAAGAAAGAAATGAAGTAACCCAGACTCTGAGCACTACGGGAGAGGGGAGGAGGGAGGAGGGAGGCAGAGCGGGTCTTGGAGGCGAGATGGGGCAGGGAGCTAAAATCGGGATGTAAAATGAACAACACCCCCAGTCATTTAGTGTTTTAGTTTTCTTATTGAAACATATTTGAAAAAAATGAATTTGCATTAATGTTAATAAAAATGTTTAGGAATCAAAATGTAATGAAATGTAATTATTTTTTTTAAAGAGTGCATGTGTAGATACTGAGAAATAATTAGAATCGGTGCAAAGAACAAGAATATCTACCAAATATACTAAAATCCCAAACTTGAGAAAAAAAGAAGAAAAGTTACACAGAAGTATTAGTATGTGCTATTAATAGCACACAGTAGGATAAGTCAATGATGTCAGCTATAACTTGTCTTAACTTTTTTTTTTTGCTTAAAATTATATATGACCTTCATTTTTAAACCCTATTACCACATGAAAACTTTTTAAAAATCTCATAAATTCACTATCATGGCTGAAGAAAGAATGTTTGATCTCTCTATAAAATAACTTATCTATGTCCTATGTGTTATTTTAAATATTACAGCAGAAAACTGTAAATTTAGTTCCCATATTTGTTCTACTGCTCTATATATCGTCTATTAATATTAATATGATTCAGAGCTTAGCTCTTTGATTCAAATCAAGGCCAATTGAATAGGTCAGGAAACAGAAATTTCTCACCTCCCCTTTTCTCTCCATTTATTCTATTCTTCTGGAACTTTCCAGTTTTATAAGATACTACAAAATAATTATGAGTTTCATTGAGGACTTGTTTTCTTATACACCACACAAGGTTGTGCATAACCTTCTTCACATTAGTCATAAGATAACTTTTTCATCCCTTTTATTGGCTGAAGTTACTTAAAAATATACTTAACATGACTAAAAAGCACAAGAAGTATAAATATTTCTTTTGGTGAGGATATTACTGAATTATTGATCAGTTTTATGAAAGAAAATATTACCTCTTAATGATTGTTTGGAATGGAATACTGTGAAAGTGTTATAAGCACACAGGAAAAAAGTTTGTGTTTGTTGATGATAAAGAAATAGCTTTTCTTTTCTGTTTGTGTGCTACAGCATGTCTCCCTAGCTCAAATAGAAAGAGTCCCTCCAGTCATCATCTCAAAATTCAATTCAGAAATATGTGCAGCCGCTATAGAAGCCAAAGAAGTACCCTGTGTGACAGGAGACATCAAAATTGCAGCTGCTGAGATTGTGTGTGGAGCCAAGTGCCACTTCACTCTTGATCTATGTTAAGTTGACTGAATGAAAGAAATCAATTACTCTCAGTGAACTTCTGATAGACCCAGGTTTGAGATGCCAGCTACATGCAGGTGTGTATCCTCAGCAAAGATAATTCTGACTATGGCTTCATTAAGTAGGAGAGATGCTGCATTCGTTGTTTTCTGTTTCTTTTCTTTATTTCTTTTTGTTATGTAGACATAGACAGATGGAGAAATCCAAATAATATAAGCCCCCTAACATCTCCAGTAAAAAAAAAATCTGCTTGAAGCTATTGAACCATTTAAGAAGACCAAATATAAGAGCACACAGCTCCCTCTGCCCTCCCTGCCATGCCCCCGCCATATACACACTGCAATATTCATTAGTGAACACACTCTAGGTTAGACATACATAACTCTCAATAGAACACAAATTAAAATAATATTGTGGGTTCAGGCTGGAATGCACTTCCACTTAATTTGCAGCAGTGCTACACATACACGTTGGTTGAGTACTTGCACTTTCACTTAAAGGATGTGAGACAAGAGTAAAAACATACCTCACATAGAGTCTGCTATGCTCCCAGCCCCTAGCAGAGGTGCAGGGAGGCAAGTGGCCCATTTTTACACAGACATTGGATGACTGCCAAGTAGTACAAGCAAACGCATAGTGAAAACTCTGTGCTGAGACCATGTGAGCAACTCCTTCTGGCCAGGAAGCAGAGTGTGTGCCTGGAAGAAGCCAGGGACAATCCTGAGGACTAGGACTTGAAGATTCTGTATGGATCACTAATTTTCATGCGTCCGAATAGTAAACCAATGCCTTTGCGTGATTTTTTCCCAAAACAGGTGTTAAGCCACATAATCCCTCAATAACTTCAGTATATGGCTGAAGAAACAGACACCTGGAATTTAAAAGTCAGCTGCTTTACAACACTTGCTTTCAAAAAACAGCGGAATGTCAACTGCACATTGTATAATCAACACAGAGGTTAAGTCATGGAAATTAGTAACTGACCATAAGATTGATGTAAATATAGACAATTTATAATTTATAAAAAAAAACACTCAGTGCTATTCACTTTGTATTCATGCTTTTCAAATTCCTAATATTCTATGTAATATATTAGTGTGCACTTTGAGCCTGTAAATTGAAATTGCATATATTCCAGATATAGTGGAAATACTGTAAGAGGAATAAAAGCTCTTGTAAGATTACATAACCTAAATGGCATGGTATCCAGAAATGTGATATCTCTAAAAAATTTTTTGTAGAATTGAATATTCTGAAAACCCCCTGTTATGGAGTGGTTGTTTTGGTTAGAATAGAAGATGGCTTGCCCAGCCATATCACTTCATACTCCTAAGGAACACATTCAGTTCAAATGAGAAAATGGATATCCACATGGCATTTCTCATTTTTTTTAGGGTCACAAGCAGTATATTCATAGTGTCTTCGGTCTAGAACTGTTATGAAATAAAATGTTAAGTGAAAGTCTATGCTTGGCATAGTGGCACATACCTTATAAGACCAGCAATCAGACATCTGTTCAAGACCAACCAGAATGGTGTGTAGTCCTTGCCTCAAAATAAATAAATGTATGAATATATAAATAGCCTATAATCTACTAATCCCCTTTGACCACAAATTGCATAATAATTTTTTCTAGAAGGAAATTTTGAAATCTGATACTCAGAATACAATTTAAACATACCTCAATTTTTCTACTAGCTTTATTAGTACGTACAACTGTGGTAAAATGTCACTGTTAACTTCTGCTTCTATGACAGTTCCTTAATATCAGGTCAGTTTCTAAGTCAGAGAACCATAAGACACAGGTCTCAGCGTATAGAAAATGTTTTAAGCATTGAACATTATCTGAGAAATTTCAAGTTATCTACTATGCTTTCCCTCTTTTAGATTTGAACTCTACAATTAATAAAACAAAGGTGCCGATGTACAAAAAGAATGTTTTTTCTAAGCATTCCATCAAGGTCCCTGTCTGTGTCTTAAACACACACACACACACACACACACACACACACACAGAGAGAGAGAGAGAGAGTCAGATGTTTCTTTAGTAAAAGTGACTTTAAAAATTCAAATGAATATCTTTTTTATTTTATTGAACATAATAAGAAATACATATTAGAAGTAAATACAAAAATAAAAGCATGTTAAAATGACAGACTTTTCTAAGTGTGATTCATTATATTTCTTTAAGAATTTTTCATATTTAAAACAGCTTTGCAATGTAGTATGAAAAGTATATAAAATATTATCATGTTCCTAAATACTTATGTAAAACATTCAAATCTTTTTAATAATAAAACCCATTCAATAGGAGGTTACTTTACCTTTCTAGTATGATTATAAACAATTTCAAGCAAGAAGGGTAGTGTTTAATGCTAGACAATTTATAAAGCATATCTCCACATATATTTATTATTTGTGTATTTATGTGTGCACCTATGACTTTTGTGCTATTGATTACACTGTTGCAACAACTATGATATCATGCACATATCTTGTAACAAACCATAACTTTCTATCAATAAAGTTCAATAGCTAAGAAGCAAGTAAAATTTGAATAGAATGATACCTTGCTTTCATTATAGTATTTTTTCATGTTATCTTAGTTGTATAAATTTGTTTTAAAAATAAACACATTAAATAAAATTATTATGTAGAATTATATAACATCTATACTTTTAAAACTAGCTAACGGACTTTTAAAAATCTTTGTAAATGATTTATATCTGTTTTCATCAGTACCTGAAAGGATAGCATCAGGTGACCTATCACTTTTTATTGTTTTCTTATATTACCAAAGGTAGAAAATTCCATTTTAATTTTTAATACATGATTAATCAAATACTTGCTCTTGAAAAGCAATAACAGCAGATCTAGGGAAGCATAATTAAATTATTTTAATGTGAAAGTATTAATAAATATTCATGCTATGTCACTATCCTCTAAATATAAACTACATTTTTATAACAAGTTTTTTCATAAGTATGGAACATAGATAGTTCCACATATTTTGAGACATGATTTCTAGAACAAATATGAATCATAGTAATGCTTCTTTCATGTGTCATTAACAGTGTCCAATAACACCACTATTGAACATTTTAATACATAATTTAACATTCTATTACATTATAATTTTAATGTATATTTGAAACTACATTTAAACCCTCTTGAGCTATAATAATTGGGTATGCAAGTATTTGTATTATTAATGTATTGATGATAGTATTATACTAACAAATTGTGTTCTGAAAAACATCACTCTTGCTTTACTATTATCGTTGACAGTACAGTGACATTCACCTGTTCAGAACAATGTAACAGAATATATATTATGACAGTTTACGTAAGTGGTAGCAGTCTATTGAGATGTAAAGTTCAACACACAAAAACTTGATATGTTTTAGGAGTAATAAATACCCTTGAAATTGCTTTATGTATGTGGAAACACTGTAGTATGTTCATTTGCTAAGAACTTAATAATGTATCAGGAATTTATAGATTGTGATGTGAACCAGATGACAGATAAAAAGTCAAATAGATTATAGATAGATGATAGACAGATAGGTAGATAGATAGATAGATAGATAGATAGATAATGAAATCTTACTGGGTAATAACTTTAAGGCATGGGTAGTATGTGACATTTTGTCATTAAATGTAATGTATTCTAAGGGATTTAGTGTATCTATAGCATCAAGGAAGACCATGTGACTGAATCTTTCTGAGAGAGAAAGAAGCAACTTTTGGAGGTATGCAGTAATGATCAAGCCTCATTGATGATAAGAAATGTGCTTAGAAGTTTGGGATTCTAAAGTTTCCACTAGGTGATTCGGATTTTATATCACCATGACTTTAGCCAAAGCTAACAGAAACCCCAGAGGCTGATACTGACCATTTGCTGCCCTGTTAGCATAAAAGGAAGCAAGACCAAGCTATTAGATGCCCAGTACCAGTTGAAAAAATCCTTAGGGAATAGAAGACCAGTCTCTACAGGTCACACAGTATCACAGTGGCGGAAGATAGTGTTGTCATTTCAATTTCCCATCTAGCAAATAAACATGGTAAGCAGGTCATTCCACTACATAATGCAGTTAGGGGACTGATTAAAATAATACAACTGCTAAAATGGTTGCTTTGTAAGCCAGAACACTTGAGTAGGTTCTTTTTTTTTTTTTCTGTTCTCCATTTTCTTTTTTTTTAATTTTAATTTTAATTTTATTAATTTATTCAGATTACAACTCAATTGTTATCCCATCACTTGTATCCTCCCATTCCTCCCTCCCTCCCGCTTTCACGCTAATCCCTTCCCACAGGTCTATCTATGACTGAGAGGGACCTCCTTCCCCACTATATGGTCATAGGCTATCAAGATGAAGCTTATTCTTTCTTTGAATGCCATCTGGCCTTCTCACCAAGGGGAGGTGGTCAAATAATGAGCAACAGAGTTCATGTCAAAATTAGTCCCTGCTGTCCGCATAACTGTGGAGAATGTCCTGTCCATTGGGTAGATCAGAGTAGGGGTTCAGTTTTTACTACTTGTATTGTCCTTGGTTAGTACAATAGTTTGAGCAGACCCCCTGTGCTACGATCCACCCATCACAATGCTCTTCTTGTAGTTTTCTCGGACTATCAGGGTCCTTCTATTTCCCTGTCTCCTATATTTTTCTTACCTAAAGACTCAGTAGGATGTCCTCACAACTATCTCAATCTCCTGGTAAGTGAAGACTTTCGTGAGACATGCCCTTGGGTTAGTGCCTAATTATAAGTGAGTGGATACCATTTGACTCCTTCTGCTTCTAGGTTAACTCAGATCATTTCTAGTTCAATCCATTTGTCCACAAATTTCTGGAATTCCTGGCTTTTAATAGCTGAGTAGTATTCTATAATGTAAATGTTCCACAGTTTCTTTATCTGTTCTTCAACTGAGGGACATTTAGGCTGCTTCTTTTGCAACATCTAAAGAGATAAGAGTGATGTCATGTGGTTTTAATTTTAGCATTTGGAAGGCAGAGACAGTCAAAGCTAAGGAGATACCTGGCCAGTCAGCCTAGTCACCTTGGAGCTTTTCAGACCAATGAGAGACCATAACCTAAATTAATGGTAAATGTTTTTTTGAGGAGCAGCATGCCAAGTAATTCTCTGGTCTCAAAATATCCATTCATGGACATAGGCAGCCACGTGAACATGCAACACATATTCACATATTTAAAATGTGTATAATAATAATAATAATAATAATAATAATAATAATAACAATAATAATAATAATAATAAGAAGAAGAAGAAGAAGAAGAAGAAGAAGAAGAAGAAAGTCTTTACACGTGGACATTCTGACTGAGAAAACCAGAGTGTCTACTTTAGAAAAACTTGATTCTACTGAAAGGTAAGGCATAGCCATTAAGAAATAATTCTAAGAAGTAATCAAATAGAGATATGATATCAATATCAAGAGATTTATATTAATTCATTTGTTTTGAAAGAAGACTAAAATAAATTAAACCATTTAAAATCTGATGAAAGTTCATTTAGAGACAAAGAAATATTTGTCCTTTGTTTCTTTGTGCAATTATAGGTCAGCAACAATATCTTACATTTTTAAGTTGTCTTTTCAGCTGTAATGATTGCAAATTCTACATGATTGTATATTTGAAATATTAGAAACTTTAGTTCAAACAACAGGGTCATGCTTTAAGAGAAATACAGTTTGAAAATATACCCAGCTGATCTTTCCGATGTATTATTTGTGGCCCAGTGTTCTTTTCAAGTTATATCAGAGTACAAAATGCTTTGATATAGTGTGTCTATAGACAAACCAGTCATTTCTGAACTGAAACTTTGGACCTCCTTGAGAAAATTCTGTCTCTGCCAACTTGCACGTTTTCAAAGAAATGTCAAATTAAACCAGTGAAAATCGAGTTAGTGTTCGTTGAGCATCTTTTGAATGTGAGGAACTGCACCCACTTTCAAAGAACTTAAACATACAAAGTGCAACAAAGGACAGGAAAGTGTTTGAGAAGCTTCCAAAATACAGTCTGCCCTTAGACAACTTTCTTTTTAAATTGCCACAAAAGCATCTGTATCTGGAAATTTTTCAGCCTGTTAGGGAAAAAAATATCCTCTCCTTTGAATGTGTTGACAAATTTCTTGCTGCAACATAAAGAACTTCAAGAGCTTGAAAACAAAAATAGGGACATATGTTTTGACAAAGATAGGTTCAACGTTAGCCATCAGTTCACACTGTGATGTATTGTAAAGCACTCAACAAATGAAATGCCAGTGAAATTGATTTTAAAAGAAAGGCAAAATATTTTAGTTACATATCTGTAATTACTATTTTCATAGTCAGATTGCATGTATGAGGAAATTCATGGCTTCTACATTAGTAGTTTATCCCCCTGAGCTAAATTGTCTTCTTTCAGTTATCGTGCTGTTTGCTATTCCCTTCACCTACTTGCCTCTGAACAAATTATTTAGTTCATAGGTAAAAGTTTTGATAATAAGCACATCACACTAATTAATTTCATCATTATTAGAATGACAAAACAGGATGATAGTATAGTAATTTTGCTTGCTTGGTTGTAATAGTTTGTTTGAATTGTGAGAATAGCACAGATTCAACCCCCTAATGCCTGGGTTCAAGACCCCCACAGATACCCAAAACCTTGGTGATCAATTCCAGCCTGGGAGATGTTCTAAGATAAGATATGTATATTCATTATCCTGTCATTTGCTTGAGGTCATGCCTTTAAATATCAATCAAATATAAATATTATATAAATAAGTGTTATGCTGTTTAGAATACAAAAAACTGTTCATGTTAATATAAATGAGATGTTAAAATAGTTTTTGACAGGAAAAATGTTACAAGTGTCTTTTCATTATTTTGCAGTAGGTACCCCCATGTATACATCATTTACATGTAGATTTTATATTTCACTTGAAAAATGTACATTAAATAAAAATATATGACGACTGTCTTCAGAAAAAATGAGAAGATTGTTAGAAACAAAGAAAGATGAGTATCTGAAGGCCATGTAATCAGTAAGTATGAGAAATAAGTAAAAGTGAACCTAGTTACATCAGATGGAAAGATAACTGCCGGAGAATGAGTGCCTATACAAAGATTTTAAAGCAATGAGAAAAAAATCAATCCTTTTTTTCCCCAACTAATTTCACCCTCTCTATCCTCCAGCTATAATCTGCTGCCTTGTTCTCACCATTTTACCCTCAAATTGTGGAATATTCCTCATCCCTATGTCAAACCTTCCTACAATTAGTCATTTTGAATATGACTTGATCCATAAGTCATTCATTTTGATGGAAGTAGAAATTGAGAAATAAAAAAAAAAAAACCAAAAAAACATTTTTAGATGGTCAAAATGATGAAGAATATATTTTTTTCAAAATTTCCAAGAATAAAAAATATTATTTTAATTTCAAAGAAAGTTGAAAGGTTACTTTCAGAGCTTAAGGAAAAGATCGAAAGAGAAGAACAGAGAACATACAGCTCTGTAAGCCTTGACGCTTTCCATCTCTGAGAACCTGGATACTGTACTGCTTTAAAACAAGCAGTTAATATCATGGTGAAGAGACTGGATTTTATAGATTTTAACAAAATTTGATTTCCATTTTAGAAAATCTACTTCCACCTGTAAATCTCAGTCATATCTAATTAAGCTTTTACTTCTTCATCTATAAAAGACAGTTTTATACTCGTGGTTTTTAAAAACATATAATTCACTTAGTCCATGTATTATATGACAAAAATGTACTCAGTAAATGTTTACTATTTCTGTCATTACATGAGTATTATTATTATTTTAAGTTTTCGTTGCACCATTTTTTACCAAGTTTCAGGAATACAAACATTTAAAAGGCAGATCATTATATAGAGAAAGTTGATCTTCATTATTCTTCAATTACATATTTGAAATTACCTTTTGTACTAAAATTTATTTTAATTCCATCATCAATGCTCATAATTGCAGTCATGTGTGGATAAGATCATAGCACTGAAAGTTTTGATATATGTCATGTGTTCATCTAGATGAACTTCAACTTGAAGCAAAAGTGTATATGAAACAAAACATCTTTAATCAGAAACACAGGTAAGATGGATAATATATTTATCAATACAAAAATGTATAACTTGAGATTTGCAAGAACCCAACTTGTGTATCACTTAGGAAGAATGTTTCACTATATATGAATTCAGTGCTCAAAATGACTTCAGAGATTGTTATTTAATGTTCCCAAACCAGAATTCTTACCAAAATGAAAACCTAGAGCTTGAAAACTCCCTAATCATAAAATAATTGCTTTTCTTCTTCATAGGAGACAAAATATTTAGAAGTTATAAAAGAAAATGTGGCATGGTATTGAACTACCAGTGTTAAATTAAAAAATGACTAGTGTGCCCATTAAAGAGATATGCTCATTCTGTTTTATTCAAAAATGTGTAGAATTGGTCTACTTGATGATGATGATGATTTGATAATGATGATGATGATGATAATAATAGTAGTAATAATAATTTAATAATAACAGTAATAATCACTGCTTTTATTCATCTTAAATAACAATATGATAGATCTGCAAGTCAACTTTAAGATGTAGACATTTGCCTTAAAACCAGTAATTCTAAATGAATAATGGATTAGGGTTTGTTATGATGTCTTGATTGGTTCTTTCCTTAATATGCACAGTGCTGATACAATAAAAATTTCACTATGGAATACTACTCAGCTATTAAAAACAAGGGACTTCCAAAATTTGTGGACAAATAGATTGAACTAGAAATGACCATAATGACTGAGCTAACCCAGAAACAGAGAGAATCAAATGGTATATACTCACTTATAACTGGACACTAGCCCAAGTGGCATGTCTCATGAAAGTCTTCACTTACCAGGAAAGTGAGATAGAGGTGAGGACTCCTATTGAGACTCTAGGTGAGAAAAATATGAGACAGAGAAATAGATGGATCCCAAGGGTCCTAGAAACCTACAAGAAGAACACTATGATGGGTGGATCTGATCCCAGGAGTTCTGTTCGATCTAAGGCACAACCCAGGGACAATAAGTGCAGTCATCATCAAACCCTTACCCAGACCTAGTCAATGGACAGAACATTCTCCATAGTTAAGTGGAGACTAGGGACTGACTTTCACATGAACTCTGGTGCCCCATATTTGGCCATGTCTCCCTTGACTGGGAGGCCTGATGGCACTCGGAGGAAGGATAGCAGACTACCAAGAAGAGACTTGATACCCTAGCATCATATTCAGGGGGAGGAGGTCCACCTCAGTCACAGTAATAAGGAAGGAGGATAGGGTGAAAGTGGGAGGGAGGGAGGAATGGGAGGATGCATGGAATGGGATAGCAAATGAGATGTAATATGAATTATTTTATTTTTCAATTATAACCATTGTTATTAAGACAAACAGTTATGCTATTCTAACCTTCACTCACTGCAAAATTGCTATATAGACTTTTCCCCAAAGAAATGAAGAGATTTTCAATTAAAAAGAGAAGAAAACATATTATTTATTAGATGTTAAACCAGGTATTTATTTTTAAAAATCTCTTTATACTTCTCTTGCTCTCTATCTCATTTATTCTCTGTCTCTCTCTCCTTCTCTCCCTCTCTCTCTTTATATGTATATATGTATGTGTGTATATACATATATATACATATATATTCACATATGTGTGTTTGTATTTATGAATCCTAATTTTCAGGAAAGTCTATTATACATGTATTATAGTCTTATATAAAATTACTGAGAAAGGGAAAAAGAAAGAAAGAAGGAAAGAAAGAAAGAAAGAAAGAAAGAAAGAAAGAAAGAAAAGAGAGAGAAATGGAAAAAAGAAAGGAAAGGGTAATTTATAATATTTGAAGAAAAGAAAAGCCTGCTAGCACAGTCAACTCAAACAATGGATAACATATTTGTTTAGTTACAACTCTATGCACTTGATATAATATCATATATTATGTATCTTTATCTATATATCAACATAAATAACAGCTATATATCTATCTGTGTATAATATCTGTTATCATGAAAATAGTTATCAAAATATTGATGTAGATATTCTATAAATTATTATAAAGTAAAATGATATAAAACCATCAATCTCAAATTGTAATGATAATTCCTCAAGATCATTCAAAAAGATATGAATATGGAAATATTGGCCAACTTAACTAAATGACAGCCATGTATTTGACTTTACTAACATTACATTACTTTCACATTAAAGAATGAAGGATTTTAATTTTTAGATTTTCCACAATAATATACAAGGTGTGGACTTTTTTAGTGGGTGTAAATAGAAACATGTAGAGTGATATATTTTTAGAATTGCTAGAATTGGAACCACATTTAACAAGTACCAGGTTAAATTAATAGATTTATCATCACTTTAAGATTGTAAAAAAAAAAAAAAAAGGAAAGTACACTATACATCAGGAGGAATGTGTGAATATTGAAGATTATCTTTGTTCATAAGAGGATCTTAAATGTGTGTAATCCATCTAGCTTCTCAGAATAAATATGAGAGAGAAATTTCTTTCTCTGGTAACCTGAAAACAAGCTAGCAACCACAATAGACAGTGACTATCAAAGCTAAGAATGTTGTGCTTGTGAAGATTTTCTGGAGCCGTATCAATTGCGATCAAAAGGTCATTTTCTCGTTCTTTTCTTAGAGCTATATTTGTTTTTCTCATTACCTTTCCTCTGGAAAACCAGCAAGCCTCTTTATAATTTTCATATTAGTTCCATTCAATCCCTGTTTTTTATACAATGCTGCTTTGTTTCCCCACTAATGACCTGACATTACAAATTGAAAACTGATTAGAAAGGGTGTTTCTGTTAAGTATGACTGTTTAGTTAATACTAAGCACAGGTTTATTGGCATGCTGGAGGTAAACTTGTCTCCTAAATACATCTATGCCTTACCAAAATTCTATGTCTGCTTCTCTGCACAACTTCTAGGTGTGACTGGAGAACAAATAAACATTTTTGCTGTGTTGCTCTATTAATTCACTAATGCAAAAATCTCTATTTCTCTAAGAAGTTTAAGCCATTTTTTTCTTCAGTTTAGGCTGTCTGCTCTTAGGCTTTTCTATCCTTAAATTTTCTCCTTTTTCTTTCTTTTATTACGTTTAATGCTCCAATTCCATCTAGAAAAGTAATCTCAGATTAGATAGTATTATTTGATAGTGGGAAAAAAATCTTTCAAATGGGAAAGCCTGATGGATCACTTTGTCTTGTAGCTATTTCTCTGGAGGCATGTATAATCTATACGTTGAAAGTACTACTGACTTCTTTAAACTCACAGATACTGATTTTACCTGCCCTGTCCTTAATGCTGGCCTCGAAGCACAAAAGCTGAAACAAACAAACTTGGGCTCTACAGTCACTGGACTGCCTATCCTGCCAGCGATCTGCCTATTGCACTCTTGCCACATCCTGAACGCTGGTAAATATACAGTAAACACACAGTTACTGCTTACCAAAATAAACAATATTTTTAAGATAGTATTTTTCTTAGTGTGGGTAGTATGATTAAATGGTTAAATTAATGCCTGATGTTTTCCAGAAAAAAAAACAAATATGGCAAATTTATTGTTTTTAATTAAAATATATTTTCTTTTGAACTCCAAGGAGCATATTTGAGAGCACATGTCAAGTCAACCAGCCTCATCTATCTGAAAACATGATTCAAACACTTGCTAAGGAATTTTCACTTTTGCTTGTTCGTCTCCTTTAAATTTAAATATAATTCTTAAATTGGCCTAAAACATTTTATTTTCTTCCTACAACACAGATAAAATGTCCAAACTCTTTAACATGATGAAAAAGGGTAAATTCTTATCCGTCCAAGTCTGTCTGTGCCAAGTTATTTTAAGAGTCTGATTGGGTTGTGCCACCTTGATGTGCTTATATTAAGCAACACACATTGGCACCTACTTGCCCTCTTCATGGAATCAGTTCCTTCTAACGTTCTCCTCATCAACTTGAGTCTTCTTTTCTTTCTTCTTTTATTACTTTATTCTGTTATTTGTTTACTTTTTAAAGAATCAGATTTCAAACTAACTTGAGAGTTTCATGTGCCGGCTACCTGTAGCTAGCTCATCAACTTCCACGAGAAAGAGCCTATCAGTTGTTTTGGATATTTTCAGAGCCACCTATTGTTTTCCATTTTAATAATTCTGTGTGCTATAATTACTTGTTTACCCGTCTGCCTTCCTGATTAGGTAACAGCTCTCCATGGCTCTATTGATTTTAGTTTCACGGGGCTTAGGAGAATGTCTGGCTGAGTGTACATACTTAATGCTTTGTCAGAACTCCATCTTCTCCTCAACGCCTCGTGCTATCAATTTTATTATGTCTAGAAACTCACAGCATAGATTTATCTAATTTTATGGTAATTATTTGTAAAATAGAGCTTTGGAGAGTTTATTAGTCAAGTTAGTTTTCTGAATATCAGGTAACTTGAAAACAAAACACACATGATTCATTTGAAGCTAAATCACTATCAGTTTTATGAATCTGTGACTCTATAAAACAATTTTTATGAAAACTTGAATAGAGGGACTCTCGTCCTAACTTATAAATCTAACATATAAGTTACTAGCACAGTACTTTTCTAGCCCAATTACTCATTAAGTTTCAGATTTTAACTATGCAAAATTTACAGCCTTGTATTTTCAGTGTACTCAGAACTATGTTCTCCCACTACTAACATTTCAATTTTTGTAGAGTAAAAGTAACCGCTTATACATTGTTTCCTTAGTTGATAATTCTTAATCTTCATTTCTTTTAATGTTTGCATTTGAGGTAGAAGGTAAGTTGAAAAGTCAATGCTTAAATAGCACTTGACACCAAAAAAGCTTAAAGATACAATTCAAGTTTGAACAACAGGGCTTATGTATTTTTAACATCAGTATATAACTGTTCAGCAGAATAAAAAATTTTCATGTATTTTTAGGCACAAATTCAAAACACTTAAGGATAAATTTAATGAGAAGAATGTGATAACTATGGCATTATTTAATATTGTCTGTCTCTGGTGAAATAGTATAAAATAGAAAGTGTGTGAAGATGTAATTTCTTTAGGTAGTATTAATACTAGCAAATTGGTATAATATTTTGAAAATACTAATTTCAAATTTATTTTTAGAAAATTCAGTTGAAAACAACTATTAGGCTATGCATAACCACTCAATGATCTAGTATTTTCATAGCATTCTGGAAGTCCTGAGTTAGATGCCCAAGACCAAAGGCAGCTACATAAAATTAAAACTGAGACACATTTTTTGAGTCTATAGTCTGCTTCCTCTTCCTCTGTGTGCCACTGGGCCTCTCCACCAAGGAGAAATGATCAAATTGAGATATCATCACTGAAGCATGGTTAACAATATAACCTTTTATATTTAGAAAAATATATCCTATCATAAAAATGTTGGCTGTTATAATCTATGTGCACAAAACCATTTGAATGCAATGGGTTTTTGTATTTCAAAATGATATACTAATATCTTAAAATAATGGTCTGTACATTTTAGAATCTCTGTTTCACTACTTGATATACTAAATTACAAAGAAAGTATGGAAATCAAGTAATATGTCAATAATTTAATGTTATGCAAATGCAAAGAAAAAGATTCAAACTTCTTAGAGTAAATAATATATTCTAAACAATGCCAATATTAGTTCATCTATCAATATCTGTGTTAAATGCGTAGTGATTTGACAATGGAAGTGACTGTTTACCATCTTTTCCCTCAAGTACATAAAGGAGCTCACTATTCATAAGAACGCACTATCATAAGATAATGAGCATAGTACAAACCACTTGTTTGGCCTTCCAGGCTGAGAAAGGCTGCTATCTTTGTCCTGGGGTCTGGCTAGCTGGTGAGTATAGCTGACACCAGCCAGGCTCTCGCCCAAGTTTTATAGAAAACTAACTCAAGGCAGTGTGGGAAGCTCCTGTCAATGCCACCGTGCTTGATCTGAGAAGACACGGAAAAATTCAAATTCCAAAGCTGTCAGCCTGGAAACTTTCAGCAGAAAGAAAAGCCTCACTTTCGGAATGTAAACAAGGACAGTGAAGGTCTTGCTATCTGAAGATATCAGCATGCGAGAAGCGCTCTGGCAGCTTGAATGCACCGAGAAAGTGGCAAACCCCAGTGCTCCTTGTGTGCCTGGGTCTACCTTGGAGACTCCTAGCCCTGTCTTTTTCCTGCTAAGCACTTTACCTGTGATAGCAATGGCAGATTCTTCAAACACCTCAGACAGAGGCCTGTCTCTTTAGAAGCAACAGGGCTCTCTATGAAAGAAGCCGTTTGGCATTTGCAGGGGAAAGGTCATTTCTTTACACCTCTGAAGAGGATAGATAACAATAATAGGGAAAATATCAGGCAAGAAGAGTTACATTTTCCTAGACCCCTGAAGGAAACCGTGACACAGCTGCGAGCCTGCTTGTATAAGCCAGTGCACTAATTTATACCACTTCAGTGCACTGGCTTTCCTCTTGCCTGAACTGGACGCCCAGCTGGGAAAAGAAATGTTTACAGGGACTTTCTGAAAGTTATTTACTGATACAGTGGGTTTCTTCTATGTTGCGAAGAAGAAATTCCTCCAGTACTGGAGAGATACTGGGTGGCGTGAAACTCACACCGATGCTCTTGAAAGACAGAGCTCCTGTGACCAGAGAAAGAGTAATATTTTAGGACATGTGCCTCTCTGAGTAAACAGTACTGGCGCAGGACAAGCCCGGAGGAACTCGTGGGATGCTGGGGTTGTAAACCAGACCTCGGAAAGCTTCCTCCAAAATTATTGAGATCACATTGCCTGAAAAACTGATTGAGTTCTCTATTAGGTAATTCCCCCCGCTCCCCCTCAGAAAACAGAAACACTGTGCCACACATTATCTAAAAGAGCTGCGTTGTTACAGACATGCCTACTCAATTATTTATATATCCTCTTTCTGGTAAGTCTCATCTGATTCTCTCTCCTTTCTAAATGTCACGAGTTTTACTCTAGCACTGGCACTGATGTTAACATTTGAAGGGGGGAAAGGTTGTGCTTAAGTTTAATAGATTTCATATTTAATAATGTAGTCAATAAAGTCTGCCCACTTAATCAGTCAAAGGCTATTCTGTTCTGCACATTAAATGTTTCTAAAGAGCCATGTTGTTTCCATTACCTACAATTCACCTATTATTTTCAATTCTCAGAAAAATAGCTTAATATATCTAGAGTCTGATGTATCTATTAGTTAAATAAAGTATCCTTTCTTTTAAATGAATAAGTTTTAGTATCAGGCCTTAATGGCATCATGGACAAAAGACATGGAACAGAGCTAGAAATAATTCTAAACTATAAAATCTGAGGAGTGGAAGCCCTTGTGGGGCAAATTCTTCTGACTTTTCTCCCCCTCTCTATTTTCTTCTATTATTTCATAAAATGCGTTCCCAGAAAGTGGGAAAAATGAATTCTGAAGTCTGCCATAGAGACTAGCATGATGATACCTTATTTACAGCAAGATTTCATGTTTAGTCGTGACAATCTCATTCTAAATTCTAATTACAGTGTGATACTCCTGCTTTTTCTTTGCCATTTCAATACGTTTTCTAACATCAATTATAGTACTAAAATCTTCAGTGAAAGAAATGGATAGAACTAAGTATTTCGTTTTAATATATTCTATTAGCTAAGAAAAATATGATTGAAAGACTGACACAGGCAGGAAAGCATAACTTTTGAGTCACGTGTTGCCAGTGAGTGTGTAGTCCATTGTAAGGCGTACTATGTCTAACAATTTTAATGATAAAAACTACACCTATTCTGATCATTAACACATCTTTTCCTGCTACATAGAAATGAAGCTTTACGTTTGCTGCATCACTGCCTATGGGAGAACGGCCATATTCTTCTGTTTTACAAATATCCTGAACCACATGATAGTTAAGTTGACACGGCTTTCCTGAACTTGGTGGTCTTGGCATCTTTTATAACTACTGGAATTGAATGAAGTAAGTGAGACAAATTTAGTTGTTCATTATTGCTCCTTTGCTCGATTAAAAAGCCTACGGTGTAAGTAGCTATGGAAATAAAGTTGTATTTTAAATTCCTTAAGGTATTACACTGTGGTTGGGGCTTTCTTAAAAACAAACAGGTCATTGGACACTCCCGAATGGATATATTCACTTATTCTAAAAAATGAACCCCTTTTCCTAAGCTTCCATTTATTTGTGACTTTTGCAAAGGCCTCCCCATAAGTTTTTTTACCACTACTACCACTATTACAGTCAGCAATGTTTAATATAAAATATATTACTTAGATCACAGCATTTTACCTCAACATGAGCATCTAGAGTTATAAAGTAAGTGTAGTCTATCTGCAAAGATACTGTTGTGACTCTCAAAACATCTATGTCCAGGGTTTTCAATTCATATACCTTCTCTTTTTTCCATACTGATTTGCTTATTTTAATCACACCCCAAGATAAAAATAATTGAAAATAGATTTTTAAGTAATTATGAAAGAAAAATTTAAGTTTTGACAGAATCTTTATATAGCTTTTTTATATTGAAGAAATACTCTTTTTACTTGCTTTTCATATTTTAACAGAAGTAAGAAGCTATAATATTTTGTTTGTAACAGTGGGAAATTATATGTGTGTTTCAGAATTTGTGTACATTTTGAGGTGCGTGTTCATGTACAGGTAGAGGATAAAGGTCAACGTCTGCTGTCTACCTCAGTCTCAATCTACTATATCTTTTGAGGCAGGCTCTCTTATTCAACTTATATCTCATCTGCTGACAGACAAGACTGCTGATCAGTGAGCCCTCAGGATCCCCATGACTCGGCACTTAAGGTCAGGGAGCACAGACTAACAAACACTACCATGCTGTTGTTTGCTTGCTTGTTGTGGGTAATACTGATCTAAATGTAGGTCCTCATGGTTGGCTAGCAATAACTTCACCCATTGAACTATCTACCTTACCTAACAGGAGGATCTTAAAAGGCCACATTCACAAATACACTACATATCATGCAAGGGTCAAAATTAAATGCATAATTAGGCACATTTTGAAACTTATATAGTAAAAATCACTAAAGGTTTTTTAAAAGTTACCATATGATCTATGCATAATAGATTTATGCAATGTAATCCACCATATAAACAAACTGAAAATAAAAAACCACATGATCATCTCTTTAGATGCAGAGAAAGCATTTGATAAAATCCAACAGCCATTCATGTTTAAAGTTTTAGAGAGATCAGGGATACAAGGAACTTTCCTCGACATAATAAAGGCTATATACAGAAAGCCAATAGCCAAAATCAAAGTAAATGGAGAAATACTCAAAGAAATTCCTCTAAAATCGGGAACAAGGCAAGGCTGTCCACTCTCTCCATATCTCTTCAATATAGTACTCGAAGTTCTAGCCAGAGCAATAAGACAACAAAAGGAGATCAAGGATATCCAAATGGGAAAGGAGGAAGTCAAACTATCCTTATTTGCAGATGATATGATAGTGTACATAAGTGACCCTCAAAATTCAACCAGAGAACTCCTACAGCTGATAAACACTTTCAGCAATTTAGCTGGATACAAAATTAACTCAAAAAAGTCTGTAGCCTTCCTATATGCAAGTGACAAGCATGCAGAGGAAGAAATTAGGAAAGCCATACCTTTCACAGTAGCCACAAGCAATATAAAATATCTAGGAGTTACTCTAACTAAGCAAGTGAAGGACTTCTTTTGAAAAAAACTTCAAAACTCTGAAGAAGGAGATTGAAGATGACATGAGAAGATGGAAGGATCTTCCTTGCTCATGGATCGGGAGAATTAACATAGTAAAAATGGCCATCCTAACAAAAGCAATCTACAGATTCAATGCAATCCCTATCAAAATACCTACACAATTTTTTAAAGACATTGAAAGTTCAATTCCGAACTTCATATGGAAAAACAAAAAACCCAGAATAGCAAAAACGATCTTGTACAATAAAAGGTGCTCCGGAGGAATCTCCATACCTGATCTCAGATTGTACTATAAGGCAATAGTAATTAAAACAGCATGGTACTGGCACAGCAACAGGCCTGTTGATCAGTAGAATCGAACTGAAGAACCAGATATGAATCCACACACATATGGTCACTTGATTTTTGACAAAAAGCCAAATCCATTCAATGGAAAAAGGATAGCATCTTCAACAAATGGTGCTGGTCTAACTGGATGTCTATGTGTAAAAAAATGCAACTGGACCCATATTTGTCACCTTGCACAAAACTCAAATCCAAGTGGATTAAGACCTCAACATAAACCAGAAACACTAAGTCAGTTAGAAGAAAAAGTGAGGAAGAGCCTGGAACATATTGGCACAGGAGACAACTTCCTGAACAGAACACCAACAGCCCAGGCCTTAAAGTCAACAATTAATAAATGGGACCTCATGAGGCTGAGAAGCTTCTGTAAGGCTGGAGACACCGACAAGAGAACAAAGCGACAGCCTACAGACTGGGAAAAGATCTTCACCAACCCTACATCTGACAAAGGTCTAATATCCAAAATATATAAAGAACTCAAGAAATTAAACACCACCAAACCAAATAACCCAATTGAGAAATGGGGCTTGGAACTAAACAGAGAATTCTCAGCAGAGGAATATCAAATGTCTGAGAAGCACTTAAAGAAATGCTCAACCTCCTTAGTCATCAGGGAAATGCAAAGCAAAACAACTCTGAGATTCCATCTTACACCCATCAGAATGGCTAAGATCAAAAACTCAAGCGACACCACATGCTGCAGAGGGGAGAGAGGAACACTCCTTCATTGCTGGTGGGAATGCAAACTAGTACAACCACTTTGGAAATCTATCTGGTGCTATCTCAGAAAACTGGGAATAGGGCTTCCTCAAGACCCAGCTATTCCACTCCCTGGAATATACCCAGAAGATGCACCAGCACACAACAAGAAAATTTGCTCAACCATGTTCATAGCAGCCTTATTCGTAATAGCCAGATCATGGAAACAGCCTAAATGTCCCTCAGTAGAAGAATGGATAAAGAAACTGTGGTACATATACACTATGGAATACTACTCAGCTATTAAAAACAAGGAATTCCCGAAATTTGTGGATAAATGGATTGAGCTAGAAATGATCATAATGAGTGAGTTAACCCAGAAGCAGAAAGACTCAAATGGTATATACTCACTTATATCTGCATACTAGCCCAATGGGCATGTCCCATGAAAGCCTTCACTTACCAGGAAACTGGGACAGAGGGGAGGACATCCTATTGGGACTCTAGATGAGAGAACCATGGGAGAATAGCAAAGTAGAAGGATCCAGTGGGTCCTAGAAACCTACAAGTAGAACATTATGATAGGCAGATTTTGGCCAAGTTGTCCCGCTCAAACTGAGGCACCAGCCAAGGACAATACAGGCAGTAAACTTTAAACCCCTACCCAGATCTAGCCAATGGTCAGAACAGTCTCCATACTTGAATGGAGAGTGGGATATGACTTTCTCATGTACTCTGGTGCCTCACATTTGACTATGTCCCCTGGAGGGGGAGACCTGGTGACACTTAAAGGAATGACAGCAGGTCACGGAGACGAGACTTGATACCCTATGAGAATATACAGGGGAAGGTAATTCCTCTCAGGAACAGTCATAGGGGAGGGGAATAAGGGGAATATGGGAGGGAGGGAAGAATGGGAGGATACAAGGGATGGGATAACCATTGAGATGTAACAAGAAATATTAATTAAATAAAAAATAAAAAATAAAAAATAGATTTATGCAAAATTTGGTTATATAGATATTGTAGGAACTTATAATGTAAAGTATTTTGAAGTGTTATAGGAAATTATAATGTAAGCTTTAGAATTAATAAGATTTTAATGCAAACATTATGCCATTCCCCCTCTGTCCTTCTCTTGTCTTTTTTTCTACAATGATCATAATTTCAGTGTTTTTTATTTTAGAAGCCATTTGTTTAATAATTGTACATCTGTCTCTTTAAAAGGAGGAATAACAAGAAAAGCAGCTATAAAGTGTTTTCAAACAAGGTGAAATTTATTCTAAAATCTCCTTAAGTTCTAATTTGCTTTCTGTAGCTGCAGTTATTTTGTAAAAAGTGTAATAAACTTTAACGTTCTCTCACTGTCTCTACCGTTCAATTATGAGACATCACCACCAAAAGCATAGGTCTCAAAATATGGATGGTTATTTGGGCTTTTCCCCCCAGGGCTTATATGATTTTATGTAAAATTTTAAACAGACACATTTTGTCCAGCCTCATCTCCATTACCGTTTTCTGAGCTCCCAAATTTCTCATGCACTCCTCTGTACCAAGAAATATGTAGCTCATTTATTTGTTTCTAGGTGTGTGGCCTAAATCACTGTATATTTGTCTTAGAAGTTAAACAAGAAAGTATTAATCCAATCTATGTTTGTTCATTTGTGTAGCATTTTTAAAATTATAAATTAACTAGAAAGCTGACTGACTGCTTAAAAGCTCAACAAATAATGGTACTGAACAAAGTTCTAAGGAAGAAAAACGATGTTTGTGAGGCCGGTTGACCTTGCTTCCAGAGAAACTGGCATGGAACTGCCAAGATGGAGCATGCTCAAACCCCAGAAATATCAAACTCAAGATTAAAAATCTCATCATGAGAATGGATAGAGTTAACCAAAGCTCTCCCCCATTTGTGTGCTTGCCTCAGGAGCACATGAGACCACCCCCACCCAGGTGGCTGGCTGTAGGTGGTTAGCCTTGTGAGCTTGTCACCGTTTTCCTTTCCCTATGCACATAGACTATTAACAGCCTCCTAAATCCAGGCCAGAGAGACACATTCATCCTCAAAACCCCTCCCACTGCCCAAGGTTGATTAGTCCCTATTTCATAGGAAGTACAGGGGTGAGCTGCAAAATTGGGGGAAAGAAGGGCTCGCTTTCTCCTGAAAGAATTCCTCACTGGCTCCTCAGGATGCAGTCAGCACAGTTTTACCAGGTGAAATATATGCCTGCATTTTTAAAAACCAGAAATGTATATTGCCTAAGGACAACTAAAGGCTATCTCTAAACTTTGCTATACCATTAGTTTACTGCAAGTCTGTACTTAAAAGCACAGTTTGTTGTGCCTTTTCATGTCTAAATAAATAATACCTACTATTGGTAGAGGTTGACTGACAACTTGTTATGCTATAATGAAAGAACTTGAAAAAAGGTAAAGTAATAATAAGTGCAAGAGCAGTCATGAGGATTTCTTCTGATAATTACCTCAAAATTTTCCTATAGCTATCAGTCTTTGTGAACATAAAGACTCCTAGGGAGGAAAACATCAGGAACACATGTGAGGATACCGTTACTTTATAACTAAAAAGATGCTAAATGTCTAAAAATTTCAAAATCTAACTAAAATTGATAAAAGCTAAAGCCCATACTTTTTAAAAAGTGAAAACAGACAAACTATAACATAACTGCTTGACCTGAGTATGTTGTAAGTGGTTGATCCTAATGATAGGCTTGCAGTCCTGTGCTGCAATGCTGAATTTAGCATTTAATGGATCTGGATTCCTAATTGATTTGTCTTTTGATACTGTTGATTTTGAACTAATGCAGAAGGAGTAAAGCAAGAGAAAAGTGGTCAGTTTGCTGATGTTGCTGTTAGTGATAATCTCTAGGTACCTGAGGATTCATCCTAGAGTAAGCGGTGCTCATGGTTGGTCTTCATTTAAGTTAAAAATTCTATTCAATTATTTTCTAGTTTCTGTGGTGGCACATGCCTAATGATTATTAATGTTCTCTCTCCTATGTTTAGAAATGCTGAACCATGGAACAATTTGTCTCAATAAGATAGGCTAAGACTTCAGAATGATATCTGGGTATCTAAATATTTTAAATACTATGGCTTATCTTCAAATAGATTTTTCTTTCTTTTTTTAAAAGAAGCTTCAAGGAACCATGCTGAGTGGTTGACTAGTATATGACTTAAACTTTGATACGAATTATAAATTGAAAAGACACATAGATGTTGTATCATCAAATACTATAACTACAAAATTGTAGTGTTAAAATTTTGATACGTTATTAAAAGCTGAGCTAAATAAAATGTTATTAAATTATACTACTGCATAATAAATATTATATATTACATATATTAGGAAAAATTAGATATATATATGGAAAATGTAGACTTTTAGGGAGAAACCATTAGAAACACATATGAGGATATGTTTTTAATTGAAAAATAGGCTAAATGTCTAAAATTTTCAAAATCTAACTACAATTCATAAAATCTAAAGCAAAACACAATTGTCCTTAGGTCATAGATAATTAATAGTGGAAACAAACAAACAAAATCTTCTAGAACTGGGTATGTTGTAAGTGGTAAATCCTAATGCTAGGTTTGAGATATATATATATATATATATATATATATATATATATATATATATGTTTTATTTTCTATTGTCAAGAAGTAATTTATTAAAATAATAACCTATAACAGTTACCAGAAATCAATTACAGAAAGCTGGGATTAAATTTTTCCTTTTCTTTCAATTATTAATAACTTTTGTGTTTTGTGCTATGTACGAACAGACCTCACACATTCTTGACTAGCAATATACTATTGACCTGTTTTCAGCTCTTTAATAATTTTACTATTTGTAACTATTATTTGAAAAATGTATGCATGTATCCAATATATTGTAATTATAGCCATATCCAATTTTGCCTATTCAACTCTAACTACACACTCTTAACACATGTCTATTCCATCCAATGTCCTGTCCTTTATGTAAATAATGCAATGAGTCTAGTGCTGATCACTTGATCATGACAATGGACTGAGTAACTAAATCATGGGCAGCTTACTAGTGGCTAAACACACCTCACAAAATGACTGTCACTATCTCAGTCTTCATCAACTGCAGGTAGATCTTTAGTTTTGATGGCGCATCAGTCACCCTTCCCAAATCCATGATGGGATTTTTAACTAGCTTAACTTTCACAGTACTGAGCAAATCACTATAATGGCTATGAGGTAGGTCTCTGTGCAGCATTTTTGAAGAAAATTCAAAAATCAGGCTGTCAAGCTTGGTGTCATAGTGAAACATAACCTCAGAAGGGTGTAGCAGGAGGTTTGAGAGTTCAATTCAGTCTGGACACATAGTGAGCCCCCTTAAAAATAAATCTACAATATAATTTTTAGTCTCTTAATAGTAAAGGTAAACTGTCTGATATTCCTTTAGTAAATTGATGGAAAAAATATAGATTCCACCTTATTTTACTCTCATGTTTTTTAAACTATATTATTCACATAAATATAATAATAGATTGATACTCCATATTTTAAATAATTATCAAGCATCAAATGTCCTTCTAAATAGGTTTTCTAGACAAAATTATTATCATAATACAAATGTCAAAACATAATTATTGATTTAAATTTCATTGCCATAATATGATATCTGACATAAATATTGGGTTCCTGAATCTGCTTCTAAAACACAATATACAGAAAAAAAATTTAGCATAGTTGAATTCAGTACTAGCCTAAGAACATAATGAACAACTGGGAAAGTCAGATAATTTAAGCAAGAAAAAAATACTATACTTTTTTATAGTAATATTTATTAACTCTATCAATTTTGATAATTCTAAATGATTTATTTTCAAGTCATCAATATACTGTTTTTATAAATATTAATATACAATTAAGTAGAAAAACAAATGACCTTATGTTTATGGTTTGTGTTTCTCGATTCTCTTACAAATGTATTACACTAATATAGCAAGATATTTCTTTTTATGCATTTCAGTAAATATTTAAAGAATTTAATATAAAAGAAAAATATCAAGAACTATGTGAACATATGTATGCTTAAGTATAGTTCTATTTTTCTATCTTGATTTGTGGAAGCAACATCAAAATGTGAGTACCCATGCAAATAAGGAACAGTGGTTGGTGCTGAGTCTATGAACTTTTCTAATGGAATAGACATTTTGTTAAGCAGAGTTACTAAGGGGCCCATGACCGAAAAGTATGTCAGAATTTGGATGAAATTTTGTAGGCAATTTTTGTCACATAAAGAGAAAGTTGTGAAAACTGTGCTATGTATCTAATTTAGTGAGAACACATTTGCTAGATATCTCACTAGGAGTTGTAGGGATTATAAGCTTAAGAAAACTATGACTCACTTTCAGGAGTCTGTGAACAAACATGATGAGAGCTTACTCAAAAGCAGCATTAAGAACGTATCCATGACCATGTATAATAAAACGCACCATGAGGGAGAATAAAATACTTCTGATACAACTGACTATGTGTTTGACTTTGATTCAGTTGTACCACATAGGACATTTGTGAACTGAGTAAAAATAACCCTAATTTCTATTACTTTTTTAAAGATATAAATAACAAGTGTAAGTCATGGTTCAAGCATGCTTTGAGTCTCAATTCCAGTTCCTGGTCTCTTACTTGAGACAGAATGAATGAATAGGACATTTTAAGATCACAGATTTCATGCTGAGTTCAATAACTGACAGAAGCAACATAATGAAAAGTTTTCAAAGTGTCCTTGGACTAGCAGTGCTACACACATCATCACAAAACTTAGACTGATTAAAAATGTACACTGGGATAGATGCTGCCTTCATTGTTGACATTGTTTTAACAGCCCTCTTCAAGCAAGAAAATAAGTATCTTTATCTTATTGCTTTAAAGAGACATCAAATAAATTACCTAAGTTTTGTTGGTAGGAAAGAAGAAAGACTAGATTTAAACACAGATTTCTTGTACTATACACACTGGAACCATCGATTCTTTTCTAGGTTGCTTTTTAATATATTTTTGATCACATTCTGTGGTGTGACATGAATATTTTGAATGATATTATTGCTGCAGGAAATAGTTTATTCTGTGTATATATGTTATCACGTATATAAAAAAAACAAAATGTCTATCACATTTACATTTATTTGGCTACTTTGATTTTTTAAAAAAATCTTACCAACAGTTCCCTACTTCCAAAAAGAGTGACTTATACACCCTGTATATCACTATTCATATATACATTAGTGTTTTTAAAATGGACAAGAAGAATTTTGACAAAATTAGGGATACAAAACTACTTTGTTCAGACTGCAGAAAAAGAAAGGAAAGTAATACTGAGTGTGCAGTATTAACTAATGTACTCTTAGCTAAGCTTTTCATTACTGTTTTTTATATATATAAGAGAAACTGATGCCAGAAAGAAAACCAAAACAACCATGAAAGTTTGTATCTGAGACTTATGGCTACCCACCGGTCTTTTGTGATCGTTCTTAACTCTTTTCACTAAGACAGACTTGTTCTTCTGTCCCTGTGCTCACATATATATCACCATGGTCTTTTATCCTACACTTATTCCCAGATAATCATCCACCGAACTGTATCATTTACATTGATGAAATATGACACATTCTGATCTGCTGTCATGCAGCTTTGCAGACATCTTTTCTGGACTCACACTTAATCAAATCTGACATTTCTGTTTCTCATCCCTTTAATGTGAAATAGCCTCTCTCTCTTCACCACATAGGAAACTTCTTCCCATCTTCCAAATACAAATAAGAATTAATTTTTACTTTGTTTCCTCTGTATTTTAAACATACAATCCTAAGGTTCAAATGGATATCATAGTGAATGTCAAACAGGATAATTTACCTTTTAATGTGAGAAATGAATTTATCAGAGAAAACAGCCCACATTGTCTCAAGCAACTCTGTTTCACTGAGAGACTGTTTCCTTGCTCTAAAAACTTTTCTATTAATGTATCAGGCTTTTACATACTGTTTCAGCACTGGTACTGAATGATAGATTTGTTCACTCACTCCACTTACACTAGATAATTTTGGTAATAGCTGAATATACAAAAAGAAAACAGAAAAATTAACTACTCCTAATCATTTTCTCCATTCTTCCCAGAACCTCCAATTTTCTACATGTTGCTCCTGAACACAGGAAAAAATATGAGTGATGATCTGCTCAAATATCTCTTCCTGGTTTCTGTTCCACACTACCAATGCATCCTTGAAGGTTTTCTTTCAGTAATTGAAAATAATTGCTTATCTAGCAAACACAATGTTCACCTAGTCAATAAATTAAATTTCTTATAATTAAGAATGGAAGTTTCTTTTCTTGCCAAAGAGAATATTATTTGTGGCAGTCTAAATATCACCAATTATAAGAAATTAAACTCTTTAAATTTTATTATCATTTTTATCTAAAAACCTGAGTCAAATTTATTTTCTAACTTATTCTCTCTAGTGTAAACCATTTGGTTGTATTAAACATATAAATTTTTAAATTTTTATTTTGTCTATTTTTTTATTTTTAGCAATCCAATTTTTATGTTTATCCTGATTTGCCATGTAACCTCCAGAATTTATTTCATGATACATGCATATGTCATAAACAAGCTTTGTGGATCTTTCTCAGAATGACTAATTGAAATAGAAGCAAGTTAAAATTAAGGATGGTCTATCTATAATCTGTATCACCTTTCTATCTGTCCTCTATCTATCTATCTACCTACCTATCTATCTATCAATCATACAACTATCTCCTTACCTCCTTTTGTTTATCAAAGCCATTAATTATAATAATTATGAGGCTATGGGAAGTAAACAAATAAATTAATAAATGAGACTATATTTGAAATTCTAGGTTAGAAAATATATACTTGTTATAGCTGTTCTGTTGTAGTAAATATGAATGACAACCAGACTACATTTCTTTCCGTGTGTCTTTGTAAATTCTAAATGATTACTATACTAAAAAGGCAATTTTAAAATAGGTAAAGTATGCCAAAATTTTAAAGTCTGTGAATTAAAATTGCTTGAGAAACAACACCACACATTGAACATTATAAAGAATTATTAATGATTAAACTATAACTCCAATGATTTTTACATAAGTGGTAATGTTGTAGGTCCAGAGTCTCCTTACAATCTATATTGGACTATTTTATTCCTTTAAAAATTAATTAATTATTCATGTTTATATAAAAACAAATCTTCATTACCTTTAAAAATATTTTGTAATATATAAGAAGACCACTGGTTTGCGTGAGCTAAAAGGCTTTGAATACCATCAAATTGCATTTGATTCCCATAGCTGAGATTCCCTTACTTTTTGGTAATCTACTTATTGATCTTTCCCTAAATTTATTTATTTTTCTTTTTTTGTAGTTATTTTTTATTTTTTTTAATTTTATTAATTTATTCTTGTTACATCTCAATGGTTATCCCATCCCTTGTATCCTCCCATTTTTCCCTCCCTCCCATTTTCCCCTTATTCCCCTCCCCTCTGACTGTTCCTGAGAGGGATTACCTCCCCCTGTATATGCTCATAGGGTATCAAGTCTCTTCTGGGTGACCTGCTGTCATTCCTCTGAGTGCCACTAGGTCTCCCCCTCCAGGGGACATAGTCAAATGTGAGGCACCAGAGTACATGAGAAAGTCATATCCCACTCTTCACTCAAGTGTGGAGACTGTTCTGACCATTGACTAGATCAGGGTAGGGGTTTAAAGTTTACCGCCTGTATTGTCCTTGGCTGTTGCCTTAGTTTGAGAGGGACCCCTTGGCCCAAATCTGCCTATCATAATGTTCTACTTAACCCAGAAGCAGAAAGACTCAAATGGTATATACTCACTTATATCTGCATACTAGCCCAAGGGGCATGTCCCATGAAAGCCTTCACTTACCAGGAAACTGGGACAGAGGGGAGGACATCCTATTGGGACTCTAGATGAGAGAAGCATGGGAGAATATCAAAGTAGAAGGATCCAGTGGGTCCTAGAAACCTAAATTTATTTTTAAAATGCTTCGGTTTCTGACTTTCTTCCTCCATTATCATCCTCATTACTAGGGATTTGAGTCATTTCCTTGAATTTCCGTTGTGTTTTCTTTTATTTAAAAAAATTCATGAAACTTCTAGCACCTAGGAACACAGAATTTAGGGTAATTGGATCTGTGTTCTTGGTCACTGTATTTTTCTGTTAAAAAATCCTTTAAAAAATTTCCCATTATTTTCTTCTGCTAAGGATGAAGGTAATAGACTGTATGTGTAACAATACTGTTTTGTGGTTTTAGAGGTTTGAATGTAAGTGGTACACAGTAAGATCCAATGATAAGCATTAGTCATAATTAACATGTCTTTTGAGTACTGAATATTTCATAGATACATACAATATAAAAACAATAGCTTCAAGCCACTAACTAACATCTATTGTACCACCTACCGAGTAATATCAACATTTTCCCTAAAGGAAGCAAATGTGATTATAGCTTTTTTTTTCTCAGATACAATGCCAGTGGCATTAAAACAGCAAGATGACTTTGATAATTCAACTACCATAACTCAAACACATGGCTCATGAATGAGGGATTACAATATTGCAACCCACTGTGAAAAAATCTGGTTTTAGAAATCTCTGTGTGTAACTGTGGGAAATTAATTTTATATTAGATATAGATCCACATGCATCTTCTAACAAATTACTTGGAATAGTCAAGCATATGCCATATGCCGTATTTGTTTTATTGTGCACTTTGGTAGGACTCAGGGCAACCCACTGCTTAGTAAGCATCAGTGTGAGATCTCACTAAGTTCATATCACGTCAGATATGCAAAGATCGCAAAGCACAGGGTAAGAGACTGCTTTCAGCATTTGCCTCCTTTTCTACATGAGTGAGTTTGGGCAGTTTCCATTCCAGTGTCTATTTCAGTGAAGAGAACAGCACTATGTATTTTTAAATGTCAACCAGGGAAAAGTTCCCACTTACCATAAGAATCACGTTTTACCCTGCCTTTTCTATACAATCCCATATGTTTGTTATCTAGATTCAGAAATGTAATCTGTCCTGAACTTATTTATAGTTTACTGCTTTCAATTTGTAGCTGTTCCTAGATCCTAAGGGGCCCATGATCCTTTCAAATGTTTTGCACTGAATTTATAGGTTAAGACAGTGAGATAATTTGGGCTGCAGAGACTATATACTTCCAATGTACCTAATATTTTACTGTAAACTTGCTTTAAGCTGGGCACTAGGCCAGGTTCTAAAGTTCTACTTTTCTTTTGAAAGGCATCCAATTCTAATACGGATATTTGTTTTAAAAGATTGAGCTGGGCTTTTAAATTTAGATAGTCCTAACCACCAAAACAATTCAAGGCATTAAAATTTTTCATTGTGAACTTTTTTTCCCATCTCACAGTCTGCTGAATGATAATGAATCAATAAATGTCTAGTGTGAGTTATCACAGTATTTGCTTGTTGAAGACGTTATTCATGAATATGTTACCAGAACTTACAAAACTCAGGGACCAAAACAGATTAGACCTTGTAATATGAATTAAAGTAAATATTGTGCACTTTGAATCAGAAAATGAAGAAAGAAAGAGAAAGCACTCAGTCATTTAAGTATTGTGCAAACTATTCAGTTATTGTGGATCTGCTTTCCTTAGTGTAAGATTACAAGTATAACTACAGACTTTTTTGTTTTTAATCATTAATAATGGAATCAATGCACAGAAGATAAGAAGAAAGAGAGCACAAATATCCACTTCCTTGACACTCTTCACTGTTTTATAACATGTCAAAATGCAATTTGGTCTTTAAAACTGTGTTTCTTGTTCATTATTTCTAAAAATTTATAGTCATTATGGATTTTTTAAGCTTACTGTAGTGTCTGTTACTCTGTTTGAATCAAATATGGATGGTACGTCAGTGTGAATATTTAATTAAGATAATGGTGAATCCAGAAATTATTTTAAATTTCATGGTCAAAAACTTTTAAAGATTAAGTTGGTTAAAACACAATAAAAAACCCAAAATATTTGGGAAAATATAATTGCATCAAGATTACTCTATTAGAATCTTGAGTTTTTCCAACTTCTTAAGGTACGAAGCCATAGAAAACTCTTATATTTATAAACATCTCTTTATTTGATAATAGTTTGCTACTTCCTCCACACTGTGATAGATATGCTACCTAAAATAATTCCAGTAATACTACTTCACAGATTCCAAGGCATAGCTTAAGTAACACAATGAAGGTGAAATTTCTTCACAGTACTTGATGTTCAATTCATCTTAGCCAAATTTAAAACTTAAAGTGCATCTATTGAAAGGCAGGAAAGACAGATACGTGACCTTTGGTCCATTAAATATGCATGTCTCTTTAATATGACAAAAGGCCACTTTTGCTATTAAGCAGATAATAATAGAATTGATAGGAAGAGAAAAAATAAAGTGGCAAATCTGAGTCCCTTGGATGACTTTCTCTTTTGGATGCTCCTGGTGACCACCTAAACCGCTTAGACTTTCTAGAGTGATTGTAAAACCAAGGAAAATTCTGAGTTTGCAATGACCAAAGAAATAGAGAGTACTCTGAGATCACAGGCTTCAGGTAGAAGGCTATTGGGAGGGAGCCTCTGAGAAAATATCCCTTCACACACCCTCCAGCGTCCATAGACTTGTGAAAACAATCATCATTTTTGTTTTTCCTTCACCCCCAAGGCATTTCAGTTAGTTTAATGTTTCAACACACACCTTACTCCAGACACATTTTCATTTGACTGTATCTTTCAAGTAAGTATCCAATGTATATTGTTCACAGAGGATGTGGGATAGTTCTCCCACTCATTATAGTCTGATTTTTCCCCTTTCTTTTTTTTTTATAGTGGGTGGCTGCAATGAATTAAAATACCTTATCTGGCACAATGTTCTTCTGAACTCAGTAAAGAACAGGGTACACTCCCACCAGCCCTTTCACCTTAACAGATACTTAAATTAACTTTTAACTTTCTAAACACAGATCAAAAATTAGGAAAGAAAAAACTTCTCATCAAATAGTCAATTTTCTTTCATGAGCATTTGACAGTCATCTTCAATCTAACATTCTTAGAAACTGTCAGTAAGATTTACATAGATACCAAATAGGAACTAAAGCGTAAGAGAAGTCTTGAGTGAATATGGTAGAGACAACCACCATCGATGATGCTACAATAAAGAACTATGACACTGGTTTTAAAAATAATCATCCATATTTGGGCTTTGAGAGTCTAATTTTACCTTTATTGAGTGTGATATTAGACATAACATTGGAAATAAAAGAGTTAACCACTGATTCTAAATTAATGACTGACTCTCAGCATCTGAAACTGGAGCACACACTAGGGAAAAAAACTGGCAAATTCTAAAGTAGGATTTCAAAGACCACGTGCTGAAAACACCTATTTTCCACCGACGATTTTTGAAAATAAAGGACATGATTGAGTATTTGAGATTAAAGAAATATTTGAGGAACAGGGTGGGGTGTTAAGCTATAATAGAGAAGGAATCATCAGATGTGCTAATAGAATATGAAGAAACAAAAACATGGAATGAACACCTTTGCTGTTTTGAAAGGTCATCAAATACACAGATAATGATTAAGACAAGGAATGCATCTGAGAACACGAGACGCTGTTACTAGGCATGAAGAAGGCATTTCTGTTGAAGCGATAGGGTTGTTGTTCCTGCAAGCTACGTATCTCCCATAGAGAAGAAGACAGTTGTGTTGGAAAACAGACACTTAGGAGACTTATTGTGATCCAGTTTTAAAAGTGAGTGTTGTGAACTGGCTTCTAGAACGCCATGCCTGCCTGTCAAGTGAAATACCTAGCTGTAATTAGAATGCAATGCTTAATAAAGGCAACCTTGCATGAAAAAAAAAAGTGAGGCTTTGGTTCATTTTAAATTAGAAGAAGAAATTAAGACAATACACAATCATTAATTATTCTCTGCTAATTTTAAATTTGTCACATTGAATCTTGGGTACTCATGCTTTCCACACTATATTGAGACATTCTCTAGGGTGGTCGAAAAGCATTTGCAAATCTCAAGTTAATTTCTCAGTTGACTACCTAATTGCTTGGCCACAGTTGCTTACTAGCTCCCACTCTGCACTCGCATTCTATGACTGAAAATATATAGGAAGAATCAATAGGTGTAAAATGAAGATGAAGAACATGTTCAATTTCTTTGTTGTTTCCCATGATTGACTATCAATTACCTTTCCTTTTATGAGACACACATAAATCCATACATCTACAGGGTATGTCTTAACTTTGGTGAAGGGTATATTAATGCACATCCAAATGCTAATTTAATATTTAGGATCCTTTACATATAAGTAAGATAAACAGGAAAGGAGTCCATTTCCCAAATCACTCATTAAAAAAAAAAATACCACAGCTGGAAGATACCTGATGAAAAAGTGTTTAACTTGCCCAGCTTTAGACGTAGAGAACAGAAGGATAAATAAAGGACGCCTCAACAATGCATTTGATAAACAACAAATGCATGTCCACTTGAGGAAAATTTATTCAAATTGGTCTCACAAAAGATTGTGCTCTGCTTAACATTGTAAAAGTAAACAGAAGAGGAAAGAGGAGAAGACATCCTCCTGAACTTGCTAACATATTTAGATAATTTATTGAATTTATTGGATTGGGCTAAATAGAAAAGAAAAAAGAAAACTACAAGGGTTTATGAGAAATTAATGCAAACAAATTTTAGCAACAAACAAATAGGAAAAAATCAAATCTAGTATAAAATGATGTTTCATGATATGAGGCAAGAAATAAGAGGCTATTATTTAAGAAAACTAGGGACAAAACATTTAATCTAATACAGAGAAATGGTGAAAAGAAGATGCAAGAGGTCTAATGCCCTGTGCTTTTATGTTTCTAAAATGCATGAGTAAAGAAAGTGATGATGAAATACTGGCTGACTTCACAGCACCTAATACATGACTCTTAGTTTGCTAGAAAGTTGCAAGGGCACTATTGTTACTGTCCATTGAGACATCAATACAGCTGCCAAAATGCCCCCGGGCACCATCATCCTGTCAAGTTCAAACATTAGACATCATTACTTTTGACAGCATCATCTCTAAAATATAGGAGAATTGATGAGAGATGAGGTAAACTCCTTTCAGATACAATGGCCTCCACTGGGTAATTGAAAATTGTAAACATAAATAAAAGATTATGAAAATATATCAAAATTGTAAGAAGGAAATAACCATATTACTGAAATGAAGTGTGTGTGTGTGTGTGTGTTTGTAAAGCAAACAAACTTAATTAGGTGTCCTTGCTGCATATTTTTATAGTGTTATTATTTCATAGCTCTAAGGATATGAAATATTAATTCATAATTTATATTGCTTCAAAATATTCACCATTTTCCCAAGTACACACACACACACAGTGATTGTTACCTAAAATGTAAGAGAAATTAGCACACAGGGAATTTAGTTGACATGGTATATGTAAGGAAGTTTGGGGCAGTTTGAGTTAAAAATACAGTTGTCTTTCTTCATGCTACGTATCATAATAGTTCAATGAACTAATCAAATTAATGAATGTTTTATTGTTTACAAATTCCTGATATTGTGGATTCTAGCTTTATGGAGACAACTGTTTTGGGGGGCGGGTCATATTTTAAATGCACATACTCATTTACTTTCTTATATTATTTTGAGCAAAGAACTATACTTGTCCCATTTCAATATTTTCCTCTGTAAAGTGATTAGAAACACTTGAATTATTTGCGTGTTAAATGATTTATATATAAACTACATAAGTAACCTATAATAATTAAATGAAGCTATTTTCAATTGTATAGAATATTGTGATGTATGATTCTGGATAAAAACATATTAAAATTTTAAATTAATAGTAATCAACTACAAGTATTTATTTTACAAAAAACACATTGATTAAGAAATATATTTGGGTGATTATTCAAGACATGGGACACTTGTGTTCTGGGAATCAAGTTCTTAAGTCTTAAGATTATTTTACAGTGTATTATGCAGTAAATTCTATATACTCCTGAGTTAAACATAGATATGCAGCAAAAAGAAAATAAGTTCTAATGGAGAATATTAAAAAGAAAATGTATCAATATAGTTAAAAAGTAATGTGATCTAGTGGCCTAACTGTCACTAGCATGCAACACTTTAAAAACATGTGGCATGCTCTTAATTTAGTGTTTAATTAATTCAGTCTGTGTCTGAGGTAATCCATTCTTAAAAGCAAATTTATAAATGTCTAAATATGACTAACTTAACATTACATATTTCTGACAGAATGCCAAGTCACCAACATGAAAAAGAAGTTGTTTTCTATCTGCATGGAACACTCATTTCTCAGAAATTCTCTTGGTGGCAATATAATCATTTCTAAAACTAACATTTACCTCATGTGACGCTGAAAAACTCTGGTTAACATTTTCACAAATCTAAAAATATTTTACTCTTTTCTAAATTAAAACTGCTGTTTGTCATATTGGGCCTTGTATTTCTTTAATGCGCTTCTCCAAAAATGGTATTTGAGAATCCTGTCTTTTCCTCTCAAATGCCAAGCAAATAAGCCGATAACCCTGATGGCACTGTCTCTGTGTCTCTCCCAATTTTTCCCATTCATCAAGAGCTGGCTCTGCTTCCATTCCATATTTAAATGTGTACAAGTTACATTTTCTGCCTATATTGTAAACTGATGCATTTATGTTTTAATTACACACTAAACAGCATACATAATTGCCTTCCATGTTACATGTGTGCATGCATGACCTCATCCAAAAAAACTAGCACTTAATACATACCTTCTTAATTTTGCATTTCATCAAAATACCTTTAAAAGAAGCTACTAACCTGCTTTCTCAGGTAATTAACTTTAATCCTTCTCAAGTCTCGGATGGGGTTGAAGATCAGATAGATTAGTCTTACAATTAAGCTTTCTTGTTTAGGGATTAAGATATTTTTAGGTTTAGATAGATGTTTTATGTCGATAGAGTTGAGATATGATAGATATTGATTTAAATTTTAGACTACCATAATAGGAAAGATGTTTTCTTCAAATTTGCCAAATACAAATAGCTAAAACACTATGAATGTAACATTTATATAATTCCTGATTGTTTCATGGTTCTTCTTGCTGTAGGTAGTTTATTTTATTTATGTGTAATAATATAAACATACATGCAAAAGGAAATATAATAATAATAAAAAGAAACAAATGGTCTATTAATAAATTTACATTTAATTACTGGCTTCATGAATAGCAAAAAAAAGGAAAAGTACATACTCACAGGTAATTTACTCATTCATTGAACTACAAGATGTTGGCAGCTACTCTTTGATCATGATACAAATAGACAGAAGAGAAGTTCTCTTAAAAGAGAACATTATATTATGTGTGTGTGTGTGTGTGTGTGTGTGTGTGTGTGTGTGTGTGTGTGTGTATGGATCACAAAAGTTACTAAGAAAATACCTCAGTACAGTCTACTCATACATATCAACAGACAATAAATAACATAGAGTTGCTGAAGACTTGCAAATTTCTTGCTTCATACGATGATTCACAGTCCAGAAACTTAACAACTTCACACTATCTAGAGAATGACTTTCAAATGTCTTATCATGACATTCACTGTCCTTCAGTGTCTAGATAAGATTAAACTTTGTCTCATCTTTTTTTTTTTTCACTTTAAACTTCCTTGCATACTACATACATTCAGTGTGACAGATCCTGCTATTTCCTGAAGCTCTGGACAGATTTTGATCCAGTCTGCTTTCCCTTCCTGGAAAGCACTTTATATACCTCTTTGTCCCTTCTTATGTTTTTATTCAATTCCACCTGTTCCAGTAGTTGAAATCACTTCCTAACACCTTTGTAAAACCTGAGCACAATAGTAGCCGAGATAATAAGCTAAACTGTGTTTTTGCTCATCTTTTTGTTATGAGTATTGTACAGTAGGAGTGCAGCCAAAATAGAAGTGTGTGTGTGTGTGTGTGTGTGTGTGTGTGTGATATCTACTTGTTTGCTTGAAAGACTGTGTCCCAGTTTCAGATTTCCATTGAATTTGGAATACCTCTATGTTCCTTGCTCTAACAAAAGACAGTATTCCATTTCTTGCCCAAAAATATTGCACTCAGCATTTCTCAAAGTGTGTACATGCAGCAGTAGTTACATTAGCTGTTTTTTAGAACAATGGTTGTACGTACGGCTAATATTTTTCTAATGATTTACCATATGTGAGAGTAAGGAGACACATTAGCTTATAAAAAGAGGAAAGTAACTCTCCTGGAAAGGAAGTGGAAGCTGAGCACTTTGATGTCGTTTCACTGGCGCTTTGTTTGTGTGTGTGGTGGCTGCTGCTGCTTTCTTCTGAATATACTTTCCCTGGGCATTGTTCAGCAGGACTTATTCCAGCTCTGCGATGCCCAGCATCTCCAATACTCAACTGCATGCTCACAACTTAACTCCTTCCTTTCTAAGCTGCTTGCATCCTTTGCTAGAGGGCTTTGGTTCCATTAGCCCAAGTACTAAATTCCTACGCATCATCACTCAGCTAGCTGGGATAAATATTACTAATTCTGAGCTCTTCCACTTTACATTTAACAGAATCTAATCCGTTTCTGTAAAAGCCACAAAAAGTTGTTATGCACTCGCCAACCCATCATCTCCCTGGTTACCCTCATGTCCAGGATTCTTGACTTGCCTGCCTGTAACGGCCTGCATTCATGTGGAAAAATAAGAGCTTAAACTATTGACAGAATCCTGTGACCCCTCCTGAGTTTTGTGAATCTGTGCCTAGACAGCGGGTTAGTCGTAACTATGTTAATGGAGAATTAATCTAAGAGAGCCTATGCAAGGGAATTTTCAAAGCTAAACTGATGTTCCCCAAAGGTTTTTGTTTGTTTGCTTGCTTGCTTGTTTTATAAGAGAAAATTACATCAGCAGTGAAACAAGACCACCTTTAAAACAATGCTTTGGTGTATTGATCAAATTTTAATGCCTTCATGTTTTCAAGTTGAATGACACCTATAATCAAAGAAAGTGGATTTGACATACTAAGGCACATATCATCTTATAAAACTATGAAAAAAGATAAGATGCAACCACACTAGATGTTTATACGTTTTGTTGTTTTAAAATATGAGAACTTATTTAAGTGTAAGGTACAATGAAATATTTTCTTGCAGAGACACACACAATAATGTAGGGTATTGCATTAAGTGAAATAAACCATTACAGAAAAGGCAAGTGCCCCATTGCTCTCATAGCAAAGCAATAATAAACAAAAAGTTGTAAAGTTCAGATGGGATACTCGATAGACACTGGATGGAATGTTTGCATTGAGACATCACTTCTAATGTCATCAGTATTATCCATTAATAAAAGGCGTTGAAAATGGATAATAGAGTAGAAACCATTAGTAGAAAAGTCAAATAAGGGCACATGTTATAGCATCACAACCAATGAATGCTTGTCTTTCTCTTTCCTCTACTTCCTGTCTCTAAGAAGCATTTCTCCAGGACATGAAAAAGTGCTTCTCAGAAACCATTGTGAATTGCACAAACAACTGGCAGAGAGAACATCCCAATTCACATATAATTTTTCTGAAAATAAAAATAAAAAATATATTCTTCGTTTGTAATATTTAAGATATTATCATAATATAATTCAAAAACACTTATTTCACTTATTTAAAATGCATACTTAGAAGTCTTAAGCTCCTCTCAGAAATGCACAGTTAAAAGCCCAGTCAGCTTAGAAATATTACCATCACTCATATTTATGTCACCAAAACACTATATTAGAGACTACCTCCAAAATATCAAGTTTTTTTTTTTTTTTTTTTTTTTTTTTTTTTACTTTGGTATCTTAAAAACATTACAAGTTTTCAGTGCTGACAACTGAACAAATACAAAACTGGAAAGGAAAGAAAAGAGACTTCATGCCAATGTCAGCCCAACTTACTCTAAGGATCTTTTATTTTTGTAAGGGATTTTTTACTCACCGAGTATGTAAGGATATTTAATACCTTCCCTACATTGATTTTTAATTATATATGAATAAAGATTGAAATAACTTGGAAACTAAAACTCTGGAAGTAAATGGAGTTTTCTGGTGAGCTGTGAATGCCTTGGACCCAGGAAAGCTTATGATTCTCTCTCATAAAACTCTGCTTTATGTAAAACCATTTCTATTTTGGGATATTTCGTCCAGAATTCTTTCCAGTTTTCCCTTATGCTTCATGCCCTGAACACATAAGCATCATCCTCATAAAGTCAAAAAAGTACTATGTTATTTTCTCCCCAGTGAAGCCCCTCAGCATGGAAGCCTTTCACCAAGAACTAATTCTGACATTATCCTTAAATGTTCAGTGTAAATTCAAATACAATTATCAGAACTGGCCTCCTGTCTTTTTCTGTTCTGTCGATTCATTTTCCTTTGGCTGGACCACTAAACTTATGAAATGAACTTCTCCCGTCAGGTCTATGTTTTTTTTAAAGGGCAACGATGTTATTGAGCTCAGTCTGTACTGTGCTTTGTAAACCATAATTGACTATTTTCCAAAAGGTTTATCTTAGTCCACAGTAGCCAAGGAAGATTCAGGGAATGGGATGGCAGGAACATCCCTTCTCCGTAGACTCCCAATCTTCTGTGCAAAAACGTTGGCAGAATTAGAATCAGAAAAGGGACAGTGGTATGCGTGCCACATAGGTATCCTTCAGCGTCTGCAGCTGCATCTTCCACTCACAGTCTTCTGGAACTTGATTCTAAGTGGCTCTGAAAAGCCACTGAGGAGTTTGTGTTAGCCAGAGGCCACGAAAGCTCCTGGCCCCAGCTGAGAGATTCTCTGTTCAGTCTGGGCATTAGCCCAATGTGAACAGAGAATCTGTTTTCTTCCCTTCACTTCCAAAGAGCACATTTCTGTTTGTTCCCGCATGTGCAAGAATGAATAGGGAACAATAACACTCATTTATACAAAAAATAATGCCAATTATTATAAGAGTGTTAGCGAATTTCTGAATATCGTGTCAAGCTCTCAGTGATCTGAAGAATCATATAGCCTAGTTCCTTCTTAAGAAAATGCACATTTTTTTTCAGAAGTCATTTAACATTCAAGAGCTACATTCTTTAAAGCCAATGTAACTTAGAATTCTATGGCTATTACCCTAATTTATTCATTTGGAAATATATACATTCCTGGATCCTGTACTCAATACAGTTTTGAGATGAGTACACTCTACTCCCAATATTTTTTTTCATTCCATTTGCATTCTGTTATACTATCTACCTCTGTCTATCTAACTCATCTACCAACAAATAAAGAAACCCCCACCTTCTCTTCTGGATAATTTCTTAAATTAATCCAGACACTCTTCTGCAATGCTTTCTTCCTCGATTTGTGATTTTGGCACCCAGTGCCAAGTTCACATCCTGAACCATGGCTTCTATTAGTAGATGTCTGGGCAGCATCCCAATAAAGCTGAGCAGCTCCAGTGTCATTAGTGGAAGGATGGCATTTCAGTCTCCTGCCTTTCTTTCCTTTTCAGTTTACTATCACTGCCACTGAGCTTAAAGAACCAAAGTACCTGCTCATGCATTGAAATCCGAGAGGAGCATGGCTGCCTCTAAAAACAAATAAAATAAAACACTACATTTTCTTTTAAACAACGATTCTCATTTTTCAAATCATGAAATAAAAAAGAAAATTCAATTGGAACCTTTAAAATAAATAAGGTCGAGATTTGCAAGTATAAAGCACTCTATAATTAACATGCACTCATAATCATAAGAAATCACCAAAACATTTATTTGTAGCTGTTGTTACTCTACACAAATGCTACCTAGGGTCTCACTATTACATCAATTATTAATATTCTTTCTGAAGTGCTTATTACAAAAGATTTGTGTTATAGAGATTACCTCATTCTATAGTTAATTGTTTCACTTCATAACTCTCTTATATTATGAATAAACTAGGTACTGATTTAAAGATAAAAGAATGTTCATGGTTCTAAAATAATAAAACAACTTGCAAAACAAATTGCAAAATGTCAGTGTCATTTTCGGAATACAAATAATATGTGAAAATCTATTTTAGCCGACCTAAACATTGTAATATCACTTATTAGTTAGGGATAATTCTCTGCGATTTGCCAATTATATGGATTCATTAAAAACAGCCAATGTTGTCACCATATTTTGTCTTTTTGAGCAGACAATTTAACATAGCAAACCATTGTGGCACGGGTTTACTGCATGCAGTTTGCAGACACCATGGAATCATTTTGCTCAGTCGCATCTCAGTGAAAGGGATGCAGGAGGAAAGACAGCCAAAATTGTCAGGTCCATCCCCTACATATTCACCTAACTTAACTTAGCTGTGCACATTGAAAAAGGACATGAAATAGAGAGGAGAATTTTGAAGAGAAGGACAGGCCTGATTTTTACAAAAAAGAAGAGGGATACTTTTTCAAAGCAGCCAACGCAAAAGAATAGTAAAGGACAGCAAGTGTACATTAAGCTGAAACTACGCTGCAATTTTACTTCTTCCTTTCAGTAAACAGATGTTTATCTGCCCCTTTACATGGGGAAAAGCATCACGAAATGTTTGTGAACTTTTTCCAACATTTAAACCCTCCTAAAAGCAGTCAAGGTTTCTCCTTATGAAAGCTATGATTTTCCTACAATAATTTTCTATAGTTGTGCCAAAGAACTAAAAATAAAGATGACATGGGAAGTTTTTTTTGCACAGTGCGAATCACAAGCTCCATTGTAAAACTGAGTCATCATGTTCAGTTTCAGGAAGACACATCCAGGTTAGGATGCTCAGTGCTCTGATTGCCTTCCCCCTGCCTGGGCTGCCTGAGATAGAAAGCCTGTGGTACGGTTATCAATAACTGCTAGGAACTCTGGCCATAATCGAGTAGATAGCTGTAATGCAGCATCGTGTTGAGAAAGTAAATGCGGTAAGAACCGTTACAGGCTGAGGTTTATTGAGACAGCCAAGATTACTTTGCAGAATGAGTACTTCTGTGCCTGGCTAAGGCTGCAAGAAGCACTTATAGAAGTTACCGGGTTTATTTAAACTAAACATATATCTAGCACTCTTCACTTTATTTTATTATTGTCATGCAGTAGAAAATAACTTGGGTTTTTATCACAGGATGTCTTCCAGTTCTATCCTGTAAGTCATTCCCCGTACTTCTCAAGGTCATAGAGAAACTCGAAAAGGACAAAGTCGTACTGATTGATTGGATCTGCAGTGTTTACGGCGATAGTAGCTGGTAAAGGAGCCTGCTGTGTATTCAATAAAGTGACTGAAGAAAAAAGAGAGTTGGGTCTGTTAACAAGACATGTAAAGTTAGATGTTCCCTGGAGATCTCAGTCCATTGTATCTCAAGCCCCTTGTCCTTTACTCCATGTTGAAGCTGAGGACTTTGCCCTTTGAGTCCCTATCACTATCATGAGGAGAATGAACACTCTCTGCTTGTGGAATTAAATAGAGCTTTCAGCAGGATAGGAGTCAGCATACAGAACAGCTCTTTTCTCTTTGTGACGCTACATTGGTGCATCCTTAGAAAAAGGCTAAGGCTGTAAAGCAAAGATCACTCCTGCTGTGATGGCATTCACCTAAGTATGTATATCAGTTGTCGCTGAAAAGAAGGCAGACAATGAACCCATTGCACAAAGCAACAGGGGCAGTGAGATTGTAATGTCTGTTTATTGATTTTAATCATCACAATTTTCTGGGTCAGTGCTTCTTTTCTAAAGAATTCTTTAAGTAGAGATATATAAGAAAATATATTTTATAAATAAAAAAATATAGTCTCTATTTTGTAGTTCTTGGGCATCTTGGGATAATTAGGAGTATGAACTACCAAGTTGCCAATGAAATAATTCATTTTTTACATACATGGAAGAAAAACAGTTGTATTTATAATGGGGTCATATTCTTGCTTTTTTTTCTTTTCTTTTCTCTATGGCATCATGATTTTATTGCTGTCATTCTAGCGTCAACGATGACATTTTTCCTAGCACTATTTTAAATGTCAGGTTTCCTGAATTGTGATTTGCATACAGTAAGATTCACCCTTTTAGGAATGAATTTTCTGAGCACTGAAAAACACACAGTCATAGATCCTGACTAAGACATCAGTATTATTCTGTTCTGTTTAAGTAAACTTCTTCCTTCCTGAAATTTGAGACAGATGTCATCTTGGCTCTAGGCTTAACTATGACACTACTCTAATACTGTATATATGTTATGTTAAAAATTATGATGATGTAGTATTAGTATCCTTATTTAAGATGGGTAGTGGAGTTAGTGTGTTTGGGTTTGTTTCTGCCTGTGTTGTTTCTTTTGCCAGTTTTACAACATGAAAGTACTTCCTAAGGACACAGAAACCATCCTTTTGAGGAAAACTTATCAAAATTAGTTTCTCTGTGTCCAAGTCTTAGTGATAGGCCAGGATTCTACCTTTATTGAAAGCCAATTAGCAAAAACACATATTACACAATGTCCTATTTAACTTATTCCAAAATGTTTCCAACTGATCATGCTAGAGCTGAACTATTCTTGCCTCTTTTTAGAGAAATTAATTATATTTCCTCAAATATAAGAATACCTTTAATAATGTCATCTTTACATATTCAATTCTATTGACACCATTTTTCTTTGACAAAGAACTATTACAATCAAATTATAGAATCCATTCTTATCCCAAAGCTCAATAATCTTTTTTTAATATAATTTATCTATCTATTTATTTATGTATTCACTTTATATCCTGGTCAATGCCCTATCCCTTTTCACCTCTCTGTCCC
>OU015748.1:28363414-28377407 GCA_907169655.1 Acomys percivali | reverse complement strand
ACGCCATTTTCAGCTTCTCTATCATGTCACCCTTCTACACCTTTGTGGATCTGAGACCTTTTCAGAAACTAAGATTAAAACATTGGCTAAATATGGCTCTCCTTCTGGTACAAGACCAATGTATGTCTTCCATAGATAATGAATTATCTTCTGGGATTCTTCTAACTCTATGGTCAAAGACTGGAGTGACACAATGTAAAAGTGCTATTATAAATATGTTTTTCTATAAATATTATATAAGTATATATTTGGTCAGAATCTTCCTGAGCAACAACTAAAATATTTTAAGTAAATGTGTTATTTTTAAGAATTAAAGTGAGCTGGGGGGTGGTGGCGCACGCCTTTAATCCCAGCACTCGGGAGGCAGAGGCAGGCGGATCGCTGTGAGTTCGAGGCCAGCCTGGTCTACAAAGTGAGTCTAGGACAGCCAAGGCTACACAGAGAGACCCTGTCTAGAAAAAAAAAAGAATTAAAGTGATTGTGTGTAATTTACGTATTTGTAAGATTTAACTCAGTTTTTATATTAACACACAGACTAAAATGAATCCAAAATTAACGTTGTTGCTTATGAGATCTCCATGTATATTTTTAAAGATTCATTATATTTTTAATTTATATGTGCAATTGTCTGTGTATCTATGTATGGGTTTGTTTGTCTATGAATGTAGATATTCTTAGAGGCAAAAAAAAAAAAATGGTTTCAGATCCTCTAAAGCTTGAATTACAGGTAGTTTTGAGATGCCTGATGTGGGAATTGAATGCAGGTCCACTGCAAGTCTGTATTCACTTACAATCTATATCTTAGTCATTTCTTCAGCACTCAATTATTTATTGGCATAAATGTGTATATTAAACATAAAAGTGGGTATAGAATTCTTCCACTTATAGCTAGACATTGTAACTAGTGAATATTAGTCACATGAAACTGTGGATTGGTTGTATAAAAGGTACTTAGGTCTCACTTTTCTATTTTACTAATACTACTTTCACTCTCCCTGCTCCTCAACCTACTCCATAAAGCACCACTTTCCCATCATCTTTTCTACTTCCGCTTTTACACTACCATATATGGCAAAAAGCAATATGCACAGCCTTCACAGTATACCTTTAATCCATACTTTTAGATCTGAAGAAAATATAAGAATAAATTATAATGACACCATCATTCTACCTAGATAATTTAAACCATATGACAAGCAAACTTAGTTATTGCATATGTCTACAGAATAAGACAATTATGTTTTACAAACACATGGATGGTGTTTACAACACCTAAAATCTAGTTCAAGCTTAAATCATCTTTCATAATTACAGCCTCAAGAGTTTATATGATAATATAATAACCTCAAATTTTTAATGTGATTATATTTCTTTTATAAAGCATTAATAATATCATTAAAATATTTTGGTTGATCCTTTGAAATTATTTATATAATAAAGCTGTTATAATACATGGTACATGTATGAATATAGGCTTTGCTAATTTTAGGTATAAATACTTCTAATTACTTTAAGCTGCTAATCAGGTTCACATCACTTACATTGAATTCAAAGAGAGAATCTCATGCTTCACATGAATGGAAAGCCATGCCATTGATTATTAATTCAATGCCCATACACTTCTTTAAATATATGTCACCACTAATTTTTCTCATATCTATATACTCCTAATATACAGGCTTAAGATTTTTACTCCTCTCTGTAAAATTCCATATTGTTTATGTCTGTGTTGAAATACAAGTGTTTCTGGCAAGATTTTGGTCACTGTAAATGGACATGAATACAATTTTCTGAGAACTCTACACATCAGAGTTAATTAAAAGCAAATTCTTGGGCTACATTCATCACAACAATATGCAACTTCATTAGCTTTATAAGTATTCATGAAGCAACAATACCTATATTTCATTCTCACAGTATGGTAATACTTATTTTCATTTTAACATGTGGTTTCTATGTTCACCCAAAATATATAGATTTAGATCTTTTTTAGAAATTTTCCCTTTTAGCTGTTTCATCACTTCTTTGGAATGTTTCCGTAAAAGGCACTATGGTTGTCACCTGCTTGAAAGGCTCTTGTGTAGTCTACCTTCTCCAAGAGCAGCTGTATCACTGCTGTCAGTTTGACTGGTAAAGATGTCTTTGGCTGATAAGTCTCTGCCTGTGGCACACAGAGTGACTTCAAACAACTAATTAGTAGGAACTAGGCCACCACAGGGTTTGATGCTGTCCATCAAGGCTGTGACCACTGCTGACACCATCAACAGATCTGTCAAATATGGCTCTTCCTGAGACTACAACCAGGCCCACTCATTCTGTCATGAAGCAAGAACTGGCAGACTGTGTTTATAAAGAGTAAGAGAAGGTGATGGCCAATCTATACAGACTTGAATAATTGGAGAAACACTGAGCTGGTGGGAAATCTGAATGCCTATTTATTTACATGTGTTTATGAAATATAAGGGAGTCATCTGAAAAAATATCATGAATTTCTACTGAATATATTTAATAAATCTACAAAATACTTCAAGAGATCTTATTTAGGACTAAAAAAATACTGCAGTATACTCCATTTTAGAGGGCACTATTAATTATACATCCACTTAGACAAAGATGATGCTGAATAGCAGATGCATAGTTAATATAAAATTATCCAATTTTTCAAAAATCCAAATAACAAATGGGACTGCATTATAGGTTATAATTAGTCTTTTCTAGAGGGAAAGCAAGGTTAGACACAGCGATGTCTCTCTATTACTTTATCTTACCTTCCACATTGAAAAGATAGAAGGGGAGAATGCAGAAATATATAAGGAAGATAGAACAAAAAGTAGATTAGTGATTCTACTCAACTTATTGTCTCAATTGTCACTCACAAGGTTATTTTTAATTCACTGGTATAAAAATTTTTATATAGGTGCAAAATAAGTTTAATTTATAGATTCAGTGGTATAGAATTAAAATGTAAGATTATTCTTTATAATATATATATATATATGTATATATACTCTCACATGAGGTATTGTACCTATATAACTCAATTATAGTAAAAGGTTTGCTTCCAATATTTTGAATGTACTATTCCAGGCTGCTTAGGATAAGTAAGTTATACAAATTAATTATTAGTTGACCAAATAATAGTTATGTCAATTACTAGTCTACTTTTTTCACATGAATATACATCTTAGGTGCAGCAGATATGATTATATATTAAGATAAGATATCATAGTTAGATAAGGTCTTCCAAAATCTCAGAGACATGCAGAATACGACATTTTTAAATTCTTTTATTATTTTAAAGATTCACTGACAATGAGACAGGTTAACTCCTGGAAACACCCAGCCTACCTCAAAGAGGATGATGAGCATCAAAGAACCTCCTTATGGAGATGGCTTCAAATGTGGCAAACGAGCCACTGGGCAAAATGTCCTCATTTCTACCACAGACAGAATTCTCTAAAAAAGGCAAGCTTGGATGCAGGCAGAGTCGATGGCTAAACTCTGCCAAAACAGTGTAAGAAATTCCTCAATAGTTCCTGCCTCACAAACATATCTTTCAGATACATTGGGCCAGAAGGCTGAAGAAGATGCTCCAACATAATAGAGAGTTTTGGGTGATTGCTCAGATAGAAAACTGTCTCTGTCATCTTCTCATTTGGAAAGCTACTAACCTGCACTCCCGGCATACTCAGGTAATCGAGTTTATTCCTTCTCAAGTCTCTGATGGACTTGAAAGACAGGTAGCTTAGTTTTACAATGAAGCTTAGTTGTTTAGGGGTTAAGATATTTTTAGATCTAGATAAATGTTTTAAATCCATAATGACAAGATGTGATGGAGATTGATTTACACTCAGAATTTTAGACATACCAAGATAAGAAAGATGTTTTCTTCAAGGCTATCAAGTACAAATAGCCAACAAGAAGAAGAACAAGAAGAACAAGAAGAAAAGGAGGAGGAGGAGAAGAAAGAGGAAGAAGAACACTCCTACAAGATCTCTGTTTAATTAAATTTAGCACTTTTCTAAGATCAGAAATCATACCATTCACAATATTCACCTGATATAGTCACTGAAGTATTATGTCAACATATTTTCTGCTTACTGTGTTAAAATTTCTGTGTTGGTGTTATTAGGAATCCTAAGTGTCTAACATTTTAATACTGATTACATAGTAACACACAGAGAATAGTCTAGATTTTTGTACTGTAATATCTAATATATAAAAAACTATGTCTGCTTGCTTATTATTGTATAATTATAACTTACTGTATAGAAGTTAATAAAAAATGAAGAAGAAAAGAAGGAAGAGACAAAGAACAAAATGGATAATTTGTGAATCATGATTTGTTAAAAGTATGATTATAGAAAATAACAAATACATGATAATGGATAACATGTTCTGGCTCCATAAAGAAATAACTCTCCATCATTTCCATGGATCATAAATACAATCTCCACTCAATGAATATATTTATATATAAAAGCAGAAAAATATGTGCACACTGAGCTCTATTACATATATATATATAACACATTTATTTGTTTGTTTGTTTGTTTGTTAGACTTATTGATTATTCATTTATTTTTAAAGCAATCAGTAAGTCCAAACAAAGCCATAGAATCTATGTAAATAGTGTTCTGGTGTTTAATTTTTCTTTTTTAATATTTGAAAGCAGCAGCTAAATAGCATTTTTTAAATTGCATTTTCTCTCTTACAGAATTATGTGCTATGTTGCAAGCAGCTCTGTGTCCTCTGTTGTTGACCTAGGCACAAGGTGTTCCCATGGGTTACTTTAAACAAGAAAATATTTTGATTTGGACATTACTTCTACAAACTTAACAACTTAAAATATATAATGTATAATAGTATAATTGTAGTAGTTTAATTAATTCATTTTTCTTCCCAATGCTCCTCTTAGTATATGATACATTTTTACTATCTTATATGTTTCTATCACAATATTTGACAAAATTCATAACTCCTCAAAACTGATGATAATTAATATTGATTTATGGATTCACAAAATCCTGCTGTACATTTGCATAAAAGGTCAAAAATATTTCTCCTATCAAAAATTTTTTTCCATTTGCTGTGATGATTTGCTGCAGTTGCCCACCCTGGGATATTTTAATCAACCATCTGCACCTATGAATTTCACACTTGCAATAACTGCAACATTTCTGATGTCTGGCAGCAAAAACTCACACTTATTTATAAGCCTTTACAACAGTCTTCCAAGCTCTAAGATTTTCATCTGACCTTAATATTTGTATTTTATTCCTACAAGGAATATCTTAACTGAAAATTTCATGTATTGAATACTACTAGAGCATTTTGTAAGTAACTATAGCTCAAATATCAAAAGCAGTGGTGGAAAACAGTTATTCCTACTGATATAACTTGTGTGTGTGTGTGTTGTCTGTACATCCATATATGTGTGTGTGTTTGTGTGTGTGTGAATTTCTATATCTATGAGCTATTTTCATGACAAATGGAGAATATAGAACATGAAAGCTGTATCCACTTGTATCCTATGCTGTTTCATGTTTTCAGGGAATGGGGTACCAGAGAAGGGAAATAGCAGCTAAATTAATAGGTTATTTAATAAGACATTTAATAAGGTTATAGTTATGAGAAATATGAAAATAATGAATACATTTTTATCTCTATTCTTCTATTTTAATCACCACAATGCTTTGTCTATGCAGTGACAGAAGGTATGGTAGAAAGATGGGGGGCGGGGACAACTTTAACATGACAGGTTCAAATCTACACCCTATTTGAACTCTAAGAAAGAATTTCAGTTATTAAGTTCTTTTGACATTTGCTTGGAAAATCACTTTTTATGTGCTTTTAAGGTAGAATCATTATATTACTCTAATATCAGAAATCCTAGGATGTGAGCAAGTTTTATGCTACCAATTTCTAGTATCCTCACCTAGGTTAGACTAACCTACCTTCTTTCCTTATGTTATGCTATAAAACCACTTCATTGTATGAATTATTAATATATGTGCCATAAACAAAACAGTAATGTAGTAAATGCAGTAAAACCATCTGTGGAGCTTTTGTTTTGATTGTTTGAATTCATGCAATACCTTTGAACAATTAAGAGTATAGTTTCAGTACCAAGATAGGAAAGATGTTTTCCTCAAGGATGCCAATACAAATAGGAAAAACACTAAGATTTTTAACATGTGTATATTGTATATATGTGGAATAAAATAAACATATATGTAAAGAATAAAAATAAATAAATTTTCAAAAGAAAATAATGTAGGCATTGATTAATACAGATTGTTCTCTTGCTAGTAAGAGTAATAAATGAAAACTCTGTTGGCATGGGAAAATATACTATGCTGGCATGTTTCAAGGCTGCATACAGCGATTAAACATCATTCTAATATTAAAAAAAAGAGTATAGTTTCCTATTGTGATTATGGCTGTGTTTACCCAATTTTGGTGTTTGTGGTTATAAAGTAATCACCTAACATCATTCTCCCAGTTTCCCCTCTGTAAAGTAAGAATAAGTATTGTACCAAGTGAATGAAATTATAGTCAGAATTAAAAATCAAATACTTCAACAATAAAGAAAAAAAATCCTTTCTTTCATATACCTGAAAGATGGATGCATGTTCAAAATTGTAAACAAGCATTTATCAGAATTTACTTGACTGCATTTTAAGCCAGCAGTGCATGCAATTATAGCATGTTTTACATTCAGTGATAGATTGGAAGAATTAATGTAATGAATACAAAATACTTAGAGTAGTGTCTGGGACCAAAATATCTCAATAGCTGATATTAGCATTTCTCTATAAGTATGCAATACTGATAGCATGATAGGCTAAGGATGATAATTTCATTATTCTGGAAGCATCACTAGACACACAGTGTAGGTTTTACTTTGTATCAAGTGTCATAATATAAATTTAATAACTCAAAGCATATTAATTACCACTAATTAGGCAAAATGTGACATGAACAATTTATTATATGGATGACTTTTAAGTTTATTAATGTAAATAAATAAATAAAACTTAAATTCTGAAAATATAAAATATGTTGTAGGTTATAGTCACATTTACTTATTAGATATTAAAAATGATAAAAACGTGATTAATTACCTTTCAGGGACTAATCATTAAAACAAACCACTTTATTAACTGACATGAATAATGAGTATTTATAATGAATATATATTCCCAAGTAATCTTTTTAGAACGCTCACTATAACATACCTTTTCCTTTATGTTTCATAAGAAATACCAGATCTTAGAATCCAAGATGGCGGCAAGCAGTGTGGACCGTGTTTGGAAGCTCCAGTAAATGATTCAGAGAATCGATTGGAATTCTGAACCAAGAACACTGAGGTCCCCACACCACTGCAGCAGAAGTGTTCCACCGTTCAAAGGGACCAGGATGCAGAGGACCTGCGTGCCCCTGCACATGAGAGGATGGTGGATTTTCTCTGATGGAAGCAGCAGTGGCAGAGCCTGGGGTTTGCAGCTGGGAGCCCTTCGGCAGAGGTGATTGGTGTGGTGGCCAGTGGGAGTTGCTGCGGGAGAGGGGATTCTGGGCAGGATTTGGGCCACACTGGGCAGTTTGGGCCCCATAACTCAAGCTCTACTTGGTGCATGGCTTGTGCCCTGAGACCCAAACGGGACTCTGTGCACAGTTTGGGCCCAGAGTCCCTGGCTGAGCTCAGTGCACAGACTGAGACCAGAGTCCCTGGCTGAGTTCCGCAGGAAGTTCAGGCACTGCGACTCTAGCTGAGCTTGGCACAGGCTTTGTGCCCAGAGTCCCTAGCTGAACTTGGTGCACAGTCTCGGCACTGAAACTCTGGACTCTACATGCAGTTTGGGCCCACAGTCCCTAGCTGAGCTCGGGGTGTGGATTGGCCCCAGAGTCCCTGGCTGAACTCAGCAGGTGGTTTGGGCCCTGAGGACCTAGCTGAACTGGGCACGTGGTTTGGGGCCAAAGTCCCTGGCTGGACTTGGTGGGCAGTCCTAGCCCTGAGACTCTGTCTGGACTTGACAGGAAGTTTGGGCCCAGAGACTCTAGCTAAACTTGGTGAGGTCAGTGTGCGATTTGGGCCCGAGACTCTGGTTGGACGCAGCGCTAACTGGACTAAGTGCTTGGATTCGGCCCAGAGACCGGTTTGAGTCCAGTAACCGGTTTGGGACCAGAGACGTGAACTAGACTCAGTATGTGGGCAATTTGGACCCTGTGGCACTAACCTGGACTATGCGAGCGGTCTGGGTCCTGAAACGCTACCAGGAACCACAGACCAGCAGAGCATCAAAACTCCAGGACTAAGGAATTCTCAGGGAGACAGGAAGTAGAGTGGCCATCAGATCCCCTATGCCTGACCTGCTTCAGTGTCTGGAGAGCTCCAGTGCTACAAGGGGACCCAGAAGGCTGTGGACACTTTGGCCTGACACAATGCACATTCACAGACCCAGGACAATTACAGGACCATTAAAAGCCAGAAGGGCCTGGACAGAGATCATGCAAACCCTAAGAGACCACAGATGCCAGGCCACACTACTTTACCCAGCAAAACTATCAATAACCATTGACAGAGGAAAGAATATATTCCATGATAAAAACAAATTCAAACAGTACCTATCCACAAATCCAGCTTTACAGAAGGTATTAGAAGGAAAACTCCACCCCAAAGGGACAAGCTACAACCAAAACTACACAGGAAATAGATAACTACACCATGGCAGAAACACAACCACACAAACGCTCTACTAGAAACAACATCAAAATTAAGACCTTTAACAGTCACTGGTCATTAATATCTCTCAACATCAATGGTCTCAATTCTCCAATAAAAAGACACACACTAAATGAATGGATTCATAAACAAGATCCATCATTCTTCTGCATTCAAGAAGCACATCTCACCCATAAAGATAGACATTACCTCAGGGTAAAATGCTGGAAAATATATTCCAAGCAAATGGTTACAAGAAGCAAGCAGGCATAGCCATTTTAATATCTAACAAAATAGATTTTCAACCAAAATTAATCAAAAGGGATGAGGAAGGACACTTCATACTCATCAAAAATAAAGTCAACCAAGATGACATCACAACTCTGAACATCTATGTTCCCAATACAAGGGCACCCACATTTGTAAAAGATCTGCTAAAAAAACTTACACCACACATCGATCACCACACAATAACAGCGGGAGACTTCAACACCCCACTCTCACTGAAGGATAAGTCATTGAAACAGAAACTAAGCTGAGAAATAACATCATTAACCAATGCCATAGGTCAAATGGATCTAACAGATATCTATAGAATCTTTCACTCAAACAAAAAGAAATATACCTTCTTCTCAGCACCCAATGGAACCTTCTCTGATATTGATCACATAGTAGGTCACAAAGCAAGCCTCAACAGATACAAGAGGATTGAAATAATACCTTGTATCCTATCAGATTACCATGATCTTAGGCTGTATTTCAACAACAACAGAAATAAAAAAAGCCTAAACATACATGGAAACTAAACAACTCTCTGCTTAATGACTTGTGTCAGGGAAGAAATAAAGAAGGAAAATAAGGACTTCCTGAAATTCAGTGAAAATAAAGGAACAACATACCCAAATTTGTGGGATATATTGAAAGCAGTGCTAAGAGGAAAATTCACAGCACTAAGTGCCTTTAAAAAGAAATTGGAAACATCCCACATAAGCAACCTAACGACAGAGCTGGAAGCCCTAGGGAAAAAAAAAAGAAGCAGAAACACCCAAGAGGAGTAGACGTCTGAAAATAATCAAATGCAGGGCTGAAATTAATAAATTAGAAAAAAAACAGTCCAAAGAATCAACAAAACCAAGAGCTGGTTCTCTGAGAAAATCAACAAGATAGACAAACCATTAGCCAAACTAACTAAAAAGCAGAGAGACAGTATCCATATGAACAAAATCAGAAATGAAAAGGGAAACATAACAACAGACTCTGAAGAAATACAAAAAATCATAAGATCCTACTTTGAAGGCATATATGCCACAAAATTTAAAAATCTAAGGGAAATGGATGATTTTCTTGATCAATTCCACTTGCCAAAATTTAGTGAAGAACAGATAAATGAGCTTAATAGTCCTATTTCCCCTACAGAAATAGAAGCAATCATTGATAGTCTCCCAACCAAAGAAAGCCCAGGGCCAAATGGTTTCAGTGCAGAATTCTACCACACCTTCAAGGATGTCCTAACACCAATATTCTTCCAGCTACTCCAAAATATAGAAATGGATGGAACATTATCAAATTCATTCTATGAGGCCATAGTCACATTGATACCTAAACCTCACAAAGATTCAACAAAGAAAGAGAATTTCAGACCAATTTCTCTTATAAACATTGATGCAAAAATACTCAACAAAATACTTGCAAAAGGAATACAAGAACACATCAAAGTTATCAGTCACCATGAACAGGAAGGCTTCATTCCAGGTATGCAGGAATGCTTTAATATATGGAAATCCATCAATGTAATCCACCATATAAACAAACTGAGAATAAAAAACCACATGATCATCTCTTTAGATGTAGAGAAAGCATTTGATAAAATCCAACACCCATTCATATTTAAAATTTAGGAGAGATCAGGGATACAAGGTACATACCTCAACATTATAGAGGCTATATACAGCAAGCCAGAAGCCAAAATCCAATTAAATGGTGAGATACTCAAGGAAATTCCTCTAAAATTGGGAACAAGGTAAGGCTGCCCACTCTCTCCATATCTCTTCAATATAGTACTAGACCAGAGTACTAGTCAGAGCCATATTACAACAAACGGAGATCAAGGGTATCCAAATGGGAAAGGAGGAAGTCAAATTATCCTTTTTTCAAATGATATGATAGTGTACCTAAGTGACCCCCAAAATTCCACCAGAGAACTACAACAGCTGATAAACACCTTTAGCAAATTGACTGGATAAAAAATTAACTCAAAAAAACCTTCCTATACACAAATGACAAGCATGCAGAGGAAGAAATTAGGAAAACCACACCCTTCATAGTTAGCCACAAGCAATATAAAATATTTAGAAGTTATTCTAACCAAGCAAGTGAAGGACTTTTTGAAAAAATTTCAAAACTCTGAAGGAAGAGATTGAAGATGACATCAGAAGATGAAATAATCATCCTGCTCATGGATCGGGAGAATTAACATAGTAAAAATGACCATCTTACCAAAAGCAATCTACAGATTCACTGCAATCCTTATCAAAATGCCTACACAATTTATTTTAAAGATATTGAAAGTTCAATTCTGAACTTCATATGGAAAAACAAAAAATGCAGAATAGCTAAAAATAAAAGGTGCTTCGGAGGAATCTCCATACCTGATCTCAAGCTGTACTATAAAGCAACAGTAATTAAAACAGCATGGTACTGGCACAGCAACAGGTTACTTGATCAGTGGAATTGAATCAAAGACTCAGATATGAATTCACACACATATGTTCACTTTATTTTTGACAAAGAAGCCAAATCTATTCAGTGGGAAAAGGATAATATCTTCAACAAGTGGTGCTGGTCTAACTGGATGTCTACATGTAAAAAAAAATGCAATTGAACCCATATTCGTCACCACCCACAAAACTCAAATCCAAGTGGATTAAACATCTCAACATAAAAACAGAGACAATAAATCAGTTAGAAGAAAAAGTGGGGAAGAGCCTGGAACACATTGGCACAGGAGACAACTTCCTGAACAGAACACCAACAGCCCAGGCCTTAAGGTCAACAAATAATTAATGGGACCTCATGAGGTTGAGAAGCTTCTGTAAGGCAGGAGATACTGTCAACAGAACAAAGCGACAGCCTACAGACTGGGAAAAGATCTTCACCAACCCTACATCTGACAAAGGTCTAATATCCAAAATATATAAAGAACTCAAGAAATTAAACACCACCAAATCCAAATAACCCAATTGAGAAATGGGGTTTGGAGCTAAATAGAGAATTTTCAAAAGAGGAATATCAAATGGCTGAGAAACACTTAAAGAAATGTTCTTCGACATCCTTAGTCATCAGGGAAATGCAAATCAAAACAACTCTGAGATTCTATCTTACACCCATCAGGTTGGCTAAGATAAAAAATTCAAGCGACACCACATGCTGGCAAGGATGTGGAGAGAGAGGAACACTCCTTCATCACTCATGGGAATGCAAACTAGTACAGCTACTTTGGAAATCCATCTGATGCTATCTCAGAAAACTGGGAATAGGGCTTCCTCAAGACCCAGCTATTCCACTCCTTGGAACATATCCAGAAGATGCTCCAGCACACAACAAGAAAATTTGCTCAAACATGTTCATAGCAGCCTTATTCATAATAGCCAGATCATGGAAACAGCCTAAGTGTCCTTCAGTAGAAGAATGGATAAAGAAACAGCTATTAAAACCAAGGAATTCCCGAAATTTGTGGATAAATGGATTGAGCTAGAAATGATCATAATGAGTGAGTTAACCCAGAAGCAGAAAGACTCAAATGGTATATACTCACTTATATCTGCATACTAAACCAAGGGGCATGTCCCACGAAAGCCTTCACTTACAAGGAAATTGGGACAGAGGGAAGGACATCCTATTGGGACTCTAGATGAGAGAAACATGGGAGAATAGCAAAGTAGAAGGATCCAGAGGGTCCTAGAAACCTACAAGTAGAACATTATTGTAGGCAGATTTTGGCCCAGAGGTCCCACTCAAACTAAGGCACCAGCCAAGGACAATACTCAGCTATTAAAAACAAGGAATTCTCGAAATTTGTGAACAAATGGATTGAACTAGAAATGACCATAATGATTGAGTTCACCCGGAATCAGAAAAAATCAAATGGTATATACTCACTTATATCTGCACACAAGCCCAAGTTGCATGTCCCATGAAAGTCTTCACTTAACCGGGAAAGTGAGATAGAGGGGAGGACATCCTATTGGGACTCTAAGTGAGAGAAGCATGGCAAAATAGAAGGATCCAGAGGGTCCTAGAAACCTAAAAGAAGAACATTGTGATGGGAAGATCTGGCCCCAGGGGTCTTGTTCAAACTATGGCACCTGCCATGGACAATACGTGCAGTATACTGCAAACCCCTTCCCAGATCTAGCCAATTTACAGGACATTCTCCAAATTGAGTGGAGAGTGCAGTCCGACTTTCACAGGAACTCTGGTGCCCCATATTTGACCATGTCCCCTCGATGGGGAGGCCTGGTGGCACTCAGAAGAAGGATAGTAGGCTATCAAGAAGAGTCTTGATACCCTATTAGCATATAGAGGGGGAGGAGGTCCCCCTCAGTCACAGTCACAAGGGAGGGGAGTAAGGGGAAAATGGGAGGGAGGAATGGGAGGATGGAAGGGATGAGATAACCATTGAGATGTAATATGAATAAATTAATAAAATATAAAAAAGAAATACTAGATCTTAAACTTTTGTTTTTAATAAAATACGAATTTAAAGAATTATATGTACTACGTTTTATGTTATGTTATTCATCTGATAATTACACATATTGTATTTTCATCAAGTCATGCTTTCTCCTTCAGCTACCAGGAGATAAACATACCTTTGTGCATACACACATACATGTATTCTGTATATATTCTTTAAAAAGTAAATTAAAAAGGAAAAGAAAAATCTATGTGCCAAACAAACCACTGGGAAAAATGTCCTTGTTTCTGCCACACACAGAATTCTGCCTAAAAATGGGCAAGTTTGGATGCAGGCAGAGTTAATGGCTGCAGTGAGTGAGAATGTGCTTAGTCCTGCTGCAACATTAGGTGCTAGGGTGGGCAGGTACACTTTGGAGGCCTCCCCTTCTCTGAGAAAAAGGAGAGAATGCAATTCTTGAAGGAGTCATGAGAATGGGACTTGGAGGATAAGGTGAAGGGAGTTGGGATCAGGCTGTATAGTGATGAAAGAAAGAAAGAAAGAAAGAAAGAAAGAAAGAAAGAAAGAAAGAA
>OU015748.1:28344798-28360584 GCA_907169655.1 Acomys percivali | reverse complement strand
GTGTGTGTGTGTGTGTGTGTGTGTGTGTGTGTGTGTGTGTGTGTGTGATTAAAATAAAAACAAGACCCGTATTTGAGAGGTATCTGGATGGGTATGAGAGTATAATTATATTTTAGTTAATTCTTTAAGTATTAAGAAAATGTTTAATTTTTTAAATTACAAATAACACCTATTTCCTCTGCTTTTACTTTTTTTTACAATTTTTATTAAATATTTTACATATACATTTATATTATTACACATATACACAATAAACTACGTCCAAAAAGAAACACAAAACAATCAGGAATTATACATAAATAATATATATACACACACACACACACATATATATATGTTACAGTCATATTGTTTTGGCTTTTTGTATTTGGCAGTCTTGAATAAAAGTGTTTCCTAAAACACACAATTACACACACACCACACACACACATACACACACATACACACACAAACACACACAGAGAGAGAGAATTAAGAAGAAAACTTACTAACTATAGCCAAGCCAAAATGAGATAACGAGTTAGATCTCCTAACATTATATGAAAGAGAATGCAAACACTTTTCTATAATTTGGTGTGGACAAAAAATACCTTTTAAAAACCAACAGCATTTTATGTTAAAGTCAACCCTACAGATTAATTAATCAAATGTGGCTTTAAATGGAAGGAGTTAATAAAATATCTCCCAGTTTAACTATCATATCTTAAGTAAGACTGTCTTTTATACCTTTATGACTATATACCTCTTTGATGAGTTGATATGCATATTCCTTAGCTCAATTAGCTAATAGCATGTAACTCCCAAAGCAGGTAACGCATTATATTTTTCCAAGATAGCTAAAAATAAAACTTATATTCAGTGTTATTAATATTATAAATTCACAGTATTTCTATTATATGTTCTATAGACATATTTTTCTAATCTTATTTACTTTCACTGATATCAAAGCACTAGCAGAAAAATCCCAAAATATAAAGAAAAAAAGGAATACAAAACATCTGTAGTAATCAGCATGGTCTATTTAAATCTAGAGAAAATGACATTGTCTAAGTACTAACACTGACTCTACAAACATATTCATACCTCAGAATGACTTTCTTCATTCACTGGAATGTGGAAACCGGTAGAGCTGAGGCATTTCTGATGTGTGACAGGAATATTGTCACTTTTGTTGTGTAAGTTACACTGAAAGAGATTACCAAATAATTGTGACAAACTACTCTACATGTTGAGTGTCCAAATGAGAGACAAGGCTGTTTGCTGTAAGCCTATGGATGGAATAAACTGATTAAACTAGTCTCAATGCTCATAGATAGCATGTATTATTATCTACCATTGCAAAGCAGTAAATGGTTTCAAAAATAATTTTTACAGAAACTGGAAGGTATGCTATTACTTATTAGTAGTTTAAATATATTAATTCACTTTCCCTACTCAAAGAATAAAGTGTTCTTTAAAAATCCAGCTACTCAGCTGGGCGGTGGTGGCACACACCTTTAATGACAGCACCTTGGAGGCAGAAGCAATCAGATCACAGCAAGTTCAAGGCCAGCCTGGTTTACAAAGCAAGTCCAGGACAGTCAAGGCTGCACAGAGAGACCCTCTCTTGAAAAAAATAAAATAAAATAAAATAAAAATAAATAAAAATCCAGCTACTCTTAGAACTCTTAGATCAATTTATAGACCTTCATATATTAAATTATAGGTGAGATTTTCATTATAACAATTTTATGATAACTGATACCCATATTCCTTAAGGGAAATGTTCATGTAAAAGCATATCGTTTATTTCTGTTCTTTCCTTTATTCGCCTCTACTTCTCTTCCTAGTGAAGGCATGGCTACCTGTAAATATTGCTTTTTGGCAATTTATTATGCCTAGCAGTATATTCTCAAGTATTTAATTAAAGACATTATTGTAGCACCAGAAAATAGCCATCTTGAGTCAAAGGCCAGGTGCTAATTTTATTTTCACTCTGAGACTAAATTTTTCCCTAAAATTATTTTCATAGAGATAGGGTAGATATTGATTTATGTTCAGAATTTTAGATGCACTAAGATTGGAAAGATGTTTTCTTTAAGGCTGCCAAATACAAATAGCCAAAACACTAAAAATGGAATATTTATATAATTATTGATTGTTTCATGGTTCTTCTTGCTGTAGGTAGTTTATTGTATATATATATATATATATATATATATATATATATAATATAAATTTGTATGTAAAAATGAAAAATATTTAATAACTACTATTTTCATAATGTGTGTAGAATATTTCAGATAACAAGTATATAACTTGTTCTTGTTTTAAATATAAATATATCTATATGACATCTAGAGAGATTTTAAACACAATTGGTCATATGATAAGCTTTTTAGTAAGCAAAACTGTAGTTCATTGTTGATATATATAACATATATATCAAATTATATATAAAGGTTAATATATATCATATAAATCAAATTATATATATACATATACATATATATACATACATTTTTTATGGAACTCCTTTGAGAATAGTACATGGGTGCCTCAAACAAATGTTGATTGACACTTTTAACAGAGAACCCAACTAACTTTTATGTGAGGTATCTACAGCATTGTATTGCCAATATTAATTCATCGAATGCTCCTAAAATCAATTATCTGAACATCCTTAACTGTGAAGATCTTTCTTAACAACACCTCCTTTGTTTTCTAAAACAATAAAAATAAAATATCTCTTTAAGAATGTTTTGATAAGCTGTGATGATCCTCGACATTTTAATCAGTTTCTGTACCTAGCCTTCTGCATGTATATTCATACTGATTAATCTACTTTAAACATCTGATATATTATGCAGTTTTCCCCCAATGAAACATTTCCTAAATCCCTGTGACTCACCAGTTGTTCTTAGTGTGGCAATGTGTTGGATTCCTCTGGAGAATTTTTACAAAACACCAATCTCATATCTGCTTAATAGCAGTTAATTCAAAACTCACATTGCAGTCAGAGACTGGTGTTCCTGAGTTAAGAAGAACATTTAGGAGATGGTGTTGAATTATATCACCCACCCTTTTATCTGCTTGCTTATTCACTTGTTGAGGAGAAAGTAACTTTCTATGTGTATGCTATCTCTACATTTAAAGAGTCTGTGAAGATATGACGTAATTGAGTAAGTGTTGTATGGTAGAGTGTCTTTTGGGTATATACTGAGGGGTGGTATAGCTGGGTCTTGAGGTAGAGCTACTCCTAATTTTTGAGAAAACACCAGATTGATTTCGAAAGCTTGTACTACTACCAGCAATAGAGGAGTGTACCCTTCTCTACCTACCCTTGTCAGTTTGTATTATTACTTGAGTTTTTGAACTTAGTCATTATGACTGGTGTAAGATGGAACCTCTGAGTTGTTCTGATTTTGCATTTCTCTGATGACTAGGGACACTGAGTATTTCTGTAAGTGCTTCTCGGACATTCAATACTCCTCTGTTGATAATCCTCTGCTTGCTTAACTATGTTCATAGCAGTTTTATTCCTAATAGCCAGAATCTGGAAACAACCTAGAAGTTCTTCAACTGAAGAATGGATAAATAAACTGTGGAACATTTATATACACATTGGAATAATACTTAGCTCTTTAAAAAAAAAATCATAAAATGTGTAGGCAATTGCATGAAATTACAAAAGATCATCCTGAGTGAGGTAACCCAGACCCAGAAAGACACATATGGTATGTTCTCTCTTATAATTGGATTTTAGCCAGTATAGGATAAATATATGACAAGGCACAGACCCAAAGAAAATAAGTAACAAGGAAGTTCCAAGGGAGGATCCTTAAATCTTACACAGAAGGGTAAATGTAATAGAGATAGTGGATGAAGAGAAGGAATAAGGTAGGAGAGGTAGTACATAGAGCTATGAGGGTAGACATCAAGACCAGGGATAGTTGGGGGGCACGAAAAGCCTATAAATAAAAGAGAAACTGTGGGCAGAGGCATCTCAGTGACAAGCTGGAGACGTAAGTCAGGATATGTTACCAGGGAGATATGAGAGGGACTCTAACAGAGATTCTTAGTAGCAGGGACCATAGAGACTGAAGAAAACACCCTCTCACAAGACAAGTCTCTTATTGAAGAAGGGAATCACCAACCGAGGCACAAAAACTTTGATTCAAAATTCGCCCTGGTTACAAGATGTACAGGGAAAAAGATAGAGCACAAAGAGCGAATGTCCAACCAATACCTAGCCCAACCCAAGACCCAACCCATGTGAGAGAGACAACCCCTGACACTTTTAATGACACTCAGCCATGCTTGCAAACAGGAGCCTAACAGAGTGGTGGTATGTGAGGTTCCACCCAGCAGAACCTGGAAACAGAAGCTGAGTCCAGGAAGTGATGGGAACTTCTCAAGAAGACCAACAAAACGAACTAACCAGGGTTCAGAGGTTCCTACTGGGATTAAAGCACCAACCAAGGACTTTCTATGCACTGGATCTAGGCCTCGTACAAAGAATTACCAAATGGGCAGCTTATGCTTCGTGTGCATCCTTCAGTAAGGGGAGTGGAGATTTTCTCTCTTGCCAGCTTTTCGATTACTTCTCCCTGGCTGGACTGCTTTGCCAGGACACAGGGAAAGAGGACACATTCAGTCCTATTATGACTTGACAAGCTGGGTTGGATGGAAAGGGGGGCTCCCCTTTTCTGAGGAATAGGAGAGGGGACATAGGGATAAGGAAGGGAGGGTGGGACTGGGAGGTGAGGAGGAATGGGGCTATGACCAGGATGTAAAATGAATAAATAAAATAATTAATTAATTAATTTTTAAAAGAGACTCCAATAAAGAAAGATATTCTATATAAGAACTAATGATCTCATTCTGCCACCTAAGTAGACATTAGCCATCATGAAGTGTAAAGATATTTAATAAAATGCATGCATAAATTTATGAGGAAAAAGGCAAGAGCTTTTCTACTTTCGTTTTCTGTTGCTATGGTAAACTATTTACCCAAAGTAACTTGAGGAGGAAAGGATTTATTTGACTTATAGGTTATAGTGCATCACTGAGAGATGCCAGCACAGAAGCTTAAGTCAGGAACTTAATGGCAGAAACTGTTGCAGAAACCACAGAGGTATGCCACTTATACCTTGCTCCTCATCTCTTTCTCAGCTTAATTTTTATACCCTCTAGAATGACCTGTCCATGAGTGGCATTGTCTACAGTTGGTTGGGCCTTCTCAAATCAATCATTCATAAAGAAAATGTGCAAAAGACTTGCTCAATCACCAATTGCTATCGACAATTCCTCAATTACTAGTTCCTTTTCTCACATGACTTCATTTTGTATCAAGATGATGAAAACTAAAGAGCCCAGGACCAAAAACAGACCTTAGGGTTGATTCTATGGGCAGAGTTTAGAAAGATGAGCAGGTGAGAGTGTCTTCATTAGTTTGCATGCAAGATATAAGAAACTACAGTAAAAGTTTTGAAGAGATGTATTTTTCCAATTCATGAGAAGTTATAGAAATTCAAACTTAAAGAATTTTCTTTTTTAAATTTTTTTAATTTTATTAATTTATTCTTGTTACATCTCTATGGTTATCCCATCCCTTGTATCCTCCCATTCTTCCCTCCCTCCCATTTTCCCCTTATTCCCCTCCCCTATGACTGTTCCTGAGAGGGATTACCTCCCCCTGTATATGCTCATAGGGTATCAAGTCTCTTCTCCGTGCCCTGCTGTCCTTCCTCTGAGTGCCACTAGGTCTCCCCCTCCAGGGGACATAGTCAAATGTGAGGCACCAGAGTACATGAGAAAGTCATATCCCACTCTCCACTCAAGTGTGGAGACTGTCCTGTCCATTGGCTAGATCTGAGTAGGGGTTTAAAGTTTACCGCCTGTATTGTCCTTGGCTCAGAAGTACATTGGATTCAAAAATAGAATCTATAATGACAAGTTACAGAACTGAACTCAGTATAACAAATGATTGGCCAGGATGGGTTTCTTACTAACAGTTGAATGAAGTATTGGAGACGGCCTTTTGTATCATAGTACACAGTGTAAAAATGACAACCCATAAGCAAAATTGGTTAAGTTGCAACACACTAATTACACAAAGATAAAGTCTTCCTTTGCAGTAAGACTGTGTACAAAAGCTTTCTGGAGGAGCCTCCTTTTGTGTAACAGTGTAAACACCAGAAGGCAATTTCAAAGCATAGTTACTTCCCCCCTTTTTTAATTTATCATTGCCTGGGTGAAAATTTCCTTTGGAAAGTATAAATATGGGGATCAAAAGCAATGAATAAAAGCATCCATACTGTGAACAATGTTTTGAAATAAAATATTATAGTCAAGCAAAAGGAAAAAATCTTGGGGATGAATAATTTAATCAATATGTTCCTTTCATAATTATACGTCAAAAATTGGGGCAGAATACATAAAAATATTCTAAATATTTCAATGTTCCTTCTTCAAAAATGTTCTACTTACTAAATTCAATATGAATTATTGCATTAAATATTCTGGCTAATATTCATTTGCTAAGTAATACTTATTCTTATAAGATAGATACAGAAATCAAGTGAGATGTTGTGAACTCAATAGCAACAATTTTATTAAGTGCAAATCACTGTAACTACATTTGTTTATTACTTTAAAGCCTTCAATGATTTTCAATACCTGTGATTGATAGCTTGTATTTTAATATGTGGATTAAGAATGCTTTCCCAAAACACCCATTGTACTTCCTGTGAAAATGACTATTCACTACCTATAGAAAAACCTACTCAAACTTGCTACACAAGCAGGTACTTTAGCTCTTTCAATTTTGATACCAATCCTGAGAAAGCACTTCATAGCCATGATATCAACAGAAAAAAATTCAATAGTTGAAAAGCAACAAAAGATTTCTAAAAAGTCACATAACCATTAAATAGGAACTAGTTGCTTGGTTTGTTAAAAGGGACTTTATTACTTTCCCCACTTGACTCTACTGTGGCGGGTATGCGCACTCTGTTATTCTGTTCCTCCTACTACCGTCTTACAAAATCAAGATTGTTTGATGAAAATCAATGGCATGGTTATACATCTTTTACAATCACTATTGAGGAACTACCTTTTCATCCTGTGCCATTCTCATCAAATAATGAGTTTATTTGTTAAAACTTCCCACTGAACATGCCATAGGAATGGCATTTTAACAAACAGAAGACTGCTGTCATAGGAAATTATATCACATCCTTCAAAGTTTTTAAAATAAAATCTCAAGAAGTTAACGAAAAGGTTATGCTCACATGTACTTGCACATATGAATGAAGCATCATCATTAAAAATTATTTATAGTTGGTGATGCCAACTCACCTCTACATAGCACACCACACTTATACCAGACATAGCATCTCAATTTCCTGAGGTGGTGCTATGAAAAGCACCAATAATTATTGCAGAAATAATTCAGAGAACAATACTCAGTCTTCCCTGAACTACAAAACGCACCACTCTTTTTCTCTGATATCCTCTAAAAAACAGCCACTAATAATCTCTTCACTCTCTTATTGCCCACTTTTCAAAAACTTCTATTTATAGTGGTTTCAACCTAGAAAACTTCAGAGGGGATGGGTCCTAGAACTTCTTCAGAGAGAATGTTTTCAGTACACTATTCATAGTAGCCAAGGTCAGGAATCAACCATAGTAACTGTCATCAGAAGTAATGTCATGTGTACAGTAATCCATTTTGATTTGGCTTAGTGTTACATGCTGATTTTTCTTTATAAAGGAGTGGACTACATACAAAACAAAACCTTAGTATCTATTTTTCTATAGGTTCATTTGTGTTTTAAAAACACTTCCTTTTCCTTCCTCCCAAACTTCTTAACTCTCTATTTCATAGCCTTATGGCCTCTTTTACATAGTAATTGTTGTTACATGCAGATAGAGAGATAGATAGATAGATAGATAGATAGATAGATAGATAGATAGATAGATATCCTCTAAGTTCATAAATAAAATCTGTTCAGTCTGTCTAATGATAACTGTATGTATGTTTTCAGGAATGATCATTTGATATTGGATAACTGTTCTGTATGTTCTTCCCTTGGTAAAACTTTTGTCCCTACTCTCAGCTTTCCTTTGTTGGCTATAGTTTCTCTGTAGGGTTGAGGGCTTGTGGGCTTTTCTCTTCCCATCTTTCTATGTCCATTGGTATCATCCATGCTCAGCTCCTGTTTTGGCAGTCAGGTTGATAGGACTTTATGGATGTACCTGCTCACATTACTAGGAGGCACACTATTACAGAAAACTCCCCAATCTTAAAATCTTTCTGCCCCCTTTTCCAAAGTGTACCTTGAGCCTAAGGTGTGTAAGTATTTTGTAGGTGTATTCATTGGGACTAGGCTCCATAACTCTGCATCTTGATTGCTTGTGATTTTGTCTGTGGTCTTCATTTACTTAAAAGAAAAATTTCTTTCTCACTAGCAATGAAAGAGTGTTCCTCTTTCTCCACATACTCGCCAGCTTGTCCTATCACTTGAATTTTTGATATTAGACATTCTGATGGGTGTAAGATGGAAACTCAGAGTCGTTTGGATTTGCATTTTTCTGGTGACTAAAGATGTTGAACATTTCTTTAAGTGGTTCTCAGTCTTTTGATATTCCTCTGCTAAGAATTATCTGTTTAATTCTGAGCCTTATTTCTCAACTGGTTTGTTTGGTTTTGTGGTGTTTAATTTCTCATAGGGGAGGGGAATAGGGGGTAAGCAGGAGGGAGGGAGGAATGGGAGGATACAAGGGATGAGATAACAATTGAGATGTAATATGAATGAATTAATAAAAATGATATTTAAAGATAAATTAATACATACATACATCTTTTAAAAATTAAAAAAAAGAGAGAGAAAAAAGAAAAATGTCTTTACCTTTTCTTTTTGGTAAGTGTTTTTTGAAGCCAGGCAAGGAATATCATTTTGCTAAACCATGTGGTTCTTCCCTTTTCATTTTACTGCAATTTTTCCTCATTTTAACTCAAGAAGAGACATGTTTTTCTGCTGCTAGGTAATCACCAGTACAGTGCCTGCAGCACAATCATATTTTTAAAATATAAGTAGATACATAGAAAATGATTGAAATTATAAATGAGTAGCATCATAAAACTTTCACAATAATTTATATAGACTAATTTAATTGGTTTCTAACTTTACATCCCTTATATATAGTTTTTTTCTCTTTGTCCATATTAAATTAATTCACAGTAAATTCATACTGCTAAGACTTAAAATCTATAGTACACATACTAACACAAAAGTAAAACACGGGCTTTAGTAAATTGAGAGTATTTAAATTACATACAGTAAACACAGTAGTGGACTCAGGCTTTTTCTTCCTTGGGCCCCTAGTAACTTCTGGCAGGAAGTACATTCATGACTCATTGCTAAGTAAATGGAAAGATTTGAATTTATTACCTGAAAATAAATCTTGCCCAACTTGAAAGAATTGCCACATTTCCCACTTTGGTGTTCTTTTTAATACTATCCTTTCTGATATTTTGTAGCATCAGATTCTCCTTTCTTTGGTATGAAAGTACTGAGATGTCCTTGAAATCGCTAAGGAGCCCAACATTTACCCTCATGGCTTTATGCAAATCCTCTCCAATATTCCATTCCATTTTCTTCCAATTTTCGTTATATTCATTTTTTTTAAGTTTAGACACATTTCTGTCTCTCCTTTTTCTCTGTTGCTTCATAGGTAGCTCTTTATTTTTCTCCTCTAGAGTACTTTATTTCCAATTTTTTCTTGTAAGCCATTTTAACCCAGGTTTGCAGAGACTACGCTTATGGAAGTGGTCAGTAATGCCCTGTTAACATTTAGAAGCTGAATTTCATGTGTTGTTTATCAGAAAACAATAAAAATACAAAGGCTAACTTTGTGTAGTCTTGCCACACAGGCCATTAAACAGGCTAATGGTTTTTCTTCAAATATAGTTCCCTGCAATCAAGTGAAATCAATGCATAAAGTACATATTTCCGATCGCATACTTTGCTCTTGTAAGTAGGCCACTTTTAAAACATTTGTATAAGATTTTTTTCAGTTTACAACATTATAACACAAAGATGGAGTGATGTGTTTCAAAAGAGTAAGGGCACAAAAAGACAATATATACAGGAAAAATATCTTAATACACCTATTGAGAAAACTATAGAAATGATAAATCAAAGTCTTAAGAAATTCAGTAAGTGGTTCAAATTGGGAAGCATGATGAAACTTGCTCTTTTATCGGTCAAAAAGCCTCTTTTTATAGCTATTCCAAATGTAATGGTCTCTATCAGAAGCTGTCTGACATTTTTCACATAATTCTAACAATTTGATAAAATGCATAGGCACCAAGTACCAGAGTCCCAAATAGCTTTCTTTCACTGTGTTATTACTTGCATGGCATTTCAAAGCAACCTTTAGTCATAAATATTGTGGTTACTATAAAGTTTAAGCAACTCCAGCCTTTATCCATTTCCTGAGAATGTAAGTTTTGTTGATTTCCCTATTGAATTTCAAAGCTTTACTTAAAGGACTATTGACATGTACAAAAATAGATGTATAGGGCACAGACATAGAACTATCTTAGAGAAGACATAGAACTGCCCCAGACAAGCAATTACTCAGGCCTATGAGGGGATTGTGTTATGCTGAATTCTGCCTCCTGTTGTCAGCATAATATTAAATGAATGCACAAGGGGAAAAGTAAATTACTTCGTTGAGTTGTAGAAATTATTTGTAATGTAATTAACACTAAAAAGATGGCACTGTATTACAAACTACTTACCAGAATCATTCTTAGTGTACAATAAGTGTTCAGTACATAGACAATGAACTTGAGCAGTAGTATGAAAAAAGTAGTAATATGATGACGCTACTGTTGTGCAGTACTCAGTGTTATAGGTGAATAAAGTTTTTCTATATAAATAACATCAATACATTTTTTTCTTCATACAGCCATAATTTCCTTCATTAGAAACTATCTACCCAATAGACAGGACATTCTCCACAGTTATGTGGAGAGTGGGGATTGAATCTGACATGAACTGTGATGTCCCATATTTGACAACCTCCCCTTGGTGGGAAGGCCTGATGGCACTCAATGAAAGCCAAAGCAGGTTACCAAGATGAGACTTGATAGCCTATGACCTAGGGGAGGGGAATAAGGTGAAAGTGGGACGGAGGGAGGAAAAGGAAGATACAGGTGATGGAATAACAATCGAGTTGTAATCTGAATAAATAAATTAAATAAATAAAAGAAACTACCTACAGTCTATGTAAGTTAATACAGATAAAAACCAGATGAAATTTCAGTTCATTGCTCATCATAAAAGAAGGCAAAATCATCTTCATGAAGACCACAAATCATAGATTCTTCCTTGAATGTTATGACATATTTCTCTAAAAAGTTCATAGATACCAAGTACCAGCTCTCTACAGGTCTTTTGACCCATTTGTTATTAATGTCCATTGACACATAATTTTCTCCGAAAATATATTTATATTTAAACACTAATGCTTTACACTTTACAGTTTATTCTTTCATTCTTCTCAAATTTGCATTATTAACTTACATTTAGGAATGTACTCAATGGTTTTAAATGATGAAAGGATTACATGTAATATTGCTTCAACAGAGCTCTGTTAATGCCTTTTGGTTTTCATATTACAAATTAATTGTGCATTTTAAATAAATGAATGCAAACAATGCAGAATTTCTAGGCACTTAAAAAGAAATAGTTCTGGCCAAATATATCCTGAAGAAAGAAATTATATACATTTTTCAATACCAAGGTCAATTTGTGTTATATTTAACATAATTGTATTCAGATGACTTGAGCACATTTTATGATTTATTGTTAAAAAATTATTGAGATTTGTCCATATATACATCACCGAATTTTCTTTATACTCTTAATACATCTATAACTGGAATTTCACCAACACAGGAATCATGGATGGAATTAATATCTTCTAAATATTCCCAACATTTTATTAGGGTCCTATATGAAAGGGGCTCATGTATTATTTAAGACTTCAGGTTTTCTGTTATGTGTCTGGATTGAATACAAAACTTTCCTGGGGGAAAAACTATTCAATGGTCTTTGCTTATTTCCACTATACCATTTAATTTTCATTGTAGTTAATTAATCCTAAGAATGAAAAAAAAAAAAAGTCTCTGCTTGTTGAAGCCTCTCAGAGGACAGTTATGATAGGCTCCTGTCTGCAAGCATAGCACAGCGCCATTAAGAGTACCCAGTGCTGGCTCTCTTCCTTGGGGTGAACCTCAGGTTGTGCCCAAGTTCAGATAAACATTCTCTCAATCTCTGCACTATCTTTTCCCACCACATCTTGTAGGCAAGGTAAATTATAGTTGAAGATTTTGTGGGTAGGTTCATGTTCCCCTTCCTCCACTAGGGGTCCTCTGTCTAGTTGAAGGCTGTCCTCTTCTGTCTCCATGACCCTTGCTACTAGGAGTCTCACCTTAAGTCACCCCTATGTCCTCCCAGAAACTTACTCTGTCACAGGTCTCCAGATTTATAAAGCATATATAGTACCAATAGATACTACAGGAAGAATCTAATTACAGGAATTTTTATGGCAAATATTCTTCTGTAGAGGGAACATATATGACATTATAGATATATGAGTGAATATACACGCAAAAAGAATCAAATTAATGGAGAAAGTTTAATGTAATTGATTATGGGTATTTTTATTATGGTGGGGTTTAGTATACAAAATCAGCTTCAGTAATATTAGAGTAAGCATATTTTATAAAATGTTTCATTTTATATATTAAAATTATGCCTTATGTGAATAAAAATTTATGATGAGAAATAAAGCTTATGCTATACTTCTAGTATATGTAATACCTCTTGGAATTTTTAAAGTTAAATATTTCCAAAATAATTCTTGCAGATTTATAAGTGTGTTTTGAAACATCTGTTAGAGGCAAAAATTTTGAAACCTGAGTTGTCACTATATTACAAAAAATAAATAAATAAATAAAAATAAACATTTAAAAACAATGTTAGCTTTGCCTACTATGCCTGACATCAAAAACCACAGTCGGCCAGCCTACCATTAGCCCAAGAAATCAAATAATAATTTCAGAGGTTCAATTCCAGAGTGCTTTTCAGTGATTTGAAAACTCAAAACTATGACAGTTATTTGAATATTATCTTTCAAGGTCATGTGTTGTTTTTTCCAAGGCTGCTTTTCAGAATCTTTTCTGAAAGTGATTCTGAAGCATGAACATAGGCTTGTAATCACATATGCCAAGAAGAAAGGAAGGTGTGATCTATTTTATTCTTGCACACTAAAGTCAACTAACTCTACTGTGACTTTGTGATTTCAAAATATCTGTTCTAAGATTAATAGTTCACTTTCTTATTTTAAAGGTATTATTCTAAGTTGTTCAATAATTAATTTTCATTGAAAATATATAGCTTTTCCAATAATACTTTAAAGTAAAATTGATATTCTAGAATCCTCTGTGACATCAGGTACTCTGTTGGAGCCTGGGCCTCCACAAGCAGCTCCAATTACATCTTTTATTCACACACACACACACACACACACACACACACACACACACACAAACACACACACACACACACAAACACACACACACAGAGTTTAATTTCTATCAACTCTTCTTCTGTCTTTAACTGAAAATGAACTGGTACCTGAAGTATCTTTTGAAAAGTGTTAAACTAAATAGTTCCAAACTAAATAAACTAGAGTGTTGCTCTGCAGAAGCTCCTCTACATGTCTAGTTTGCATAAGACTGAATGTCTGACAAGCTGCAAGATTTTGCAGTCTTGATTTGAAAATCAAAGTTCATGTACTTTAAGGAAAAAAACAAAGGCACATGAAAAACATGCTCACTTTCAAAGACTTAAAATACATTTTTTTTCTAATGTAATTGGGCAAAGAATTCTTGAAAGAACAAACAAGAAAGGCCTGTGGGTGTAGTCACTCCTAATAGACTTCATCTTTCGAATGACTGTTTTTCCCTCTAGCTCCAAACTATTATTATTTTAGTAAAACCTTTTTACTGTTTATCTTTTAATCCCAAGGTCATAGAAGAGCAACATTTGATGACTTAACCCTTAATGTCTTCTGTTCTGCTGTCATTAATTGTCCCTAGATGAATGACTGAAGAACATCATGATAATGAATACAGACATGTATTGAAATAAAGTGTGAAACATGCAAATGTTTATGTATAAACATGTTTGAATTGATACTCTCTTAAAACATAACATAAATGCTAAAATTTATATGGTGATTTCCCTAATAAATGCAAGCATTCCTCACTGTACCAATGCTATTATCCACACCAATACCTTTAAATAACTAAAGAAATGCAAAGGCAAGCAGTAATTCTTATCATTACATTGTAATAAACTCTCCATATCTCTCAAATGTACTCTTTAGCATGGTTAGGTATCAATTTAAAATATATATTTTAGTATTAAAATCTGTAATCATTTAGAGTAGACACTAAGAATATGTTTTTCTAACTTGAAATTCTTCAGAAGAACACAAAATAATGACTTCTTGCTTTAGACTATTGTATTTTTGTCTTACAATAAAACTAATTGATGTGAGTCGAAGGCCAGCCTGGTCAACAAAGTGAGTCTAGGACAGCCAAGGATATCACAGAGAAACCCTATGTTGGGAAAAAAAAAACCCTAATATATAGGTATGTATATATTTCAACTGAAAAGAGATTAATACTTAAATACATGTTAATTTTTATAGTATAAAGATGGGTTATTACATCAAATAATTCAAAATTACTTTCTTATAGGCATAAAGAATATTATATAAAATATTTCTCTTAAAAATAGCAATAGTGCTGGGTGGTGGTGGCATACGCCTTTAATCCCAGAACTCGGGAGGCAGAGGCATGCAGATAGCTGTGAGTTCAAGGCCAGCCTCTTCTACGAAGTGAGTCCAGGACAGCCAAGGTTACACAGAGAAACCCTGTCTCAAAAAAGCAAAACAAAAACAAACAAACAAGCAAAAAATAGTAACTTACTTCCAAATGATGAAATGTGTAGTTCAAGAAAAATAATAGCATATGCTTCAAGACACACAAAGGACACACACATAATCTTTGTATTAATAAAAATGCTTATGAAGTCCTGATCTTTATGATCATATACTAGCACTACATTACAACTCCAAACATTTCATAAAAGCTGTTTGCCATCTTCAAATATTTAGGATGTGTCAAAACTGAATGGATATTTTTTTTTTTACTCCTCACCAGTGAAGGCATAGATTCCCTTAGATACTTTAAACAACATCTTTTATCTTTCTCTTATCATTTGATAACCAAAATACATGGTAAGAACAGAGAATGAGATCATCAACACTAATTTATATTGGTTTCTTATCTCTGTGACAAGCTGTTTGACTCTAATACTCTGCACAGATCTGAAGATCTCTAGGGTACCGTGGAACACATTATCTCACAGACCTTCAACCCATACCTTTCCCCTCTTAAACATTTCAAAGAACATGTAAATGTCCTGCAACTTGCCAGCATGCCCACTTATGGGAAAGCTTGCTTAGATGTTATAAGTGGTTGTGTGAGAACTCTGATGTGTTTTGATCTTCCTTTTATGTCCTAATATTGTTGGTAATACTTAAAGATGTACTCTCCTTTCTTCTCATAGCGCCTACCTACAAACTGTCAGATGTGTAGTGGACAAAATGTGTGTGTGTGTGTGTGTGTGTGTGTGTGTGTGTGTGTGTGTGTGT
>OU015748.1:28324028-28344788 GCA_907169655.1 Acomys percivali | reverse complement strand
TGTGTGTGTGTGTGTGTGTGTGTGTGTGTGTGTGTGTGTGTGTGTGTATGTTTGGTGTATACAGTCCCATTTTCCAATTATTAGCCAGGAAGTTGTGGAATGTCCCTGTGTATTTGTTTGATGCAAAGAACAGAAGGATGCAACTGGGTAAGCACTGGTTTCCCTTAGGACTCAGTGTAAAAGAACAAAGAATAACTACAGAAAACATGGTCAGACACTTGACACAGCATTCATTTCCCCCTGTCCTTTCTTCAGACCTATATTGGTTGAATATCTACAGGATGATGTTCTCTTTGTAATCTATAGCACAGATCCTCAGTTAATACATGTAATATGGATTTTAAATCCGTACTTGTAAATAAGTGTGGGGAGCCATGCTAAATTCAGCCATGTGCTTAGGCTGCATGCTGATCCTTGCCAAAGGAGGTCTTGTGTTCTAGGCTATCTTTGGGTTATTTACTTTTGAAAGAAATAGGAAAGTCCTCACAGGGAGCCACCCAGAGGACTAGGGAAGTTCTTACAGGGAACCACCCAGGGGATTAAGGGGGTTCCTACAGCAAGCTACTTAGGTGATTATATTCTTGCCTGGGGGCTAGGGAGAGTGGGATTAGAATGGATCCTATTGACCTTGCTATATAAATTCTTACTTCCCCACGTTAAAGGGAGTCTCGATCAGAAATTTCCACACTTGACTCATTATTTCTCCTGTCTCTGTACCCCACTTTCAATCCCCACTCACTCTTTTAGGTGAACCCTGGTTCGATTTGTCCCACGTGCCGGGACATATCAAATAAGGATTTATAACAACTTCTTTTTTTTTTCCCAAGGAATTTCAACATTTGTTAGACTTGTGGTATATTAAAGGTGAAAAGGATGCATAGAATTCTTTCTTTACCTTCATTATGAATGGGGGAAATACATTTCAGAAACCAACATAGAATAGAGTATGTAGAGGTAAATGATTGATATACTTTGTTTCACTTAAATGTCATGGGACACATTTCATCTTAATTTAGCTGATGAGACAAAGACAACTCAGTAGGATTCTCAATCTTGTGTTATGAATCACAGGTCTATCATATAAACCCATTTAATTTTCAGAGAAAAGCTTATAACAAAAGATTGTCAGCATCTTGAACATTGACCCCATAGCTAATTCAATTCAGATGGACAGTAGATTTAAGAGATGGTAAATTTCACTATTAATGTTCAAATAAATTGTAAGAAACTTGTTCCTTAGGTTGATATTCAAATGTTGGAAATGAGATTTCAAATACCCTGAGGCAAGATGAAAAGAATAATCATATTTTATAGTTTCAACTATAAAGAAGGGTCTTATGAGCATAAAATAAATACTGTGAATATATATATATATATATGATGTTTTATATATATACATATTTGTTTTATACATGTCTTATAAAATATTATATATGTAGGGGCTGGAGAGATGGCTCAGAGGTTAAGAGCACTGGATGTTCTTCCAAAGGTCCTGAGTTCAATTCCCAGCAACCACATGGTGGCTTACAACCACCTATAATGTGATCTAATACCCTTTTCTGACATGCAGATGTACATCCAGAAAGAGCACTCATATACATAAAATAAAAATAAATCTAAAAAAAACAAAAAAATTATATATGTGTGTATTACACATACATTTATATATGGACAAGATAAACATGCTTAATATGTAAATTTTTCCTTATATTTTTTAATATTTTGCATTAAATATTGATCCTAAGCAACATTTGAATAAATTTTTCTAATTTGTATTTTGTGCCTTTTAAGCTTATTGACATTGTACATAGCTTCTCACAATAGAGAGCATCTTTGCCATTCTTATTCCCTGGTGAGTTCTATAAAGCATGGTGAAGTATACAAATTTGTTCCCTGTCTTATTAAAGTAAATAGCTACACACAAGAAGAGAAATTTGCCCAAGGAAGTAAAACCCTAGAATGCACAAACACCCAATAAAGGGCATATTCAGCAAACATTTACAAACTTTTAAACAAGCTGTAAAAAGGGCACGTGAAAGATAGCAAAACCTTATTTTCTGCTGCTCATTAAACTTAAAATACTAGTATATGAAATTTCATTTAAAATAAAGCCAGCACCTACATTCTTTTAGTTTTCTTGCCAACTTCACGTATATTAATGAAATGTGCTCTTCACTTGTGGAAAGCTTTTTTCCCCTTCCTTGATGGTTTATGTTGATGTCATGTGAGACAAGGCAGCAAAATTTTCTCAATTTATGCACCATATATAAATAAGCATTTTCTTTAAGTGAACTGCCATGAAACTAAGACTTTGAGAACATGTGCCTACAAAAATGGGGCACAGTTGTGATCTATAAATTTTTATCAATGAATAATTTTAAGAGCTGAAATTGTTCTTTTATTTTCTCCAGCCTTTGAAGAGCACAAGACAAATGACTCACCATAGTCTAGAAACATTTTATATTTTAAATCATCTCTGAAATGCAACCACTAATGAGTTATTTGATTACCATAATCAGAAACACTAATCACTACAGTCTTGATGAAAATTCAGACATTATCTCAAGAGGGCTTTGGTGAAATAAATGTGTTGGTGTGCTATTTGTATTTTCCTATAGTTACTCATTGTGAATAAGGATAGAATAAATTTGTGAACAGAAATTATAAATACTGAGTGTAAAATGCAATGCAGATAACAGCTAAAAAATAATATGTCAACATAAAGGTGAAAAGTCTACTATAAAAGTTTCCTTGATAACATAGCCAGAGAAATAATTCACTTGATTATAAAATAACGTTGTAATCATAGATGTAGTATATAGTCAAATTCATTCACAAGATATTAATGGCACTGGCACTCTTTTTCCTAGCTTACACTACAGAAAACAGATCCTGATGGTTATGTACTACCACCAAGTGATGTCCCTGTCCTCAGTACACTTTACTTTCTTTTGAATTAAAAAAAATAAATAAAGGAAGGTAAAAGAGACCAGATCTTCAGATCAAACATTATTACGGCATACTAGTTAATGTTATCTTTTTAATAATAATTCTTTTCATTTTATTTCTTTTCTAAATTTCCATCTTCAAATGGAGCAATGCTATTTAATGATGAATGCTCCAAGGTCTCTCATTCTCTACCTAATATCTGGCTGTGGGTATTTATATTTGTTCCCATGTGCTGCAGGATAGAATTTATTTGATAACAGCTAAACAAGCTACTGATCTCTTGTGTATAGCAGAATATCCTTAGGAGTCATTTTGAGATGGTAGAAAGAGTGTAAGAGCTAAAGGGGATGGAGGACAACAAGAATGCTAGGCCCTATCGATTACCATAAGCAAAGTTCATGTGAACTCACAGGGCCTGCACCAGTCTGTACCAAGAATTCAACGCAAATACTATGGATTCTAGTTTGTTGTGTTTATGGTATTCCTGAATGTGCAAGCAAATGGATCTCTGATTCTTATTCCTTCTGTTGAGGCTCTTTTCTGTTGGTTGGTTTGTCTTGTCCAACTTTGATGTGATTATTTTTGAAAATGTATTCTATATTTTATTTTGTTATATAATTTTAAATGGGTGTGTAAATGAATGAGTGAGTGAATGAAAACTTAGACCCTAAGGTAAATATTCACATTTAAAATGTCTCTTATAGCTACTAGGGGAGGGAAAATCAGTTTTCCCCAATCCAGTGACACCGGATATATCAACCATTATAGAACAGATTCAAAAGTAGTTGACCAACATATTATTATTGTCATTATTGCTGTTACTACTACTACTACTATTATTATTACTATTTTTCTCCTTTCTAAAACACTCCTCTTCTACTTCATATTATTATTATTATTGTTATTATTATTATTATTATTTATTATTATTATTATTATTATTATTATTATGCTATTATTTAGTTACAGTTTGGTAGTTTTTGCTTTTTGTATTATCTTTTTTGAGTTTGATATTCAATTGCTTTCTTGGAGTTTGCACATTTTATTGCTGCTTTGTGTCTGTATTTGAAGAAATCATTTAAAGATCTGTATGTAGAAGGGAGAGAGAATTGAAAGAATTTGGGGAAGTGGAAGAATATGGTGAAAATACATTTAAAATTTAAAGTAATAATAAATAATTTATTTAAATAATAAATATTTAAAAAGAATCAATGGAACACAAAAGAAAGAATATAATTAAGAAAGTGAGATTATACATGTATGTTCCAATGTTTCTTTCACAAATTACATTTTGAAAGTATTCACTTTCTCTTGTTTTTCTTCTATAGGAATAATCTTTCCTTATCTATCTCTGATAACCTTAAAAGCCTGCCTGGGATATCTTGTTATTTCCTAGTCTAAATCATTAGTCACCTTATTTGCTGACTGTTCACTTACTCTCTGGAGAACTTCATATAATTGCATGCTTTCAGTAGGCTCCTACAAACCAGTGAGTTATGACATCAATTTATTGCTTCTGAACCAGCTCTTCTGGCCTGGTCAGCCTTGATTCACCCCAGGAAAAAATGTTTTATTTACTAAATACCTCCTATAATACTCCTTTTGGTATCTATGACATTTGTCAGAAGAGCAAGTTATCAGCTTGTCCCTTCTTTGCCTTTTGCACTCACAGAAAACCTAGGTCCTGTAGGACTCATTTGTATACATAATAATTATACGTATTTTCACTAATTTCCCTACTTGTTGCCCCAATGAGCACAGTATCTCATGAGTAATCAATTCTTTATAAAGTTTACAAATACATTCCATAATTTCAGTTTTAGTCCATTATAGAACCAGACAGTACATAGCATTTCACAAAACTTCATCGATTGTTGTGACAGTGGGCATTTTGAATGAAATATATAGTTTTCATGGAAGCATATTCTTTTTTTCCTTTTTTTTTAACTGAAAAAATCATTCATATTACATCTCATTTGCTATCACATCCCCTGCATCCTCCCATTCCTCCCTCCCTCCCACTTTCACCCCACTCCCCTACCCTATGAATGTGACTGAGAGGAACCTCCTTCCCTTGAGTATGATCCTAGGCTATCAAGTTTCTTCTTGGTAGTCTGCTGTCCTTCCTCCAAGTGCCATCTGGCCTCCCTATCAGGGGACATGGCCAAATATGGGGCACCAGAGTTCTTGTAAAAGTCACTCTCCAGTCCCCATTTAATTGTGGAGAATGTCCTGTCCCTTGGCTAGATCTGGGTAGGGGTTTGATGATGACTGCATGTATTGTCCTTCATTGGTGCCATAGATCAAACAGAACACCTGAGCCCAGATCCACCCATCATAGTGCTCTTCTTGTAGGTTTCTAGGACCCTCTGGATGCATATATTTCCCTATCTCCTATATTTCTCTCACTTTAGGATATCCTCACCTCTATCCCACTTTCCTGGTAAGTGAAGACGTTCATGAGATGTACCCCTTGGGCTAGTATATAGTTATAAGTGAGCATATATTATGTGAGTCTCTCTGCTACTGGGTTAGTCACTCATTATGATCATTCCTAGTCCAATCAATTTGTCCACAAATTTCGGGAATTCCTTGGTTTTAATAGCTAAGTAGTATTCCATAGTGTAAATGTACTACAGTTTCTTTATCCATTCTTCTACTGAGGGACATTTAGGCTGTTTCCATGTTCTGGCTATTATAAATAAGGCCACTATGGACATGGTTGAGCAGAGGTCCCTGTTATATGCTAGAGCATCTTCTGGGTATATCCTAAGGAGTGGAATAGGTGGGTCTTGGGGAAGCCCTATTCCTAGTTTTCTGAGATAGTGCCAGACAGATTTCCAAAGTGGCTGCACTAGTCTGCATTCTCACCAACAATGAAGTAGTGTTCCTCTCTCTCCACATCCTCTCCAGCATGTGGTGTCACTTGAACTTTTGATCTTAGCCATTCTGATTGGTGTAAGATGGAATCTCAGAGTTGTTTTGATTTGCATTTCTCTGATGACTAAAGACGTTGAGCATTTCTTTAGGTGTTTCTCAGCCATTTGATATTCCTCTGTTGAGAATTCTCTGTTTAGTTCTGAGCCCCATTTCTCAATTGGGTCTTTTGTTTTGGCGGTGTTTAATTTCTTGAGTTCTTTATATATTTTGGATATTAGACCTTTGTCAGATCTATGGTTGGGGAAGATCTTTTTCCAGTCTGTAGCCTGTTTCTTTGCTCTGTTGACAGTGTCTCCAGCCTTACAGAAGCTTCTCAGCCTCATGAGGTCCTATTTATTAATTGTGGACCTTAAGGCCTGGGCTGTTGGTGTTCTGTTCAGGAAGTTGTCTCCTGTGCCAATGTGTTCTATGTTCTATCCCAATTTTTCTTCTAACTGATTTAGTGTCTCTGGTTTTATGTTGAAGTCTTTAATCCACTTGGACTTGAGTTTTGGGAAGCACATTCTTATGGTGGCCAAATACAATTAGCCAAAATACCATGAATGTAACATTCATATAATCCATGATTATTATTCTTGCTGTATGCAATTTTTATTTATGTGCAATAATATAAATGTATATACCAAAAATAAAATAAAATATTTAGAAAAATATTGTAATGGGGAGGCTACTATATTTATTGTAAAATAATGGCATATGATGTAATGCCTGATTCAAAAGGTTCCTATAGGGACAATGATCCATCTCCCATCTGTCAGAAAATATTTACAAGAGTTCATACAAAAGCAAATTGAATATTTAGAATTATAGGAAGTTTCCCAAAGGGTTAATACATTCTGAAATGATATACTAAAAAGTGATATAGATTAGAGAAATATTGCAATAAATCAAAAAATAAGTGATCTGAAGTGATCAGAGATAGAAAGGAAAGAGAGATTAGTATTATGGAAGGAATTGTTGCTTTTCAAAAAGTACTTTGTCAAAGATTCATAATATTTTCTTAACTAACTTTATTGTATTTCAAAGTTTGACAGTTACTTTTAAAATAAAATATTTCTACATGACTATTCTGGGAACAGCTTAATACTGTCCTATGTAGTGAAATAACAGCAGTAGGTTCCTCCCTAGGGCCTATACCAAGCCAGTGCTGAGTTTTGAGTTCAGTTAATAGTTATGTCCCAAATTCCATATTGCAAAGTGGGCCTTGATCTAACCAGAAAGTGATTGGTTACTCCTATAATGTTTGTGCCTCTTTATCTTACTTGTGTAAACAGCTTGCCAGGGCAGGTATACTATAGCTTCAAGGATTCATAGCTTATTAAGTTTGTCAGTTACTGCTCCTCCAAAAGCCGACTTTTCAACTTACAGTATTATGTAAGTGAGTCAATAGGGATGAAACATCCAGGACAGTACCTAATCAATTACTCATATCTTGTAAGTCAAACATGTAGCATTTTTAACAATAGTAATTGGATGCAGGTGCAGAGACCCACAGACAGATGTTACACACAGAAACTAAATTAAAAATCTTCCTTTGCTCCCTCCACTCAAAGATCAGGGAAAGCCATGGAGGAGGGGACAGAAAGATTGTAGGAGTCAGAGGAGATGGAACACACCAGAAGAACATGGCTCACTGAAAAAACTAAGCAGGGCTCTCATGAGCTCACAGAGACTGAAGGAGCAAGCCCATGGCCTGCAAGGGTTTGCACCAGGTCCCCCGTGTATGTATATGCTATGCCTGCTAGCTTGGAATTTCTGTTGGATTCCTAACAGTGAGCGTGAGTGGTTTTTGGCATTTTTGCTTATTCTTATGATTCTTTTTCTCCTACTGCGTTGCCTGTCCAGACTCAATATGAGGGCTTCTGCCCTTTCTTATCATGTCTTGCTTTGTCCTGTTTGGCTGTTGTCTTGTGATGGCCTGCTCTTTAAATGGTAGAAGAGAAGACCTTGGCAGGTGGGGAGGTGGGTGAGGGTTGAGACCTGGGAAGAGTGGAGGGAATAGAAATTGTGATCTTGATGTAGTATATGAGAAAATAATCTATTTTTAAAATTTTTTGTAGCTCTGGGCAGTACAGTGTCATGGCAAAAACCTAAATTACTTTGAGAGGAAGGGAGTGCCAAGTCTGTGTGACCACATTGGCCAACAGTTCAAGAAGAAGTAACTCCTTTCTGGTCTGAGGTTTTTATTTGCAAAGTCCATCATAGGATTGTCATGTTTAAATTTTTATATGTATATGTGTATATATATTTTCCTATATATATGGAATCTTCAGTAGTAGTAGTTTTCCATATGGCTCTTTCAAACTTTACTGACACTTCTCCCCGTATTCCCTCCTATAACTTACAAGTTATATTAATCTAATTTTGTTTCTGTTTCGTGTTACCTGATTTATATTCCCCCTTCTGAACCACTCCTCCTGGTTAGTTGCAGGTTTCCTGAATTCCATGGGCACTCCTATTCAAACACACATATCTAAGGAGTCAATAGAACATCAAGATTTAAAAAAGGACATGTGGATGTTGTGTTTTATGGTCTTAGGCTATGACATTCAAAATTATTGTTTCTAGTTCTATCCATTTTCATGCAAAATTCATACATTCATTTTTAACAGCACAATAATACTCCACTTCATAAATTATTACTTTTCTTTATTCATTCATCAGTTGATAGAAATCTAAGCTTTATCTAGTTTCTGTCCCTTGTGAATAAAGAAGCATTGAATACAAGTATCTCTGTCATAGAATATAGAACACTTTGGGATTATGCCCAGGATTGTCATTGTTGGATCATAGTGTAGATCTATTTCTAGTTTTTGCTTTGTTTTCTTTCTTTCCTATATTTTTGAACTCCCACATTAATTTCAATAATGGATGCAACAATTTTTACTCCCATCAACATGGTAGATTTTTTCAGCAGTTTTGAGAAACAGCTCTTCTGGGTTTCACCACTTTGAGCACAGATCAACAGTAAATATTCCTGTTGTCCTCACAACTAGCCCAGCTCTTGTTCTTTCTTTCTCCTTTAATCTTATGACTGGGGAAAGGTTAACTTTCATAGTAGTTTTAATGTGCACTTTCCTGATCAACATATTAAACTGTCACCTGTCTTCTTATCTTAATGAACATAGATAGGTGACTGTATCTGTCATCCCTCACCAGACAGATTTGTTTTGGCAGAACATGGCAATTAATAGAGACCCATAACTGGTTAACACGAAGAAAATAAGAGACTGGCGTCCTCAGCCCTAACTGGCACATCTGTACCATACTGACAACCACTAAGGCTTGAGGATTATTTTGGAAAATGTGGAGAAAAAACTGTAAGAATCAGAACTAGTAGATGCCTGAAGTAAAACAGTAGTTTCCGAGCATTGCAAGGCCATTGCATACATCACTTGGGAGACTGTATGCTGGATACCTAAACATCATTTGAATGTGTTCAGGGAAACTTTGACTTAATGAGCCCAGATACCTTTAGATAGGCAGCTTAAGCTGTTATCTATGAATGACTGTAGTAGACAGTATTTTCCTCTACATTCTCATAAAATATCAGAAAAAAATGAAGTTGTATCCATACAGATTTGGTTTCTAGATAAATTATGGGGAAAGTAAGTTTATTGTGACTATTACTGAATCTTAGGGCTTTCAGAAAACTCCCAGCTATAGCATTAATCCCCTTGCAAGGGAGATGCTCAATTTACAGTGTATTTTGCAAGTCTCTAAACAAGTCTTGAATGATGAATTTCACTGTCTACCTGAGGTAGTTTACCTCAGCACATAATTTCTTATATTAATAACTTCCCCCACAGGAGTGAATGACCTTCTATAAACACAATCCCTCCACTCAATCAAAAAATTAAAGCCTGTAACCACCTCATAATTCATCATCTTTTCTCTAGACAATTGCAGAAACAAAGCCAAATACAAACCTCGCATCCTTAACCCATATAATATAAAATTATGCAATCTTCTGCACTTACATAACATGGATATATTGAAAATTATGTAGCATTTTGTGTTCAAAATCAATTATATTGAATCAATTCATTTTTCCTGTGAGCTGTGAGTTTAAGAGCCAAAAAAGCAAAATTCTCCAAAAATCTAAAGCGCCCTAAAACAATAACTTGCTGAATGTTTATATATATTCAGCCAATCTTTCAAAAACGCCTCTTTGTGTGAATGCCTCTGAAATTGTGGTGCCACAAGATTTTGTGGTTATTCCTGGAATCCTCATTGCTGCTATTTACATAACACTGTCTTAGAGTGGATCTCAAAATTAACAATGGAGGGTTCCTTTCTAAGGAAAGATAATCAATGCTTGTAGTGAATTTTGCTGTGCTTAAAAAATCAAAAATTTGTACTTTATAAACTGATATAAGTTCTTAGTTCCCTTCAAACATTTCCATAGGAGAGGAGAATTATAGAGCAGAGAACAGTTACATCAGAGATTTTTTGTTTTGTTTTACAACACTAGAATACATCAGAAGATACATTTTATTTAGTTGGTAATTTCAAATTGAACAACTTATGAATATTGGATATAATATTTAAATTCAATATACTTAACTACACTTCATTAAAGTTACTATTGAGGCAGAAACTGTACTCATAAAAGAAAACAAGATGTTATTTCAGATAAAAAAATAAAAATCAGGTTCACAATAGGTATGGTGTAAAGTAAGTTACTATTCAGAAGACTTTACAGCATCATGTAGCTTACAAAAGCAATGTAAAGAGCTAAGTTCCCTGCATATAGACCTCTTAGTTTGGAGAAGTGAAACTTTTAATAAGAAAGACTCAAATGGTATATACTCACTTATATCTGCATACTAGCCCAAGGGGCATGTCCTATGAAAGCCTACCCTTACCAGAAACTGGGACAGAGGGGAGGACATCCTATTGGGACTCTAGATGAGAGAACCATGTGAGAATAGCAAAGTAGAAGGATCCAGTGGGTCCTAGAAACCTACAAGTAGAACATTATGATAGGCAGATTTGGGCCAAAGGGTCCCGCTCAAACTAAGGCAACAGCCAAGGACAATACAGGCGGTAAACTTTAAACCCCTACCCAGATCTAACCAATGGTCAGAACAGTCTCCACACTTGAGTGGAGAGAGGGATTTGACTTTCTCAAGTACTCTGGTGCCTCACATTTGACCATGTCCCCTGGAGGGGGAGACCTGGTGGCACTCAGAGGAAGGACAGCAGGTCACCGACAAGAGACTTGATACCCTATGAGCATATACAGGGGGAGGTAATCCCTCTGAGGAACAGTCATAGGGGAGGGGAATAAGGGGGAAAATGGGAGGGAGGGAAGAATGGGAGGATACAAGGGATGGGATAAGCATTGAGATGTAACAAGAATAAATTAATAAAATTTAAAATAAAGAATATGTAAAACCAAGACCAAAATCAAACAAAAGCTTCATTGATGTGAAATCTGATATAGAGGTGCAGAAACTCCAGGAACACATGACTTTTGTAAATAAAAATAAAAGCACATATTTATCCTTGTCTGGAGAATTGAAATTGCATTAAATAGAATTTCTCATTCAAGCATAACAAGCAAGAGGTATGCTATGATCTCTATTTGTGCCTGTTCTATTTCCTTTAGGATGCTTGTTTTTCTCTGCTCAGTGAAGTTGTGGTGAGTAGAGAGCAAGAATTCATGGCAAATATACAAAACTATAATAGTAAAATGTGCTATAAATATAGTCCTGAAATAGCAGTGCTCACAAAGTTAATCATTTTGTAAAACAGATAAAGTCAAAGGGCATAAATTAATATTATGGCACACCTCATAGCCATTTACAAACACAAAATTTTACTGGAAATAATGAAATTAAAAAGCATAACAAATATTTTAATAATATACATATAATGTAATTGTGTTTTGCAATACAGCTATTTCTGTAAGTTTATACTCGCATGTTTTATTTTGAAAATTGTATCAGAAATAAGCTGTTTTAAGTATCAAAATAGCCACATACATTTTACGTAAAATAGCATTTTAACAACCATGTCAAAAAACAGTAATCATAGATAGCATGGATAAGTATGTGCTAGCATCTGTAGTAGTAACTTACACATATACTTTTCTCTGGTTTCCACCCAATAGAATAAACACAGTATTCTCATTTTAGTATATAAGGAAACTGAGGCATAGAGAAATTAAACAGCTAGCTCAATTTCAAAACCTAGGTTGGCTGAAACATTCAGGTGTGCTTTGCTGGCAAGTATACAAGATTAGAGAGTGGGTGATTGTATTATTTAGTTACTGTTTAATTAATGAGGATAAAATGACTTCTAGGAATCAACAAGTAATTACTGTGTGATTTAAATTCTTTCCACTTGACCAACTCAGCTGGCAGTTTTGTTAGATTTTCAAGTACAGAACATACCTGATCAAAGAGAATTCCTAGGACAGACAAAGACTAATAGGAAAAAAGAATTGCCCTTTTCAAGCTGTAGTAATATTTCAAAGTGTTCTCTGGAATGTGTTGTTCTTTTTCAACTATAATACATTGTCAAGTGTGCACTTTGGGTGAAAAGATGATGTAGAATACAATGTCTGAACTTTATACATATCATCCAGACAATTCCTTTTTTAAAAATTAAGCGTGAATATTAGAAGCAATGTTGATATTCTTCACGATGCTTCTAAAAATTAGGGTCTTCCAGCATGTAAAGGTAGGAGAGGAGCTACTTGTTTTAAGAACATTTACATGAAATTCCATAATTCACTAATGTAAGAATCAAGACAATATATGTTATTAAACCTTTATATTCTTGCAAATTTGATAAACTGTATTAAAAGTATATAACTTTAATCATACATGCATCACATATTAGGTATATATAATTGAAAAATAAAGTTATTCTCTTGCATATTCAATATAAAGAAAGTCTCATAGATATTATTTTTTAAGAATTTCTTCTTGTTATTTTACCTATATTACCATTTCAAATTTACAGAACTTATTTAAGTTGAATGACATTCTAGGATAAATAAAATAACCCTTAGTAGTTTCCAAGCTGACACAATTGCATGGACACCCAAACTCAGTTTCATATATTCAAAATCATATATATATATATATATATATATATATATATATATAATTAAAGAGCTAAGCAAATGATTTGAAACCATCATATTAGAAATCGAAAGAATGCAAAACATAATTCTAAATGGAATAAACAGTCTCTAAATTAATTTTATATCTCTTCTTTGTTTGTGTATTTAAACTCTCAAGATTTTTACCTCACACTCTTTTAATAGGACAAGGAATATGGTGCTGATTGTAGGTAAATGATGAGTCATTCCAAGAGTTAAGAGATGGCTTAGGACTAGCCTTTAAAAGGTAAATTGGCTTTTAGGGGAAAAAATAATTCCCTCATATGTAAGGATTCTAGTCTTTATTTACAATTGTATGTCTACTGACTCTATAGTACATATTATCTAAAATGCATTCCCTAAAGTATATTATGTACTTTTTCTCAATATTTAAACTTTTACTTATCTTAGAATACTACAAGGAGCTACACAGATATTATTTAAATAGGTAAAATTTCCATATAAGTTAAATTTTCTTTGTTGAAGGGTCTTAACTTCATTCCTGTGCATTTATTGCCTCGAAACTAGAAAATTCTTATGTTCTTCAACTACTGTTTTTGACCATCTATTTAACTTTTTAAGTTGATTTTGTACATTCTGTCTTCATTCTTGTTTCATATTCAATGCCTTCCTTGTTGGCTGCATAATTGCTTGTTTTAAAATTATTGCTGCAACCTTTATCAAAACATTTGGAGCATACAAATGCTTCATAGTCAAATATACAATACCTTTCTAAGATTTTTTCAGTGGTGATTTCTAAAACAAATCTTGCCTCTGGATAAGATATTTTAATCATGATCTATTAATTGAATGGTTTCATTTGTTTATTATGTGCATATAGTCATTTGTACAAAACAGCAATGAATATGACAAGAGTTAGTTATATTATCATATTTTCAAAGTTTATATTTTGAAAACAATATTGATGATTATGAACTCAAAATATCAGTCAACTCTAAAAGAGGCTGATAATGATCCACCCTGTAGTATTACATACTCAGCTGAGACCTAATCTTTATAGAACATTCAGAATCTTTATAGAAAAGTAAGCAACTGCATTTATCTCGCTATGTGAATTTGCTTTATTCCTTATTTTTATGTATAGTAAAGTTATATGTATATCAAATAGTTATTTTAGCAACTCATTATTATTTATTGTCAATAAATATTTAATACGGTAAAAAAAAGAAAACATTTTTTTCCAGAGAAGTGTCACTAAATAAATAACTTTGCAAAAGAAAATCATCTTACGTGAGTCACCATGTGTTTATCATCGTCTTTGTTTTATCTGTGCCATAGTATTCCTCTATTACAGTCCCCATCCTCCTACATATAGATCACGCATTATGTGTTAAGAAGAAAAAGAAAAAAGAAAAGAAAAGGATATCATACCTTTCCTATGAAGTACTTTATATGAGTTAAAAGACGTGTAAAATAGCCCTCACAGTGTTTCCTGAGTAATTATTGGAGCAAGGAAACTATAGGCAGGTGCTCCCCCCACTGATTCCTCTCCTGCTCACATAGAGAAGCTACCATACTGATGCTCAGACTCTGTCACTGGGCTCTCAATCCAACCTTCCTACTGTCTTGTAATTAATGTCACATCACTTTAATTGGATTTTCTACTTGTAAGCTTCCTGGATTAAGATTTGTATTGCTATGTTAATTAGCTTTAGTTACCAAGGATGATCTGTGCAACCAAGAACCAGAATTGCCATTCTAGAATCTCACTGTAATAACATTGGCATGAGGTAGTCTCTCTTGGAGACTATCCAAGCAATTTTAATTATCAGAGTGTTTAAAAGATCATGTTAGAAGACACGTTTTAGCAGCTAGGCAGACAGTTGCACAGCATAGGTATTCAGATAGACATTGTGAAGAGGTTTTAGTGTGATTCCTTCATCATTTGTCATGTACTTAAATGTGCCACACAGTTTGTTGTGGTAAGTGCTTGGGGGTAACATCTTCTTGTAAATGAGCTTGAATTTTTTGAGAGATGATACTCACAGAAAGAACCACTAAAGAACTCCTTAAGGAGTTCCCAGAGAGATTTCCCATGAACGTTCAAAAAAGACTTAGAGAAAGACATCAAGGAAATGTGTTTGAACAGCATTATGGCTTACAAATGACATTTTTCCAGGTGTCGATATTTCAATTCTCAGAGGGCCACTTTTCCATGGAATATAATAAAGTCTTTATTTAGGGACAATTAACTCAATGTTTCTACTTAAATTGGAACGATAAAATGGAGATGAAATTTCAAAACATTGTCTAGTCCCTGGTGAGTTACTTTGCTGGGACTGTTATAAGAAAGAATTGTAGAGTGAATGCTTTAAACAATAAAGAAATTGTTTGTCTCAGTTTTTGTAGACTACAAATCAGTTATGAATGTGCTATTGATGGTGTTTTCTTGGGAGCAACATCCTGTTTCTTATAAATGGTTGTCTTCATTATTATCTTCATAGTCTCTCCTTCTTAAGGTTCTTGCCCTATTTATTTATTTATTTATTTATTTATTTATTTATTTTGATATAAGGAAACAGCCAAAGTGAAGTAAAAGCTGCCTTTCTTGACCTCACTTTAACATTACTTCTTTGTTAAAGAACCCCATGTTCAAATTAAGTTATAATATGGATTATAAGCAATTAGTATTTCAAAGTTTAAATATTATGTGAGCACTATTCAGTCCATAAAACATGCTCAATGCATGTTTATTAAGATGAAAATATAATTTTCAATGGTAAGCTTCATTGGTCCATAAATTAATGTGTTGTATGAAAATATGGGATAATGTGAAGAAACATTTATAGTGATTAGTCACTCAAATTCAAATCACAGGTAAAGACTCTAGGCAGGAATCATGAGCCAGAGATTTCTTCTTTTTTTTTTTCTCTCTCTCTTTTTTTTTAAATTAATTTATTCTTGTTACATCTCTATGGTTATCCCATCCCTTGTATCCTCCCATTCTCCCCTCCCTCCCATTTTCCCCTTATTCCCCTCCCCTATGACTGTTCCTCAGAGGGATTACCTCCCTCTGTATATGCTCATAGGGTATCAAGTCTCTTCTCAGTGACCTGCTGTCCTTCCTCTGAGTGCCACTAGGTCTCCCCCTCAAGGGGACATAGTCAAATGTGAGGCAGCAGAGTACATGAGAAAGTCAAATCTCTCTCTCCACTCAAGTGTGGAGACTGTCCTGTCCATGGGCTAGATCAGGGTAGAGGTTTAAATTTTACCGCATGTATTGTCCTTGGCTGTTGCCTTAGTTTGAGCGGGACCACTTGGCCAAAATCTGCCTATCATAATGTTCTAATTGTAGGTTTCTAGGACCCACTGGATCCTTCTACATTGCTATTCTCCCATTGTTCTCTCATCTAGAGTCCCAATAGGATGTCCTCCCCTCGGTCCCAGTTTCCTGGTAAGGGAAGGCTTTCGTGGGACATGCCCATTGGGCTAGTATGCAGATATAACTGAGTATATACCATTTGAGTCTTTCTGCTTCTGGGTTAACTCACTCATTATGATCATTTCTAGCTCAATCCATTTGTCCACAAATTTCGGGAATTCTTTGGTTTTAATAGCTGAGTAGTATTCCATAGTGTATATGTACCACAGTTTCTTTATCCATTCTTCTACTGAGGGACAGTTAGGCTGTTTCCATGATCTGGCTATTATAAATAAGGCTGCTATGAACATGGTTGAGCAAATTTTCTTGTTGTGTGCTGGTGCATCTTCTGGGTATATTCCAAGGAGTGGAATAGCTGGGTCTTGAGGAAGCCCTATTCCCAGTTTTCTGAGATAGCACCAGATAGATTTCCAACGTCGCTGAACTAGTTTGCATTCCCACCAGCAATGAAGGAGTGTTCCTCTCTCCCCACATCCTCTCCAGCATGTGGTATCACTTGACTTTTTGATCTTAGCCATTCTGATGGGTGTAAGATGGAATCTCAGAGTTGTTTTGATTTGCATTTCCCTGATGACTAAGAAGGTTGAGGATTTCTTTAAGTGTTTCTCAGCCATTTGATATTCTTCTGTTGAGAATGCTCTGTTTAGTTCCAAGCCCCATTTCTCAGTTGGGTTATTTGGTTTGGAGGTGTTAATTTCTTGAGTTCTTTATATATTTTGGATATTAGATCTTTGTCAGTTGTAGGGTTGGTGAAGATCTTTTCCCAGTCTGTAGGCTGTCTCTTTGTTCTCTTGACAGTGTCTCTAGCCTTACAGAAGCTTCTCAGCCTCATGAGGTCCCATTTATTAATTGTTGACATTAAGCCTGGGCTGTTGGTTTTCTGTTCAGGAAGTTGTCTCCTGTGCCAATATGTTCCAGGCTCTTCCCCACTTTTTCTTCTAACTGACTTAGTGTCTCTGGTTTTATGTTGAGGTCTTTAATCCACTTGGATTTGAGTTTTGTGCAAGGTGACAAATATGGGTCCAGTTACATTTTTTTACACATAGACCTCCAGTTAGTCCAGCACCATTTGTTGAAGATGCTATCCTTTTTCCATTGAATGGATTTGGCTTCTTTGTCAAAAATCTAGTGACTATATGTGTGTGGATTCATATCTGGGTCTTCAGTTCGATTCCACTGATCAACCAGCCTGTTGCTGTGCCGGTACCATGCTGTTTTAATTACAATTGCTTTATAGTACAATTTGAAATCAGGTATGGAGATTCCTCCGGAGCACCTTTTATTGTACAAGATCGTTTTTGCTATTCTGGGTTTTTTGTTTTTCCATATGAAGTTCAGAATTGAACTTTCAATGTCTTTAAAAAATTGTGTAGGTATTTTGATAGGGATTGCATTGATTGTGTAGATTGCTTTTGTTAGGATGGCCATTTTTACTATGTTAATTCTCCCTATCCATGAGCAAGGAGGATCCTTCCATCTTCTCATGTCATCTTCAATCTCCTTCTACAGAGTTTTGAAATTTTTTCAAACAAGTCCTTCACTTGCTTAGTTAAATTAACTCCTAGATATTTTATATTGCTTGTGGCTAATGTGAAGGGTATATGAGCCAGAGATTTCATCTGAGTTTTCTATAAGCACTTGATATGAGCATCAAGGTAACACTAGGAGGTTTGTGTGTGTGTGTGTGTGTGTGTGTGTGTGTGTGTGTGTGTGTGACTGGACAGGGTCATTTTATGTAATCTTTCATGTTCAAAATAAGTAAGACAGAAGAATTTTCATAAAGAATACAGGTATTGCTATAAATTAGACTACTTGCTAACTAAGATTTTCTTTTTAAAATATTCAGCTATTAAAAACAAGTAATTCCCGAAATTTGTGGACAAATGGATTGAGCTAGAAATGATCATAATGAGTGAGTTAACCCAGAAGCAGAAAGACTCAAATGGTATATACTCACTTATATCTGCATACTAGCCCAATGGGCATGTCCCATGAAAGCCTTCCCTTACCAGGAAAATGGGACCGAGGGGAGGACATCCTATTGGGACTCTAGATGAGAGAACCATGAGAGAATAGCAATGTAGAAGGATCCAGTGGGTCCTAGAAACCTACAAGTAGAACATTAAAATAGGCAGATTTGGGTCAAGGGGTCCCGCTCAAACTAAGGCCCTAGCCAAGGACAATACATGCTGTAAAATTTAAACCCCTACCCTGATCTAGCCCATGGTCAGGACAGTCTCCACACGTGAGTGGAGAGAGGGATTTGACTTTCTCATGTACTCTGGTGCCTCACATTTGACTATGTCCCCTGGAGGGGGAGACCTAGTGGCACTCAGAGGAAGGACAGCAGGTCACTGAGAAGGGACTTGATACCCTATGAGCATATACAGAGGGAGGTAATCCCTCTGAGGAATAGTCATAGGGGAGGGGAATAAGGGGAAAATGGGAGGGAGGGGAGAATGGGAGGATACAAGGGATGGGATAACCATAGAGATGTAACAAGAATAAATTAATTAAAAAATAAATAAATAAAAAGAAAAAAAAAGAAAAAAAGAAAAAAAAATATTCACCAACATTGAAATTCATATCAAATGTGTTGTTAAACTGTTAATGATATTCTGTTATACTTGCAGACAAGTTAACAAGCAACTGTCAATTTGAGTAGTTTCACTCAGCAACTGATAGAAACAAATACAGAGCCGAACCCATAGCCAAACTTTGGCCTTAGCTTGAGGGAATCCTTTGGAAGAGGGAAAGGAAGGATTGGAAGTATGCAGAGAGGTCAAGGACATCACAATAAATCCTACAGATCAACTAATCTGGACCCATAGGAGCCCACAGAGACTGGACTGCCAAACAGAGAATAACCATGGGACAAAACTAGGCTCCCTAGACATATGTAACATTTGTGCAGCTGAGTCTTCATTTGGAACTCCTAACAGCAGGATCAGGGGGCTGTCTCTACCTCTGTGGCCTGCCTTTGAAATCCTTTGCCCTAACTGGACTTCCTTGTCTAGCCACTATTAGAGAAGATGAACCTAGTCCTACTGTAACTTGATATACCAAGGGGGTTTAGGTTGATGTCCATGAGAGGCCTTCCCTTTGTGAAGAGAAAGAGAAAATTGGAGGATTAAGTGGATGGGAAATAAGAGGAGGAAACTGGAAAAGGAGGAGGAAGGGCAAGCTGTGATCAGGATGTAAAATTAATTAGTTAATTAGTTAAAAACTTATTTACCCCCTATGTATTTTTTTGTCATATTTGCTTTGAGGTGGCCCACAGTGACATATACCTGTATTACCCTCACACAGGAATGTGATTATGGAGGATGACTGGAGCCCAGAAGGTCTAGTCAATACTGAATTCCCAAATAAAATAGTATAATCAAAACATTACAGTGATTTGATTAAGTTTATTACAATAAATAGTGTTTCAAAACAATGTTCCTTATAAATTATGACCTGTTAAATGTATTTATATTATTATATTGAAAAATTCAAATTAGTTCACTTTCTTGCAATTATTTTAGGACAATTTACGTTTTAGACATTCTTGTAAGTTTCATATAGTGCTGTTTATTTCTTATATTATCACAGTCAGCACATATACCTATTCATTCCCTTAATGAAATATAATGATATTCTTTTTGGACTGTGTCAGAGTATTGTATACTTTGAGCCATACCTAGCTTTCATAATAAGGGAATATGAGACCATGTAGACAGGCATCATGAATTAGGAAATTTCATGTAAAGCATATGATGCAATACTCTTTGGAGTTCCTGACAATAGGAAGAGAAGGAGATTTTGTGCTTTCTCAAGGGACTAGGCTGTGTACATTCCAGTTCTATTGGAAGAGTTAAGTGCATACGCTTGTACTTCTCACTAGAAGCTATCTGGTAAAAACGAGATATCAGTAAGCACATCGTTTTCGGGATGACTTATACCATTCTTCTATTGCAATTCTGCTGCTCTGTCCTGATCAAGTTCTATGTAACCTTTGGACCACACTGTCTGAAACCAGTGTTTGTGTCTTTATTCTACCTGATAGTAATGCTATTTAATATGCTGCTCTCATTCCATGGTTTCAGTCATTTTTAACTGTAACTAATTTGCTATTTAATGTTTGGAATAGTTTTTTTTTAATACACAAATTTAATTTCTCTATTTGTTTCTTCTGTAAAATATTCTCTAGAAGAGTAAACTTGATTATTTGTTATCTAGGTTCTGGTACCTTAAAATTCCAGGTAAAAAGTATTTACAAGAAGAAAATGAGGAGGACACTGCTTAGTTTTCCATTACAGAATTATATATATATATATATATATATATATATATATATATATATATATAT
>OU015748.1:28304896-28322703 GCA_907169655.1 Acomys percivali | reverse complement strand
GAGAGAGAGAGAGAGAGAGAGAGAGAGAGAGAGAGAGAGAGAGAGAGGTCACTCATTGGGCTTTGAAAGCAATGTGTTCTTAAGAGCAAGCTGCTGGTCTGTCTTCAGTCCTGCAGGTAAGTCCCAGGAGTGGAGACAATTCTTCTGTCAAGATTTTAATGCCTGGTGTCAGCACTAGGGTATTGATTCCATCTAAGTAATCTTACTAACATTTGTTGCTATCAATCATTTCATTTCAATTTTTATAAAGACTTTCCAGAATTGACAGAATATGCCTCTCAACATACACTTTTCCTTAACATAAATCAGTGGACTGGTTGAACAAACTTTCATTTGTACTGGTTCCAAACAAATGAAGTAATCCAATGCATATATGCATGTATATTCATAAGTATCTTCTTGCTCATGTTTGAATAAAACTGTTACATTATTAGTCATGAAGCGAAGACCAGATTGGAAAGGAAAACTCAGTAGTGTAATGAACACAAATAAGTATACCTTCTATCACTATAGGGAGGAAATGAGAGGATCTGTCTTTCTGGATAGCTTACAGAATAATTCATGATCTATTTCCTTTGAAAGAGTACTAAAGCACTTTTGAATCATAGGATGCTCGAACCCTGAGTAAAACTCTTGGCTCTGTCACTTGCTAGGTGCTTAATATTAAAGTAAATTCACTTAGCAATTCTTTGTCTGAGGCCCTTCCTCTTTATACTACAGGAGTCAGGGAAACATCCTCGAGGCTGTAATTTAGCTCCAAAAATATTTATTAGATGAGGTTTTGAAGTTTTTCCCACTCCTTTAATTCAAAAATTATTTCTAACATATTTGTACTATAAATATAAAACTAGATGAATACTCAAAACTCATACTAACAAAACAGCCTCCCATCCTCCTACCCAATAATGTACCCCAGTGACAACTTTTAAAATAACATATGCTTATTAAACACCCTTTTAAGTCTTTTTTACAAAAAAAGTCACAATCTATCTATGAGAAGTAAGGAAAAATATCTTAACTATGAATGCTAAAATAGAACAATATTTATAAATAACCTATATTTATTTTGAATTATGTATTATAAATTCAAAATATTATTAAATCATATTGGTATAACTGAAGGAAAATTCCCCCAAAAATGTTTCTTAAGCATTTGCCAAATAAAACAATATTTAAAAAATTGTGCATTAGAAATCTTTAGAAAGATCTTTCTTTACTATGGATATTCAGATATCTAGTGTTCAGTTAAAATAAATGTGTTGTTACCAACAACCTTACTGTTCGAGCAGTGTAAGAAACCTACTATATCCAAAGTTGTTTTTCAAAAACCTAGTGCTTTTATTCTTTGTATTTTGTCTTTAAGTCATTGGCCATTACTCAACTTACAGTAACACAATGAATATTTTGTCTTCTTAGGTTTTATGTTTTCCATTTGAAATACTTATAGTTTCTTATTTTATGTGTATTTATCAAAGAGAAAAGTCTTCTTTTCATGGAATTTTTTGCTAACAACCTGTGATCCAAAGGCCATTTATCTTTGGCATCAGTATATTCCAAGCATCGTTATTAAAGAGAACATTAAAGAATTATTTAAAGAAAATAATTCTTTAGCTTCGTAGACAAAGGTATGTACTGTGTTGTGAAATATTATGATGTCATATCAACCGCATATAGTATCAGATTGTAGTGTGCTTTATTTCATAATTCAAATAACAAAGCCAAATTTGGCACCCACTGAGAAAAATGCTTAAGACTACCTATTGTTACAATAGTAAAATAAGGTTATTATGCAAGTCTGTGAATTGGAAAGGAGGATGACCTAGCTGGATTATAGACTAGAGTTAGAAAAGTACTTTAACTTTGCCCAAGATAAAGGAGAGTTTAAGCTGTTTTTCTTTAAAGGGAAAACATTCAGTTCTACCAATGAGACCCTGAACAATCAGAATATCAGACAAACAAAGCAAAAAAGACGTGCCATTAATAAATTCTTAGACTCTTGTGAAGTGTTTTGGATTTTATAAATATTAGTTTTAAAACTTGTATTAATTTGGCTGATCTCTAATTAAACAACTCAAAACATGACATTTATTTTTATATGAAACATTTAGACTTCAATAATTTCATAAAAACAAGCTTGGGCAAAACAATTAGGATAAAAGACATATTTTTTTTCTAACAGAACTAAGAAGACAAGGATTCACATACATGTATGTATTATCACTTGGATTTGAAAATTAGGATCTGTGGGTTAAGTGATAATATACAAGTAAATCATGTTGGCAAATGTAACCAAAGTACACACCTCCTTTCTGCCCACTGCCTACCTTGCTACTTGACCAAGGAAGAGCCTGATCTAAATATTGCCCAGGAATTCACTTAGCACTGATTCAGTAGAATGACTTTAAAATGAATTTAGCGATTTCCTTAAAAGTCCATCTAAAAAAGATGTTTATTTCCTTATTCTTTGGGTTGAATTTAATCAAGTTCAGTCAGTGCCGCATATTTCTGTTTCCAATAGCCAAGGCAACGAGCTGAACTCTTGAAAATGATAGAGGGTCCTTTTTTTTTTTTTTTTTTTTTTTTTCATTTTCCAATGCTACAGAAGCATGACCAATTACTACTCAAAGGGAAAAAAAGTCAAATACCAATAGATCCTCTTTTGCTACATTTATGATTGTTACAAATTTGAGATTTCAACAAATTGCAAGTTAGAATAAATCATTGATGTTGAAATGAGATTAGAATATAGTGCTGTGTACAATATGCAACAATCACTTTTTAAAAACGCATTCAAACTGTAGACTTTGATGATGATTGCACATGGCCACAGCAGCAGAAGTATCTATCTATCACTGTTTCTCTTTTTCTTCTCAAGCCCACGCTCCTTTTCCTTCTCTGGCCTCACCTTGTTCTCTTCTTCCATCAATGCCTAAGCTTACTCAGCCATGATCCATTTCTTGGGGGGTCAGCATTTTGGCACAGCTGCAAGACAGTGTACAATGGCTGAATTTCTAAAAGTCAGAAGAGCTGTAAGATTTTTGTCCTTTACTACAGCAGATTTCTTAAACTCTACTGTGTGGAGTAAAGGAAACTTTCTGTGTCGAGTCTTTTCAGCATATTGTGTCTTAACTCTAAAAACATATCAGTATCAAATTGTTATGCCTTTTTTAATAATGAGTAAACCAAGGATCAGATGTAATAAGATTTTTTAAGGTGTTCTTATACAGAAATAGATTTTATATTTAAATTAACTGATATCATTTTCTTCTCTTGGTAAGAGTGCTATCACTCTTAGATCATATGATACAGGCAAAATACAATTATTGTGGGAGGAGTAGACAGAATCCTAGGAACATTAAAGGTAACATATTACTGTTCTATATTTTTCTTTAAGTGAATAGCAAAGATAGGGGTGTGGATAGGAAAATACTTAGAGAAGATACATTTGAAGGAAAATTAAATGATTGAGCCCAAGACTTGAAGTAGTAAAACGTCCTACCCAAAGTCAGAAGTAAAGATATTTTTTAAAGGAAGAATAAGTCATTTATTTTTTAAGTCATTTGGTTCTGTTTAAAGGAAACATTAGGGACACGATTAGAAAGGTAGCCTGAGGAAGATTTGTACAAGGTCATACACACCCAGGCTAATGAGCCCTAATCAACCCATGCTTTATTTGGAAAAGAGTAAAGTTAAAATGGGCTGACATAATTAGAGGTCATCCTGAGCAAGGTGAATCTAGCTCTTTTTAGTCACATAGATAGATTGGATGAGAAGCATCAAATGAAGAGAGGGAAATCAAGAAGGGATCAAAATAGTGTAATCTAGAAGGAAATAGAATATGCTACAAGGCTTAAAACTGGTGGGAATGAGGGAAGAGACATTACAGATGTAGAACTGACAGCGTGCTGTAACAGATGTGGGTTTGAGGGAGTGTCAATAACACTTTATAAATTGAAGAAATATGAGTCTGAGAAGGTTGATATTGGTGTGAATTAGTCCAGCATAAGTATTTGGAATGCTAGCAAGCTATCTTGAAAACTCAGACTGTGTAAATGCTCCAATTTATTTGAACTTCAGAAATAGATATAATTTACAGAAAAAAACAGTTGCTAGTACATTATCAGTTTGGTTGCTAGAAATAAATGGTTGACCACTAACCCAAAGTAATGTGTAATAGCCTTTCACAAAATTCATGTGATGTGAAATATTCTACTTTTCTTGCCTTTTTTGATCCTCAAAATTATTAATGTTTTCCCTCTGTTGCGTTGCAGAATTTATGTCCATAAACATTTTGCATTAGAGTAGACATTTGTATGCCTAAGTTTTTTGCTACATTCTCTATTCGTGCATATATATAGCAAATCGTACATTGTTTTTTTTAAAAATAAAAAATAGCATGTATAACATTAAAAAGCTTCTCTTTCATTGTAAATTCCAGTATTCAAAAGCAGTTAGTGTTAGAAGTGGTGAATAATGTAAAACAGGAAGTATGGACATGCCTAGAAGCCTTATGCAAATATTAAAATGAGTATGAACCACTAATATTTTGTGTTAAAAAATAGTTATTCTAAGCAATCAAATAGGATATTAAATGGTATAATGAAGATCGAATTTATTGGGAAATTTCTTTAACTATCCGAATGATATAATGTGTCTGAAATTTTCCTGTAATTGTTCTTCATTTTGTAATGCATTATCATCACATTTAGTTACTAAGCATTTTGGAAAATTATTCAGCATTTTAGGTTTGAGATTTCTCAGTTGGGTGTCTATTTTTTTTATGGAAAATTATTATGTGAGAACACACAATTTTCTCTAGTGTATATGCTAAGTTGATGCTAGAAAGAAAAAAATAGCTTTCTTTAAATCCTTTCAGTTTTTTGGTTGAAAAACAAGCAGATACTAGCTGACTAAATTTGTTTTGAAAACAGGGTTAGACGGTAAATGTTTTCTTGATTCTTTACTATGCAATGACATACATATGCATGTGTATGTATATGTGTATTTATATGTATACGAGGAATCAAGGATCTATCCACAATAAATTTCTCTTAGGTGTGCATGCTAATACAGTGAGTGAGAAATGGCATTTCCAGACAAGTAATTCTTCCTGTGACAGCTGAATTGCACTCTTCCAAATATGCTAAAACAACAGATTTTCATTTTGTTCAAGGACTTACATCATCGTTAAAAAGCATTTGAAAATTTGTTCCAGTCATCAGAAACACAGAGCTGGGAGAGAAAATAAACACTGAGGTACCAATGTCACACAGGATTTAAACCTTTGAAAAAGCATGTGCAATTACAGAGAGCCTTCTCACGGTAAACAGCAGAGGCAAGGTCTTACAAATAAATGGAGTAGGCAGCTTATGGGATGTGATTAGAGGGGCAAGCCAGATGCTCCGATCTAAAAATATCTCTCCCTCCTGTTACCTTTAGAATTCATTCCTTTGCATCTTGGAGGTTTTTTTGATCGGCAAGAAACCCCCATTAAAATGTAAATACTCCTGGGAGATGCAGAGCCTTAATCTTTCATCAACTCTCATCCTAGCAGACTAGTTGGAATGAAACAAGAAATAGAACAGAGATTTGGAAAAATGAGTAGAGAAACAAGATAAAGGAATCCCAGAAATAAAGAGCAGACCCTAAAATTGGAATTTCTATATTTAACAATTTACCCTGCATCAATTCTGAGTCAATAGATGATATAGATGAAAGAAATGGAATTTAAAAATTCCAAATGTTTTTTGGTAAATTACTATAGAAGTAATTAAATAGCTTTAATTTTCATAATTATCCAACATTTGGAAGACATGTCTGTAATCAAGGTGTAGGTCAGTATCCACTCTGTTTCCTTTTAGACCTCATTAGGAACAAAGTTCCACCATTAAATGGATTTGGAGAAATATTACTTCAGATGATGTCAATATTAACAGACTAATTATATTAAGGTAGAATCATGTAAGAGTTATAGCTAAGATATAGTGCTCCAGTTCATGGAACACATGGCCCTTCAGGTTGGTGGTTCTGTATTCTACTGTGGTTTCTGACGGCCCAGGTTATAGTAAGGCAGAAGGCTGCAATCTAGTTTGCCATTTAGTTGTTTGGAGATTTACTCATCCTTTAGCTGTGTTAATTTCCTCATGTGTAAAGATGTGCAACTAATGTATGACACAAAGACATGCTTTTTAAATTACGTAGTTTATTTAAATATCAAGGATTGTGAAATGTCAGATTCTCCATAATGGTTGTGTGTAGATATTATATATTTATTATTAATATTATGAAAAGTGGAAACTTTGCTTAGTTTTGGGAGCATACTGCTTTTTCTTGAGTATGTGTACATATATGATTAATGTATATGTATATGATTAAGTGAGGGATTTCCCTTTAAAACTGTAATAATCATAAGTGACATACTCAAAAAGAGAAATAAAATAAGTGAACATAGGTTATTGGTTACAAGAAATAGCAGGAAGGAAATATCCACTCTATCCTGTAGGACCTTGACAATGCAAATAAGCATTTATGAAAGGTGGCATGAGGGCTTTTAAAAAATGATTAAAACTCTGCATATCTTACCTCATCTACTTAACATCAAACATCTCGGTCTCCACATACTATCTATGCGTCCATCTGTCATGTAGCTCAGAACCGGTTTTACTTTGGTGTATTTATTTTTTCTCATTACTAAGGACAGCTGGTTGACTGTGAACATTCTGTCAGGTATCATTAACCCTTGGCTTAGAGGTAAGAAAAATATTGAAACTTGTTGAGCAAATTATTTTGTCAATGTTTACTAGCTTAAACACTTCCATGGTGTCATTCAAAGCTACACTCACCTTTGAGGACATGAGCTGTTCTACATGTCCTGTAAAACTTTCAGGCCAATACCACAGACAAGTAGATTGCTAAAAAAAATGTTTCGTTAATATGGATGCTTTTATCTCAGTATTAAATTGATTCTCTTTCTATTCTACTTTTCAGTATACCGTCAATATCTGCTAATTGTTCAAGATGATACAGGTACATTCAAGTGTATGGAGACGGTTGCATTTTAGCATCCTGGATTAAGAGCTTAATTACTATACCCTGATCAATTTTCTCAGGCTTTGAGCAAATGTAGTAACCTAATTTTTCTAAATACAAATCTGTATAAAGAATAAGGGGGCAGTATCAAAAAAAAAAAAAAAAGGTAATTCTGAAAAAACGAAGAGAATGGAAAAGCGTTTCTTGGAGTCAGTGGGTGTTCTCTTCTATACCAAAAAGTTAGCATAATTGGACTTCAAGTTGAATGAAATTGGATTCAAAGATCTTGTTTCAAAATATAAGGAACAAGAATCATCAATTTAAATTCTAGGGGAATGATATGGGAAGAAGAAAGCAGAGAAAACCATGTTTAAACAACATGTTATGGCTCTCCATCACTTCCTAGTGGAAGCCCTGTCTGTATTAACACAGATGGCACAACCCCATATATGATCTACCAACAACAACAACAACAAAACCCCACACAATTGATGGAGCTATCTAACATTAACTCATTGAAGTCTCTACAGGATTAAAAAAAAAAAAAATTGGGCAATTTGGAGCTTACAGCAATTCCCCTACCCCCCATAAGGACCTTAATTTCCTAATTCCTTTTTATATGTAGATACAACCCCTAATTCTAAATGCCTGTGGGTAATTTAGCTGTTTAAAAGAGATTTCAAAGGAGAAGGTGAATTTATATGTTAATCCCCTCCATATAAAATAAACTTGGGGTTGCATTGTAATTGTTCCTTTCATCTGTTAAGGTACAAGATGAGCATCTGTGCAATTGTAAGCAAACTGGTTTCACCAAAGGCCTCAGAAGTCAACGCTGTCAGATGTTTTCCATGCATTTTGTAGCATCCTCACTTACAAGCCTGTAAGTTAAATCCCATACCTGGTTATGCACAGGCTACTTTCTTCTTTATGAACTAGCAGGGTGCTGACAGTGCACTGTAGGATATAAATGCTTCTCCAGCAAAAGCACAATACATAGTGGGAAGCACCTTGGGCAGTAATTGATACAAAGACACCCTCCCTGCGTTTATTGACTGATGTCCAACCTTCTGCATCCACTGCAACTTGGTTCTAATTATTTAAGCTGACAAACCAAAACAATATTATTTGATAACCTTTAATATGTATGGTTTTAATACTGACAACACTTAAGTTTTTGTTCCACAAGCATAAAAGTACCTGACATATCGTATAGGTTCCTTAAGACTGAGTGTTTCTTTTTTAATCTATCCTACTTTTCCTGATTTACTTCCAAGAGGAGGAATGATGTATGTTTTAAAGGAAAATAGATGTGTGACACCAAAGCAATGTAAACGCATTCTTATAAGGCCACTAGCTTAAAGGACATCAGGTATGGCCTACTTCTCTTCTCTTGGTATTCAAGTCAGCGAACAATGATAGGTCACTAGTTTTTTTTGTATATTAAAAAAAGTTAAAACCTGTATATGCATGTCAAAACATCCACACATGAATACACATGCTCCAGGCACCAATCTCCACAAAACTCTAAACAATTTTCATACATGTGTGAGAATCTCTTTTTTATATTTACCTAAAAGCACTAACATCAAAATAATGCACCAGAATATTGCATTTATTTACAATGTTCCCTTCTAGGATAGCAATTATTAGATGCAAACCCTTTATCCACAGTTTCTATAAAACCTAAATGACATACACACTCAAAAATACTTGCTGTGTGGTTAATAAATAATCATGACTTATTTTTATCATAAAATTATTGTATTTTATGTTCTATGAATATTCTAATATGTTCCACACTTACTGTCCAGACTTGTTGCCACAATATCATACAAAATACTTTTAATTGTATTAATTTTCCTGTCTTTCTTTTTTTCCTTATATTTTCATCACTCTATGTTTGCCTTACATCTGATGTTTATTAATAAAGACGGATGAACTACTGGTGAGTCTTTATTGACTGCTTCCAATTCCTCCAACAACAACCCAATGCATACTCTGTGTTCGAAAAAGCATTTTCCATATATATGTATATAATATGTGTTCTGAAATATTCATGGTTAACTTTAATTAAGTAGAAGATAAAGGGCTTAAATCACATAAGGCTAAGAGAAATACTTCATATTCTATGGAAATATTAGAAGATAATAGTCATTTTGACTTTACCTTTTTCTTTTGCTCTCTAGTTGGAATGTAGTACATTGGATTTCAGTAAAAACAAGTAACATCTAAGACTCAAGATATTCATCATACCTCACACTAAGAAACAATGTCCAGAACACAACATGAAGCACATGCATCTTTAATTACTAGGGTCATCAGACTAGAATATTATGGTTGCACAGTTATGAATAGCAGGAATTAGAAGCTATCAAACAATTTACATTTTCAATGTTCATTAGCTACAGCTGAAATGTGTCTCATAATGTCATAGAAAGTATGCGTCCCTCCGTCTACCCATTTATTCACACACACACACACACACACACACACACACACACACACTAGCATTCAATGCTAATCATAGATTCTCTTGTAGAACTTTTAAGCAACCATTCAATCATTAAAAAATATTGATCATCAAATTCAGGATTTTTCAGTCATGGCGATAAACTTGATATGTTAATATGCTAGTTCACTCATCAAAACACTTACATTTAAAAATATATTAATGAATAATCTTATTTATAATTCAAGATGAGGTTTGAACTAAGTTTTATATTTATCTTATTGTATTGTATTTTATGTGTGTGGTCTTTTGCCTTGCCTTCAGAGGTCAGTAGATGGAGTTACAGATGGTTGCTAGCCAACATTTGGGTGCTGGAAATCAAACACAATTCCTCTGGAAGCTTTCAACTACAGAACCATCTCCAGTGCCTCAGGTCTAAGTCTTAAAGATAGTTCATACAATAAAATAAGAGGAGAGACTTGGAAATGTTAAGAAAATAGTATGTGGAATTTAAGTACTACAGATGAAAATGTGATGCCTTTAATTTATAAATTCAGTCTCTATATGCATGTATAATAAAATAGAACATTAGCATATCTCAATAAACAAAACAAATTATTTTAAATTGGAATGTCATGTTATTCCAATGATAAATATAAAGATTTAACTTCATAATTTGTGTCTCTTCAGAATAAAGTTCTTATTGGCACAGAAACCACTCACACAATTGTAATATATATTTAGTATATATGAAATTTAACACATAAGATTTTGTGTATCTCTCCCCTTGTTGTTAGACACAGCTTAAAGCATGGATGTTTTAACTTTTTCATTTTAGAAGTCATATGCTGAATAAAGTACCTTAAAATTCCATTTCTACTTTGGCAGTCATATCACATTATTAACTAATATTGAAACTATCTGCAATTAAAAAATCCTTACATCTTTTTTATATGTGCTGACAAGCCCCAAAATCCCTTAACCACATTTGTCCATGTAGTTGTTATAAACTCTGTTTTTAACTTCCATTTGTCCAGCTTATAAAATAACCTTCTTTGTGGGTCCTGGTGGCACATGCCTGCAATCCCAGTACTTGGAAGCCAAAGGCAAAGAGATCTCTGTGAGTTTCAGGCCAGCTTGGTCTACAAAGTGAGGCCAGGACAGTCAAGGCAACACAGAGAAGCCCTGTCTCAAAAAAAAGAACAAACAAACCACAAACAAACAAACCAAACCAAACAAACAAACAAAACAAACAAACAAACAAACAGAAAAAAAGATAACTTTCTCAGAGAATATTATGAGTACAAGATTAATATCTGTAATTGTGTTGTCTTTTTATTGATCTCTGACCTTAGTGAAACTTTCTATGCATAAATTAAATGAAGACATATTAATGGGTTGTCACTAAGTGTAGAAAGTTTACCCACCTAGAGAAAAAACAGTTCCCAAAGCTAACTACCTCAGCAACTGATTTACTACTTCCCTACTCAATACACAGCAATAGAATGTTTTCTTAAAGTGGCAACTATAGTGATGTAATTTTGAGCATCTTCCCTTATAAGGGAAAACAGAAGACCATTTGCTCATCTTTGTGCCTGTGAAGATACAAGGGTATGATATTTGTCAGCAACTACAAAAACAACTATTAACAGAATCTAGTGAGGCTGGTTCCTTGATCTTGTACAACTAGATTCCCAGACTATGATGAAATAAATTAATTTTTAAGTCATGTAAACTGTCATTTTGGCATAAATCTGTGATGGTGTGAATTATCCACCACCACAAGTTAATTATCTGATCCTGTAGTTCTCAGTTGCTGGAGGTGTTTGGGAGGTTGTTATAGAGCCTTCCTGGAGGATGTTTACCACTGAGAAAGAGTTTTGGGCATTTGTAGAGTTTTCCAGCTCCCCATTATCCCTCTACTTCCTGTGTGAGGAGAATATGATCTCCTTCCTTTCTACTCTTGCTGTGATGCTATACCATGCCTTCCTTGTCAGTATGGCCTCTGGTCTTTGCAACTGAACACGAAAATAAACCCTTTCTTCCATTTGGTTATGACATTTTTATTCAGAAAAAGAAAAATATCTAATATATCATTCTTAATTAATAACAAAAATGAAAGGAGAGTTATTTTAAACTTTAAAAGTACCAAAACTTTCGATGATGTATTAAGACTATAATATTCATAATTTAGAAGAAAATTTGATGCATACTTGTGTTCTAGCTGAAGCATTCAGTCTTTAAATAATAAAAAATCATATGACTGGAAGCTTAAAGGGAGAGGATCTTATCTGGCATCTCATTTTGAAATAAGACCTCTTTCTGCTTAAGCATAGAAGAAATGAAAAACACTAAAACAAAAATTGATGGAATGGGAGGATAGAATAGCTTCCATCCTCTGAAAATGATGCTGAATGCATATCACTTTGTCACACTGATTAGAAAACCACCAGCCAATTTTATGACCTGTCTCTTTCAAAATCCCACAAAACCTTAAAGTAAGAATCCAAGCAAACAAACAGAAATATCAATATAACAAAATCCTAAAACAAAACAAAAAGTTCCCCCAAAACCATGGAGTTTAACAAAAAAATCCTGGGCATGGGCCCCACTCTGGAGTGTGGTTGATATACCAGTGACATTCCATTGGTGAAAACTGATATGCTCTTAACCAAAGTGTATCAATCAGAAATAGTAAAGCCATCCTTAAAAACAAAATTCATATTATTTTCTTGCCTTTCTTCTGTGGTAACCTACTCTTGTTCAAAAGCTTATAAGATTATCCTTCCAAACGGGTCCTACATTATAAGCGGGAGAAGAAGAGCTTCAGGTGAAGAGCTCAGGAAGATTGTGAACACAGTCTGCTGAGTGTCCTGTCAGGCTACAGTCAGACAGATCATATCCAACTGCATTTCACATGGCTTTCTTGCCTCAGGTCACTTAAACACAAAGAGCACAATTTCTTATGTCTCTTTGACATTTCTTCATAAAGTCTTCCAAATCACATAAAGCTGTATTTAATGATTTGCTGTGTATTTTTACATTCCAATTTTTCTTTTCTATAGAATATGAAAGTAGGTAGTACTATTTTCTGGCTCTATTGGGAAAAGAGAGCCGTACGCTGAAACCAAAACTAATGATAAAGACAATAACTCCAGATACTGGCTATTGAACTTGGGTGTTAAGAAATGTAGAATTATAAACCAGATAGGATTTTAAAAAATGGAAGTCCATGACTAATACCACAATAGTAATATCAGTGAAAGAACTACTCCAGATGACAAAATACAATAATGAATATTTTGGTAGAATTAACTGTTTACTTTTTCATGACATGCTTTACATTTTTTGAAGCTAGAGATGAATTATGAAAAATCATGTAGCACCAATAAATTGATTTTGATGGTTTCAACTTTATGAACAAATACTATGCACCAAGAGGTTAATATTTAAGGACTCATTTGTTTTCTCACATACATTATTAAAAATATAAATCTCATTCATTTTTTTCCCTTACAAGTACAACCAGGGCAGGCCATCCATTGATGTAATGTTTTTAGATTTTGTTTTTTTATTTTTTTGTAAATAAAATGATCCAGATCTTTGGAGAGCATTTCTATATTAGGCACAGAGCTTTGCTGCTGTTTTTAAGTGAAGTTAAACACAAATAGGATCTCTTCCCATTTCCATTGAAGTGTCACTCAGCCACATACCCACGCTAGCGAGGAGGCGGCTCTCTTTGCAGAGATTTGTCATGCTGTGTTTTATACTTAGATGTTTTTTCAGACCTGAACTTATTCAAATTCTCATCACAATCATCTGACGATAGTTTTTCTTTGAAAATGAGCCTCCAGACTCACACATATGCCCAGACGCACATGTTTATGTATTCATGGTACATGCTTGGTACATAACACATCACACAGTACAATGTAATCATGTTAATATACATTTAAATGAAATATGTACAATTAAAAATACAGAAAACTTATAATACATGATATTCTTTAAAAACACTGATTAAAACATCTTTTAAAATGTGTTATAATAGAAATTGATAAAATAAAGTGGTGTAGAATTTTCAAGATTATTTAAAGCATACTCAAAGAGATGACATAAGAGAATTGTGATGTTGAAGTTAAGCATAAAAACAAGAATTCAATATCACTTTTCTCTATAAGTGATGGTGATTATAAATTATTAACATGGGCATTCTCTTAATATTAAATACAACTGACTCAATGCAACATATCAATAATGAAAATATTATTCACTTAAATCAGAAAAGGTATACTTTTCATCTATTAACTATAAGTAACAAGAGGGTCCTCTGTTCATATTAAATCTGTGAGCTAAATCAATCAACTGCTGAAATGCTTGGTTCTCTGTGTCAAATGGTTTCAGTCGTTTTGAATTAATTGTAGTTACTGTAGTTCTTTTTTTTTATTATTATCATTTCCATCATCATCCAATTCTCTGAACCAGTTAACACCTGAAAATGAAACTAACAAGTTTATATTCCCTGCAAAATTCAGTACAACTTTAAGGACATTAATTGTAAAATCTTTTAGAGACTTATCATTTGCAGACTTAAGAAAACAAGTTACAAAGTTAAAAATAAACCTAAGAGGGTTCAATTTACCCAGATATTAAGTAGTTTAAAACCTTTTAATATATATTGGAGCGAAAATAGGTATTTTTCAAAAAATTATATTTATCCAAAACCAAAAACAAACAAACAACCCACACACACATTCCCCAAACAAGCAACAACAACAACAACAAATCAAGTGAAAACAAAAACAAAATCCACAACAGAAGACAAGAGAGTCTAGTTCTAGCCAGTAACAGATTAAAAAAATAACCCCGAGTTTCTAATCTGCCTTCTTGAGCAATGGTCATATGAAAGCAGATATGGCTAGTAGACTTTGTTATGTTACACAGGTACTTGGAACCCAAGAGGTTACCCCTAATCCAAAAACCCAAGAGGCCATACTAGTTCCAGAATCCCAGAATCTCAGATGCTACACGGGTACCCCAAAACCCAGAAGTCATGTGATAGTCCTTATCCTGGCCCACAACTCCAGCAGAAGACCTGTGCTCTAAAAGAGTACTAGGAGCAGAAGCAAGACAGTGACCACTATACACTAACACTCCTTAAGTCCCACCCAGCTGTTCCATGAACAGTGCTTCAGCTGGGCTCCATATCCTTGCCCACAACTCCCACAGAAGTCACCTATTCTGGCCAAGGCCAAAACTGTACTAGGTACCTCAGGTAACACAAGTACTTAGAACCCAGGAGTGACACTAGTTCCAAGAATTCCATAACCCAGAGGCAAAATGAGTACCCCAAACCCCAGAAGTTGTGCAGGAACCAAACACCAGTGGATACAATCTACTAGACCTGAAGACTCACTGATCATTACAACCACAAGCTAGTAAGTTAAGAAGACTACAGAAGAAAGAAAAACCAAGGGTAAAACTATTCAAAAGACATCTATCCAACAAAGATAAACTCATAAATCAGCAACAAAACATATAATAACACCAAACCCAGAGAACCACAGGCTAATATAAGACACAGTCAACAATGGCCAAGGCTATCTGGATCGACCAGATCCCAGATTTACTACTAAGACAAGTCCTGGATATTTGAACACAGATGAAGCCAAGGAAAATAACCCTAAAACTAATCTTATGACAATGACAGAAGTCCTTGAGGAGAAAATGAATAAATCTCTTAAAGAAATCAAGGAAATGATAAGCAAACACGGAAAGATGAATGGAAATGTTCAAGGCATGAAAATGGAAATAGCTCTTGGTTTTGTTGGTTCTTTGGACATTTTCCACCGTAAAGTGGAGAAGGGGATCTGACTTTCACACAAACTCTGGTGCCCCATATCGGACCATGTCCCTTGGATGGGGAGGCCTGGTGGCACTCAGAGGAAAGATAATAAGTCACCAAGAAGAGACTCGATACCCTAGGAGCATATACAGGGGGAGGAAGTCCCCCTCAGTCACAGACATAGGGGAAGGGAGTAGAGGGGGAAGCGGGAGGGAGGAAAGAAAGGGAGGATACAAGGGATGGGCTAACAATTGAGATGTAATATGAATAAATTAATAAAAAATGTCAAAAAAAAAGAAAAGAAAATGGAAATAGCAGTAATAAATAAAACACAAACCAAGAGAATCCTGGAGGTGGAAAATCTAGGTAGGCTAACAGCAACTGTAGAGACAGGTATCAACACCAGGATGCAAGACATAGAAAAGAAAACTTGAGGAGTATAAGTAGAAGTTGATACATCAGTCAAAGAAATCATTCTACATCTACAAATTTCTTTACATAAAACATAAGAAAATCAGGATCAAAACTAATAATAATAGAAATAGAAGAAGGAGAAGATTCCAAGCTCAAAGGTCAAGAAAACATTTCAGCAAAATCATAGAATATTTTCCTAACCAAAGAAGGAGATGTTTATAAAGCTATGAGAAACTTATAGAGCACCAGATTGAAGCAGAAAAGAAAATCCCCATGCCACGTAATAATCACAATACTAAAAGTTTAAAAAAAAGGAAGGAAAAAAGAATGAAAGAAAAAGAAAAGAAAGAAAGAAAGAAAGAAAGAAAGAAAGAAAGAAAGAAAGAAAGAAGTAATATTAAAAGCCACAGGGTATAAGGCCAAATTATAAATGAGGCAGTCCTATTAGAATTGTACCTGACTTTTCAGTGGAGGCTCTAGAAGAAATATGAGCCTGGACACATGTCTTACAATATAAGACACCACAGAGGCCAGCCTAGATTATTATGTCAGTAAAACTTTCAATTGTTTAGGGGTTAAGATGTTTTTAGGTCTAGATAGGTGTTCTAAGTTGATAATGATAATATGTGATGGAGATTGACTTACATTAAGAAATTTAGATGCATCAAGATAGGAAAGATGTCTTCTTCAAGGCTGTCAAATACAAAAAGCCAAAACACGAAGAATGTAACATTTGTATAATTCCTGATTGTGTTATGGTTCTTCTTGCTATAGGTAATCTATTGTATATATGTATAACAATATAAATGTATATGTACATTAAGAAATTAATAAAAAAAGAGAAAGCAAGATATTCAATGACAAAGTTAAATTTCAAAAAATCTATACACAAATTCAGCCATATAGAAAATAATAGAAGGAAAACTCCAGCCAAAAAATGCCCAAAACATGAAATAAATAATATCACACCATCAAAATAAAAAGAAAGAAATACACACACACATAAACACACACACACACACACACACACACACACACACACACACACACAGCAAAACCACCACCAATATCACCACCAACAACAAAAACAACAACTATAAAATAACAGCAAGTGACAATCATTGTTGTTTAATACCTCTAAATATGAATGAACTCAGTTCCCTAATGAAAAGACACAAGCTAACAGAATGGATTAAAAAACAAGATCCATCTATCTGTTATATACATACAAGAAACACAGCTCAGCATCACAGATTCAGTATGTAGAAGAATGTAAATGGATCTATATCTATTATCCAACACAAAATTTAATCCAAGTAGATGAAAAATCTCAATAGAAAACCAAGGACAATGGACGTGATAAAGAGAAAGCAGGACCTCAACTAGAATGTACTGGCACAGGAGACAACTTCCTGAACAGAACACCAATAGTGCAGGCCCTAAGAGCAACAATTAATAAGTGGGACTTCTTGAAACTGACAATTTTCTGCAAGACAAGAAGACCATCAAAAGGACAAAACAGTAACCAACATAATGGGAAAAGATCTTCACCCACCCCACATCTGGCAGGCAGATGGCCAATTTTCAAAGTATATCAAGAATTCAAGAAACTAGAAATCAACAAATTGAATAATCCAGCTAATAAAAGGGGGTCCAGATCTAAACTAAATTCTCAACAGAGGAATATCAAATGACTGAGAAGCACTGAAAGAAATGACCCTGAGATCCCATCTTATACTTGTATTAATGGCTGAGATTAAAAAAAAAAAAACTAGCAAACCAACAAACAAAACCCCAAAACAAAACAATACACACACACAAAAAAAAACAAAAACAAGTGATAGCTCATGTTGGCAAGGATGTTGAGCAAGTGGAGCACTTCTCCATTGCTGGTGGGAATGTAAACAAGTGCAACCACTTTGGAAATCAATTTGGCCATGTCTCCAAAAATTGGGAATCAATTTACTCAACATGCAGCTATACTACTCCTGAGCAGTATATTGGATAATGCATCCTAACACCAGGACACTTGTTCAACTATGTTCATAATAGTCAGAAACTGGAAATAAT
>OU015748.1:28303399-28304886 GCA_907169655.1 Acomys percivali | reverse complement strand
TACACTCCATCTACTCAGAGAAGCTAAGTAAGAAGAAAAGATGGAGTTGCACAATAATATCCCCAGGAAAGGTAAATAAAATAGGCAGTGTGTGTGTGTGTATGTGTGTGTGTGTGTGTATGTGTGTGTGTGTATGTGTGTGTGTATGTGTGTGTGTGTGTAAGAGGGAAGTGGTGTGGACGGTAGGACAGGAACAGAGGGGATTAGATGAGGGGAGGGTGGAGGAAGAAACTACTGGTAGAGACAACTGGAATTTGGGGCATCTTGGGGTTGACCTAAAAATCCTAGTGCAATGGAAACTCACAAGAATCCAAGAAAGTGACCCTACCTGAGACTCCTAGCATTGCAAGATGCAGAGACTGAAATGACCACCTCCTGTAGCAATGCAAGATTTTCAGTGTAAGGATTGGCAAGCCAGCCAGCCATAAAACTTTGGTTTGTCCAGCCTACAAGATGTACCAGAGTAAAGGTGGTAAAGAAATTGTGGCAGTGGCCAAGCCAGTTTGAGCTCTAACTTGCCCAATTTGAGATCCATGGAATGAGAGGAAGCCTACCCTGACTGTGCTCGGAGAGCTCGAAGCCAGAGGCCTTGTGGTGCAAGGAACAGGATAGAACCAAAAAACAATGTCAATGAAATGATGCCTAATGATATTGTTATACGCATATATTGATGCCTAGCCCAATTCCCTTCAGTGAGGCTTCATTTAGCAAATGTTAGAAAGAGATTCAGAGACTCACAGAGAGCCAAATAGATGGACCTCAGCAAATCCAGAAGTATGCTTATTGTATTTAATGTATTATGCCCAGTAAATGAGGACATTTTGCACAACCTGAAGCATTTCAATATTGTCTTCATAAGGAATATTTATCTCATTGTTAAACATATTTCTTCATCAGAGAACAGCTAAACAAATCAAAGACAAACAAAACAATTTAAATGCATTAAGAAACAAAAACAACAAAGAAAAGTCAAGAGGAAGTCAATTGTGATGACAGCACTGAAATGTCCTTTAGTGGACCACTCATCTGTGTTTAGTAGGCTCCCTGGCTTGGCCCTAGTATGCTACTGGCAAATTCTGTACTTTAGTAATTTTACTTATATTGTACTGCTCAGACAACGTGTATTTGTGAGTGCTTCTTACAGCTTGGTCTAGTTTTGTTTTATGTATGAACATAAACCAACTAAGAAAAACTTCCTTGGAATATAAAAAAATACCTTTTGGAAATCTAAAATATTTTCTTTTCTTTCTATCTTGAATTTTTTTGGGAAATTTTCTGGCCTGTGGCAGAATGGTAGACAAGATACCATTGCAAAAAGTATTCCTGTAATTCTCTGGAATTAATCTCTCATACAACTACTCTTTTGGGGTAAAAATGAAAGTTTCAGGTTAATCTATTTAATATATTTGAATGAAAGATGTGGAACACATGAAAAGTCAAGGGCATTGTAAAAGTACATGTCTGTTTCTGCATAACTCAACATCTAA
>OU015748.1:28245899-28298399 GCA_907169655.1 Acomys percivali | reverse complement strand
TATATTAAATATATGTACTTTATGGAATAAATTTTAAGAACTAAAATATATTTTATTTTAAATAAAGCAACGGACCTTTAATTTTTGACAGCTAAATCACTGATTATATATTTGCTGAACTGATTTAAGGGTTTAAAAACATTGTATCCAGAGTTTTATTTTTGGACTCGAAAGCCTTCTTAATAAAGTTGTTTTCCTATAAAAAAAAAGATATTTTTGAGATTATAGTAAAATTATATCATTTTTCTTTTCTCTTTCATCACTCTAAACCCTCATGTAAAAACCCAATTGCTCCTTTCAAATCCATAGCCTCATTTCATTAATAGTTGTTACATATATATTCCCTTTTATAATTCAGACAACCTCTGACATATAGATAATTTTTATATCAGTATATTATCACTCACGTGTTACATTCAGAAACATGTATAGTGATGTTGGTTTAAGCCACTGCAGGGTAAAGTTACACAAAGCAATCTTAGCTAATAAACAAATATTGTCCTCTTTGATTTTGGTAGCATGACTGAGAAATGCCAACATCATTACCTGGCTCATCATTCTTCAACATAAATTATTATCACTGATGTGAGTGAAATATAGCTTTTAATTTTTTTTAAATAAAAAGGGATAGGTAAACATATTTTGTGGAATTTTCACTCAGGCTTTAAAAATATTTGTTCATTGACTTAAAATAACTAAACTGTTTTTAACTAAATTATTAGTTTCAAGGACATGCCAACAATCCACTAAAGACGTAAGTTTATTCTATCAACTAATAAATTTCTTTCATTGTTAGTAGTCCTGAAGTATACCATGGACATAGATACTCTTGAGGCATAATTTGCTACATTTGTAAATCAAACTTTACAGTGAAAACTTGATAGCCTATGACCACATAATGGGGGAGGAGATACCCGTCAGTCTTAGACCTAGGGGAGGGGAAGAGTGTGAAAGCAGGAGGGAGGGAAGAATGGGAGGATGCAATTGATAGGGTGACAACTGAGTTTTAATCTGAATAAATTAATAAAATTAAAATTAAAAATTATAAGTCTAAAAATAGTCCTATGAATGGTATCTATTTTGTTTTCAAAGTATGGCTATATATGTGTACTGTGTAGATTTTATCATTGATGCCATTTTCCTACTGTAATTACAAATATATAGAAAAAGAAAAGAAAATAGAAAAATCCCAACCTGCTTTGAGTATTCTATAAAGGAATTAGATTATGTCACATCTATCTAGGGAAGTTCTTCCACACTGATGCCTCTTTAAGTTAGTTTGAATTTTAAAATTCTAGATTCATAACACTAGTGATGCTAGTCCAAGGGGTATGCCCCCATGAAAAACTTTACCTACCAGGAAAGTGGGTCAGAGGGGAGAAAATCCTATTGAAACTTTAGGGGTGAGAAGCCTGGGAGAATGAGGAAATAGAAGGATCCAGAGGGTCCTGGAAAACTACAGGCGGGTCTGGGCCCTGGGGTCCTCCTCAAACTATGGCACCAGCCAAGGAAAATATAGGCAGTAAACTTCGAACCCCTACCCAGTCTAGCCGATGGACAGGACATTCTGAACCGTTAAGTGGAGAAGGAGATCTGACTTTCACACAAACTCTGGTGCCCCATATTGGACCATGTCCCTTGGATGGGGAGGCCTGGTGGCACTCAGAGGAAAGATAAGTCACCAAGAAGAGACTCGATACCCTATGAGCATATACAGGGGGAGGAAGTCCCCCTCAGTCACAGACATAGGGGAAGGGAGTAGAGGGGGAAGTGGGAGGGAGGAAAGAAAGGGAGGATACAAGGGATGGGCTAACAATTGAGATGTAATATGATTAAATTAATAAAAAAATTTTAAAAATTCTTAAAATGAAAGAAAAGGAAAAATAAGAAAAATAATAACACTAGTGATGATTATTATCCTCACTAATATTCAATGCAAGAAGAAGATTGAAACCTGTAGTAGCGTGTGAGCTTATATATATTCTGAGAATAGCAAATATATGAGTCATTTCTCTGGCAGCTCCCTACATGGGCTGGTGTGGGGAGTGGGGGCGGGGTAGAATTGGGGAGTTAAAGAAGACTGCCCAATTTCTCATGCACAAGTAGCTTTCTTCCTGTGAATTCTTACCCTGGGTTGCTTCCAGCTTTCGAGATGGATCCTCACATTTCCAGAGGGCAGTAGAAGTGTTCCTGACAGTGAAGTTTACGCTGTTCTTCACCTACCATCATATATTTTGATTACAAGAATCTGAAGGTGTCTTTGGAAGTAAAAAAAAGAGGGTGTGGACAAAGAAAGGGCATTCTATATCAAATTCAAGTCCAACTAGTAATAATCCTTGTCAGAATTCCTATCAACACATTCTAATCTTACGACTACTTTCTCTATGCAGATCCCTGTTCATTCATGCCCATCACAGGTATTGATCAACGAAGGCCAGGATATCTGGATTCATTCCATGAATCAACTGGAACATCTACACAGAAATAGATACTTTGAATGTATTTGGACAAAGTTTATTTGGTATGTGTACAGAGCCTTTTGCCTTTTAAACATGAATACAATAGTGTGGTTTGTCATCTAAAGCTCTGTAGCATGAATCATTGTTACCCACTGCTGAGATCTGTCAGGATGCTTTCAGAGATTACAATAACATATATCACAAAGGATACAAGACTGTGTTATTCATATATGTAATCACTAGACTAGAAATAACAGAGGTCTTATTATGCAAACAGCAGTTCATAATATGCAAATGATTATAAAAAACCCAGAAACTTTTAGAATAATGTTTACTGATGTGTCCTTAGAATCCCTTTAAAAGAAAAACGCATTCTTCTGTCTTCCCAAAAAATGTTAAATAAGATGAAGGATGAATTCATGGAATCATTTATGTCTTCTCTCTTGCAGTTTTGAAAAGGAACCACAATCTAATCCTATTCTGATTATTTGATTTATTTTCTCTCAAGGCCATTAATTCCTCCTGGATTCATTATAGGCTTGTGCAAGGTTTATATGGTGTCTCTTTTAATTGCTTAAACTAATCTATTCAATGACTGCAAATCTAATGCACACTGGAGCAGGCAGCCCATAAATTCTGCCCTTCAGATGTGTCCTTGAACATGTGTCAGTCCTGATGAAGAGCAGAGACAAAACAAGAATAATAAAAGGAGAAGAAGTGCTTTCAAAGAATACATCTCAGAAGCTCAAAGGACATTTGTTGTTCAAAAGAATATAATTAAACAACTTCTTGTTTTTGCACATTTTCATAAAGAATGATTTAATATATTAGAATTAGTACTTGAAACTATTGTTAAACAGCAGTGTGCTGTACTAAGAGTTAAAATTACATCATTAGTTATGATCTGACTTTCTTTTCTTTTTTAAGTTTATTTATGTATACAAGTGTTCTGTTTTCATTCACACCAGAAGAGGGTATAAGATTCTATTGCAGATGTCTGTGAGCCACCATGTGGTTCCTGGGGGTTCAACTCAAGATCTCTGGAAGAGCAGCCAGTGCTTATTAACCTCTGAGCCATCTCTCCAGGCCCTATGGTCTGCCTTTCAAGTAATGTTTTTGTAAGTTTTATTTAATATCTATCTATCTATCTATCTATCTATCTATCTATCTATCTATCCATCCACATTTTTGTTTTACTTCTTGTGTGTATATGGGTGAGTGTGCATACATATGTCAGAATGCATGTGTAGGGTCTCAGACAACTCTTTGTAGGAGTTAGATCTCTCTCCACTGTGTGATTTCAAGAGATTAAACTACAGTTGTCAAGCTTGGAGGTAAACATTTTTATCTACTAAGGCATCTCTTTAGTCTGAGCCACATCCCATTAATATGAGCTTAATTCATACCACATAAAATTAAGTTGATTTCTCAATTTAGTTTAATCTTGATCCTATGTTACTACACAGCAACGATGGATAATTTCCTGTAAATATATGAATAATGTGAATACATATGTACAAGCACAAAATCAAGCATACATAGATTTACTCCACAATGAAAGAAATCCAATTACTTTTACAATGTGTTTGCTGAAGAGTTTAGGGGCAGTCATTAAAAGATATAGGTGACTGTATTCTGTGTTAAGAGAACGGTTATATTTGTCTACAAAATATATAAACATAACTGTGGACACAAACAGTGATCCAAGAAGAATGAGAAACCATTTCCACAAAACCCAAATAAAGGTCACTTTCTTTCAAAAGCTTTTTATCAGTATCATGTGATTTCTTGTGGGTTACTCTTTATCTGAGTCATACCAATTGCTGGAAATTGAAAGGTAATATAACCTAAGTTATGTAAATCATATTTTCAGTTATTTTTCTCTCAAACCAAATCTGCAATATGTTCTCATTCTTTTTTTTTCTTTTTTGAAACCACTGGGGTATCATTTATATTAACTCCTGAAATAACTGAACTGTGCCCTCAATGAAATCTATGACAATTTCTAAAAATATCCGTCAGTAGTCCTGGTTCATCATTTCAATTATTTTTCTCAAGGATATTTTGACACTGTTTTAATCTTTATTACGTTGATGGAAAAACTTTGAAACTGGTTTTGGCAACCAGACAGTCTCAAGATCAACTTGAGTCATTCCTAATTCTAATTGAAACTTGTGCTCTGTGACTCATTCCTGTACTGGTCCTCCTATCTTTCTATTGAAACAGTGAAATAAGACAAAATAATAAACCTAAGCTGAATGAGTCATTCTATGGTAGCCTACGCTGTGTGTGCATGCCTGTGCGTGTGGCGTATGTGTGTGTGTATGTGTGTGAAAAATTCAGACACCTGTCTTAAGAGACTTTAGTTTGTCCATATATATATACATATATATATAACAAAAGAATAAGAGAAAAAATAAATATAATCCACTTTACAATAACTTTGAGTACAGTCTAATAGAGCCACACTTTACCATCTCTGCCTCCTTCCTTTGAACTCAGGTCCTGGATCACTTTATTTTAGTATAACTGGTGAATTACCCACAGATTTTTGTTCTCCTCGTGCTTTCTGTGAGATGCTTGTATGTGACACCTCATATATAGTCTCTTTTATGAATTGTAAACACCCTCACACTTAGAGCTACAGTGCTTTTTGCCATATTGTCTCAAGGTTCACTTTTACATTTCCTTTTTGCCAATTCTCATCATGTATAACACAGAACAAAAGAAATATACCAATTAATAAGACACCATGGCTCTTTAATTAAAAAAAAAAAAACTGAAGCACATGAGATTGAGTTACAACACAGCTAGACACAATTGATGATGATGAGCTATGAAGTACAATGACAGCAAGATAAGACTGATATTGACAATCCTCAGACTCTGTGAAAGACACAGCAGCAAGGAAAGCTACACAAACACCTCAAAGGATTGTTCATATATTTTGACAGCTTTACAGAGACTATATGATGATGACCATGACGTACGTTTCTATGTCAACTTTTATTGTATTCTGTAATTTTCGCTTTTTGTCATTCCACCAAAGCAAAATACAGCTTCATGGCAAAATGTACACATAATCTGAAATTCCTTCCAGAAAAACTACTCCCCTTTTTTTGGAAACTCCTAACATAAGCCACACTTCTAGGGACACATCTCAGAGACATTCCAATGCAAACCTTATTCAGTTCAATTTTAATTTGTAGAATTGAGTGAATGAGTTTTATCTCCATATGAACAGAAACTTGATTGCACAGCAATTTGAGAAAGCCAGATAGTACAGTATATACTTATAACCCCAGAATTCTGAACTGAGGTAAGAAGAAAAAAATTCAAAGCCATCCTTGGCTAAAGTAAGACCAAGTGTCAAAATGTAAGAGAAGAAAAATGAAATTAGAGTCAAGAGTTAAGTAGAGAGTGAGTGGTAAAAGAGTTGTCTCATTTGATTTTAAGCTTCTGAAAATATTTACTTTTATATAATATTTATGCATGCACTACTAACACTTTAATATACTATGTAGGAAAGACTATTTATGCACTAGTTTGAGCTCTGAATTTTTCCTAAAACATATTGTTTCCATAATAAATACTTCAGGTTCTCCCAACACAGAGAACAGGATGTAGATACAAAGTACAACCCCTAAAAAGCTGTTTGCAAAGTTAACCACTATAAAAAAAAATCAATTTTCTTCAAGAGGATATTTTTGGGCTTGTCATTAATACTACAAAGCATGCTCCATGCAGAGGAATATTTGGGCAAAAGAAATTTGGAGGCGGTGCTTTTTGTTTTGTTTAATTTTGTCCGTTTTCACTTCAATGTTTTCTTTTGTTTATTGAGAGTTCTTTGGTTGTTGGAGAGAGAGAGAGAGAGAGAGAGAGAGAGAGAGAGAGAGAGAGAGAGACAGACAGACAGACAGACAGACAGAGACAGAGAGAGACAGACAGAGACAGAGACAGAGACAGAGACAGAGACAGAGAGAGACAGACAGACAGGGAGAGTGAGGCAAAGAGAGGAAGAGATATAAAGACAGAGACAGAGAAGGAGGGAGGGAATAGTGGAGAAAAAGAGAACATGAGGTTAGGTGAGAAGGGATACAGGCAGAATCTACAGAGTTTTGGGCCAGGGAAAATGGCATGGTTAATACAGTTTATGAAAAAAAAAAACCAAAATATTTGGGTTTCAGAGATTTGACCTTAACCACACATTTTAGAGATAAAAATCTACTGTAAAATGACACATTGTGCATGTTTTATGCCAATTATGATTCTAAGACAGCTCTTCGGTGAAATTGTATTTCGTGGAGTTTAATTATGAGCAACTGAACATGCAGTACAATGTGAACTATTCACCTTCGCTACAGCACTGTTATGACATAACTTTGTTTCAATAAGACAGTTTTAACCACATAGTAGTTAAATGACTTTTGATATGACACTAATAAAAGCCTGTCTGATATTAGTAACGCGGCAGCTCTTGCTCCTTTGTTTATTTTGAGGATATTAATCATGGCACTAAGCTAATAAAAGAAAATTGTGGGTTTAAAGTTTCCATTAAGTAGTCCGTATCTTCACCATGAGCTAGCATGATGAATGCTTACAGAGCATTCCCTGTCTATCTTTACTAAGGCCAGAGTCAAGAGAAGAAATACGATAGAGCATATTATAAAACTTGCAAGTACAAATTACCCTGAATTAGTCAATTATAACAATCAGAATAATTTTAACACCATAAAGTTTCTGTTACAGAGCGATGTCATTAGAACCTGAGTTGAGTAGTGAAGCTACCAGTTGTCACGTTAGATTATCTCAATGCCTATTTTTGTAAATAAGAATAAACAATAATTATCTTTTCTGGTCCTCGCGGCTGGAGCAACCATGAGCAGAAAGGTCTCTCACGACACCTTGTTGAAGGCGGTGCGAGAAGTCCTGCACGGGAACCAGCGCAAGTGCTGCCAGTTTCTGGAGAGGGTGGAGTTGCAAACCAACCTAAACTATTACTCTCAGAAGGACAAACGCTTCTCGGGTAAAGCCAGGCTTACGTCCGCACCTCACCCCAAGTTCTCTGTGTGCGTCCTGGGGGGACCAGAAGCACTATGATGAGGCCAAGGACATGGATATACCCCGACATGGACATCAAGGCGCTGAAGAAACTTTGTAAGAACAACTGGCCAAGAAGTATGATGCTGTTTTGGCCTCAGAGTCCCTGATCAAGCAGATCCCAGGTATCCCAGCCCCAGGACTAAACAAGGCAGTCAAGTTCCCTTCTCCACTGGCAAACAGTAAAAACATAGTGGCCAAAGGGAATGAGGTGAAATCCATGATCAAGTTCCAGATGAAGAAAGTGCTGTGTCTGGCTGTTGCTGTTGGACACGTGAAGATGACTGATGATGAGCTGGTCTACATCAACCTGGATGTCAATTTCTTGGTGTCCTTGCACAAGAAGAACTGGCAAAATATCCTGGCTCTGCACACTAAGAGCACCATGGGCAATTCCTATCATCTGTACTAGGACACCCCAATAAACCTTAGTGTTACCACCACCAAAAATAAATAAATAAATAATAAAAATAACAAATATTGAGTTAGTTGTATTGTATGCTAGACACTGTCTATCTAAATGATATAAAAATTGATGTCCTCTGAGAATTACCCAGATGGCCTAGAACTATTATTATTCCCATTTAATATTGGAAAAACAAAAAGAAGAGTTGTATTTAGTAAATTTCCCAAGCTCACTCAGCTAATAAAATGATGTAGTCTTTACACACAGCATGGTGTGTTGATATGTGATAAATACTATTTGGGAAGCTGAAAATCATTTTGGGAAGCTTAAATTTCATGTCAAAGTTGTATGGATATAGATGGATAAGTAGTCAAAGAAACAGAGGAATCACTCAACTGTCATTTCTTTACTCTTTAAAAATATCATAGAGAAAACCTCTATCAAGTGTAAGCTACATGCCAGGAATATAAAAGCAGTTATGTGTCAAGAATATAGACAATGTTCTTGACCTTGCAGGAGTTTTTATATAGTAGAGTAAACAAAAATAATTGCAATAAGATAATCTGAGAGGCAATAAATTTATGTAAAAATTGCTATAATGTCATCTTTCCATAGCAACTTTTCAATAACTGAAAAGTAATATATTCTAAAATAAAACTATGTGGAAGATCAATTCAGTAATCACTATCATATCGTTAATTACATTCTATAATAGGTGAATTTTTGCTACATCAGAAAAAGTGGGGTAAAGAGATGGGATTGTTAAAAAGAAATCCGACAGTGAGGAAGCATCATACATATGAGAAATGTGGATGAATAATCGTGGTCCATGAAATAAAACTATTCTAAGAGATTATTGTCTACTTAATCCTTGCATCAATTAGTGAGCAACATTCCATAACCAATGCATTTACTGGAAATTATTCTAAACTCCATGAATTTATTTATTTATGTATTTACTTACTTATGTTTATGCTTTGAATATTGGAAGAGAATATTTACTTTGTTATACTATGGAGTTACTAGAAAGAAATATATAGAAGGCATGATAGTAATTAATCATATTATCAAATATATATGTTAGAGAAATATTAAATATTATGCCAGATTAATATTCTATGGTGAGCTATGATGAGAGGTATATAGGAGTTCTTTATCTAATACACATTTCCTCCATGAACCCTTTACTATATGATTTTTTAAAATGCCTTTTCATGGAAAACCTTTTTTGTTTTTTTTGATCAACCAGACCCAAACTTACTTCCTATCTATAATGTATTTTTGTTTTTGTAAAACGCAATCTAGTCAACATAGCAAAGCTCAGAACCAATATGAAAAATGAGTCAGGCAAAGCAGGTTGAGTAGGGACTGTGAAGCCTGCTAAGATGTAAGTGAAGGCAGCTGAGGAACTAAGGACATGCTAGCATTAAAGGCCACTACAGAGTCCAGGATATTACGTTTTATCCATAATCATCAGAAGAAAAACAAAGTCCAAAGTCTGAAGGAGTGTAAAGAGTTCATTTGGCCTGAGCCATTAACATTATCATCTCTCCGTTGTATCTTCTTAAGGATAAAGACAAAAATCCTGAAATCACACCCTTCTTTTATGTCTTTGAACCAAATATTTCAATTTGATTTTCATTTAGTCATTTTTACAAATCTGAAAAACAGCTTTTTCTCTACTTCCAAAGACTCAACTATCCAGTCTGTTAAGTTTAGAATATTTTTCCTGTTCACTGAAGACATATAACAGTTGTACCATTTTGTTTCTCTTTCTAATAATACATATTAAGATCATTGCAATTTTATAACAGTAAGTACAATTTTGGCTACTTTAGATAATGCCCCTTAATACTTCAGAATATACACTTTCTGAGTGCCAGACATTTGGCAAATCTTGTGATATGTTCATCTGAAGAAAAAAAACTCTGGCTTCTTGAATGTTTAGAGCACAGGGCTGAAAGACTTTATGCTAAGCACCACATCCTGAATCATAGGCTGTACGATAAATGGCAGCATATGGCTGGAGAGCCAAGGCAGCAGGATAATGTGGCAGTGCCCAGATCTCAGCTGTAGGCATAAAAAAAAAACCCTTTTGATGTTAGTGCCCACATCGCTACTTCACATCAAAACTGAAAAGGATGACTATTAAAGATTCTGTTGTCTTAAAGGCTTTATTAAGTTATTGCCCAAGGTCGGGAAGGAATACAATGTCTACATATGTTTGCCAGATTCATACTGCTCCTTTATTCTGGCTTTCCTAGCAGGTGTCTCTTTAAGTACTTATTCTAAATGGAACACAACTGGGAGACATCAAAAAGGGCACTGTTGACAACTGTCATAGCAGATTCCAGCTTGACTAGCAACTGAGCAGAAGGTCTCTCTCCAGAGTACTTCAGATCTTTCTAATAGTAGCATCATTTCCACCAGGAACCAAAAAAAAAAAAAGAGTACTGGGAAAAGATGCTTCTGGTGAAAACTCAACTCCTCCTTGGAAATGTTCCACAACACCAGACTTCCCATACAAAATCCCTGCTACTGCCATAATCTTGATTTTAATGTCAAATTTGCAATATTTCAAGGGACTACATAAGCTACACATCTGTCAATAACAGTTAATGGAAAACATGACAAATTCTTATTTGGTACACACCTACTCTACCCTTTAAAACACTTTAAAGCTCTGTTGTGACATAAATAGAAAGTTAACCTTGAAATTGTCAATGTTTTCAACTTATGAATGACTATTTTTCTGAGTATAGAAATGGAATTTATGATGTGTAGGCTGTTTATAATATGTACAATTCTTTCCTGTAATGTAGTGCTTGTTAGCTTGTAGGCTATTCCTCTGCTTTGCCATCACATAAGTTGGAAGAGAAAAACATGCCAGATGCTGAAACAGAAGAATTCATTTAAGTGACTATTTTTTAGAGCAATTTGCTCCTTTATCAGGTCCATTAATCTGTAAATAAAAGTTACTAAAAGTTCTGCACAACTAGAAGAAAAATGTCAATATTGTATTATATGTTGCTAATAATTATCTATGGTACATATATTATAAAACACCAACATACAAAATTACTTTTGTTACTCTGTAACATCCTTGATTTTTTCTGGTCTTATTTCATGTTTTTTGTCATATTTTCTTTTTACCTTCTTTCTTTTCTTTTCTTTCTGTATTTTGTATCATTACTTTTCTTTTCTGCATATATATTTGTACTATTATACATATATACAATAAACTAGATACAGCAAGAAAAGCCATAAAACAACCAATAATTATATAAATGTTACATTAATAGTGTTTTGGCTATTTGTATTTGGCACCTTGGAGAAAACATTTTTTCCATCTTGGTGAGTCAAAAATTTTGAATTTAAACCAATATCGATCATGTCTCATCTGTATAAACATATCTATACCTAAAAATGTCTTAACCCCTAAACAACTAAGCTGAATTGTAAAACTAAACTGTCTTGTCTTGAGAAGGAATAAAATTTTATTATTTTAAAGCTTCTTTGACAACAAGACAGGTTAACTCCTGGATACACCCATTCAACCTCAAAGAAGATGATGAATATCAAAGAACCTCCATATGGAGACGGCTTTAAATGTGACAAAGTAGCCACTGGGCAAAATGTCCTTGTTTCTGGGACAGACAGAATTCTGCCTAAAAATGGGCAAGCTTAGAAGCAGGTATAGTCAACGGCAAAACTCTGTCAAGACAGAATAAAAAATTCCTCAACAGTTCCTGACTGACAGATATGTCTGTCACATATACTGGGTCAGAAGGCTGAACATGATGCTCCTGTGTTATAGAGAGTTTTGGTGACTGAACAGGCAGAAAACTGTCTCTGTCATATTTTCATTTTGGAAGCTGGTAACCTGAACTTTTTGTCTTTTTAAACAGTTGTTTGGAATCAGTTTAGATACTCATACTCATGCACTGGTCACTTTTATCTCATTTTAAACAAATAATTTTCTTCTATAAAAGTAGACATCAAATATGAAAAACAAAACTATTATATATATATATGTATACAAAGAAAATACAGTATTTTCTTTCATAAAAATGTTTCCTTAAAAATAAGTCCTTTATAAATGAATATTGAATAACCATATTTTCTATTATTGTTGTCACAACAATGAATGAAAGAAACCATAGTGCCTCTTTTGTAAAAATGCAATAAGTGTGAATTTGATATAAAATATCCCAACAAAACAAATAGTTAAGCTACAGCAAAAGTAACACTAGAGACCTTGAAGCTTCCATCGCGGTTGTTTTTAGACTTGCAATGCATGCAAAGTATTCAAATGGGATAGTACACCACTGAACAGCATTTCATTCAATACAGAGTGGATATATGACAGAAGTCTCATAAGATTGTACTTCCTCGTAATATCACAGCTATCTAAGTTTGTGTAAGTTCGCGCAGATAGTTGTATGACAAATTGCCTGTCACATTTCACAGAATGTATCCCTGTCATTAAGCTACAAACAACCATAATTAGACTCTCCCCCTTTACTTTTTTATCTCAGTGCCATTGAACTCATTTCAGCTCCCTCACAGCTTATCTCACAGTCGTTAACTATGCTAATCAGAGCTTCTCCTTTTCACTTAACCTTGCTCAGTAACTATGATGGAGATATCATACACCTCGTAACTGCAACCATTTATGGTCTGGATCCTATTGTATCACTCTCGCCCTGCACCTTCTTAAAGGCGTTTTTCTCCTGGTCCTTCAACATTGCTGTCATTATTGCTATCAGCAGCAGCAGCAGCATCGTCGTCGTCATCGTAGTTGTCATCATCATCATTGTCGACGTCATCTTACTTATTCTCTCACATATTGCATTCTGACAGCAGCTTCTCCTTCCTCTTCTCTTCCCAATGTTTTATGCCTCCCACCTGCCCTCTACTCTTAATCCGCTCCTGTTTCCCTTCAGAAAAGGGAAGACCTCCTACTATCAACTCTTCACTCTTCTGTTAGTCACATTCAAAATTCTTGAAAGAATCTTCTACTCTGATCAAATATCTCATGACGATTTTTGCCTCTATATTTCTAAGACCATCACCAACATCCATAGTGTGTTCCTAGGAAGATATGTTTCAATACCATATTTCACAAGTGAACTGAATACACTAGAGGTTTTCACCCATTTCTAACTCTCCCAATCATTCCCCCGTGTCTCTGTTTAACATCCATCATCCTACTGTAGGCTAGTTATTTTTCATTATCCTTCTGCTTTGTCTTCATTTCTGTGACATTTTTCACCTTTTAGTTACTGAGAGATACAACAATTCATGACTCAGTTTTGAGAAATTCTTTTGTATTCCCAATGTGTTAACAATGATTTATATAATTTCTAATAACAATTAATGTGGTAATTATTTGAACATTTACTTGCCATATCTATTATCTATCTATCTATCTATCTATCTATCTATCTATCTATCTATCTATCTATCATCATTTCACTATTATCCTGACTTCTGACCTTGATATAAGTTTGTTCCGTATTACATTTCTCTCTCTCTCTCTCTCTCTCTCTCTCTCTCTCTCTCTCTCTCTCTCTCTCTTAATAGAAGTTTTGAATCTCATTTACTCATATTCCTAAGCTAGAACTACTTTAATGCCACACTCTCATTCTCAGGCCTATCGAATCTATCTACCAAAGATTATTCTTTGTCTTCATTTTCTTTCAAACATGCATAAAATACAGCCATGCATACACACACACACACATTTTATCCAACTCAATTGCAATTTTGCTTCACAGAGGCAGACAAAATAAATTAATGATACAAAAATGGAATTATATAATCACTCATGCACCTAAAATGTTTTTATTTTAGTTAGTACAAATATATATTATATTAATTGCTAAGTAGTAACCAATTAAGTTGACAAGCCCATCCTAAAGATAATATTGAAAACATTTCTGTTATTGTGTTTGTGTTTTGAGACAGGATTGCTCTGTGTAACCTGGACTGTCCTGGAACTTACTCTGTAGACAAGGGTGGCCTCAAACCACGAGATTCCTCAGCAAATTCCTCCCAAGTGCTAAGTCTAACGGTAAGAACCACCAATGTCTGGCTTACATTATTTCCTCTGCAATAATTACAGAAAAAAAGGTCTCTTTATCTCTTTGCATACCTCACATTTTCTGTTAGAATCATTGTCTTCATTTATACTCAAACGATTTTCTAGAATTATTTACTTAAAAATATCAGAATCTAAATCTAACTGGTTATGTTTGCATATTTTTTCTTTACTACTTTCTGCCTAACCCTTCACACTAACGTTTGATACTAGGTAAGTATTTACTAAATAGTTGTCAGTACAATTGTATTTCCAAAGCATTAAGTAGTAAAGAGCATTAAGATGAGTTTTAGTTTATGTATGCAACAAAACAAACAAAAATGCACAAACACACACATGCTGGTTCCAAGCCATTTTAAAAGCTATATTTGTTCTCTCACAGTTAGTCTTTGTACAGTGCTTATTGTGATAACTTGCTTTATTTTGCTCTAAGTGGTCTATTTTAAGTGTATGCTATATTCTATCTGCTTCACATAGTGACTTTCAGATAATATGGTAACATTAGAAAATGACATAAAAGGCAACACTTGGTGTAAGTTATACTAAAATATCTAACATAATATTTAATTTTTATCTCTATTATAATTAATTATTTAAAGTTGGTTTCAATTTAATCTTATTAAATTCTTACATTTTATGAAATATCTCATCAATTATATATAATGTATATTAAAAAGAGGATATAAATTTAATTCTCGCTGTTCCATAAACTAGAGCTCTTTAGTTAATTAATGCAAAGTAACTGTCCTCTTTCCTTATGTCTTGTACTACTAATTACAAACATCATGAGATATTTTCCAACAAGCTGTTGCATTTATTATAAATTGAATATAGCACTTTTATGTCCAGAAAGTCATATTATTATTTTAAACAATAATTATAAAATAATTCTCTTCAAAATTGTGTGTGTGTATGTGTGTGTTATGTGTGTGTGTGTGTGTGTGTGTGTTACTCTAGAAGAATTTTAAGCCAGCAACATGGCTGCTTTGTCAAGGGATCACCTGCAAACACCTTCTAAGTCTATGTGATGTAGTTGGAATACAGACAAATTCTGGATTACAGTGTAATCTGTCTGGATTACAGATATGCCTGTAGTACAACCTTCAGTCCCAAACAGTGGTAAAATTCAATTATAGAAGGAAGCAGCCATGCTTGAAAGTGACATCTCACTCAGGGAAGAACAAAGTGATGAATCAGACAAAGATTTGACAGAATTAGTCAGACATAGGATATTGCCAATTCTCATGAAAACAGGACAGGAAAGAGAGGCTACTTAAGAGAGAACAGAGAGAGAAAAAAAGATTTACAGAGAGTTGATTATTGGTACAAGTTTACAGACACAGGTTAAAGAAAGAACAAGATAAATGGAGCAAACCAGAGAACGAGACGGAACTAGAAGTTTAAAAAATATTGCCAATGTTTAGTTTGAGGCCAGGTGGAGCAATTCGCTCAGAAACCAAGAGAAGCAAGTTTGACTCATTTAGCTTGGAGAGAAAGTCTATATTAGCTGAGTTGAACCAGCTACAAATGTTCAGAAAGAGCCTAAAAGTCTCGGGAATGACTCTCATCTTATCACCTCATCTGAGGGAATAAAAACAACATTCATAATCTGGTGCCAAGTTACTATAAATATTGAAGAACCAAATATTATTTTTACAGTTTCTATTTCCATTTCTAATTTTTATTTTCACAATTATTTTGCCTAGACATAGACTCACTTATCAAGGTAGCTGATATAGGACTGATGTGTAGAAAAGGTCAGTTCTACCAGAGATGGTGGGAATCATCCAAAGCTAATTAGAAATACTATTATATTATCATTATATTACATATGTATACACACATACAAATGATGCCCATACACATACATGCATATATAATTTTCCGCACACATGTATATGTTAGACTACTGTGGAAGACATTGTATATGTATGTGTCTGTGCATGTATAGGTACATTCACAACTCTCTCAACATGACCCTACACCAGCAACTGCAATTCTGAAGTGAGATGTGGCATGCATTTTTTACTTCACTGGGAGGGAGTTGGTGGTTGTGAGCATCTTTGTATTTCTCACCTTCGGCCATGAATTAAGGAGTATATTATTTAATATGAGTTAATTCATAGACTACAGTAGCTAGCTTGAAAAGTCCTACATTTTTGTTTAAGTTAGTATAAAGCAGTTGAAAACTAATATATTTCTCTAAACATATTAATGAATTTCAATCAAGATCTAGATACAATAACATGCTGTTTCTACTTACTAAAACCAGGATTGATTCAACCTTATTGGTAGCATTTGATTACAAATAAGCAAAGTCAAAATTGATAAAATAGTGCTCACCTTAAATAGACTTTCTATTTACTTTAAATATAAACAAAAATCACCACATTTTCAATAAAATAACTATTATACTAACTATTATATAAACAGCAAAACAGCTTTAGAATTCACAGAAAGAGCACACCAGTTAGCACAAATGTGATTGTCATGTCTCAGAAAGGCAGAGTCCCAAGAACTGCATGGCCTGAGGATGTTATGCTGTTATGGAGCATGACTCTGCTTGTTGCCTTTGTGGTCATCACGTGCCTCATAATCTATGATTTCCATAAAAACTCTAAGGTGCTTCCAGACCCTTACTGGGCAAAATAATAAGGACTTCGAATAATAAGGACTGACCTTTCTCAAATAATGCTGCTGGAGCAGATTAATGATTCATGCCCCACTCTCATAAAGGACTTAGAGATGTAGATTGTTAATAACAAATTCCACCCTTAAAAGAAATTTGGAGATATAGATTGTTAGCAAAGTTAGGTTAAAATGTTTTTGCTAGCGATTTCGATGTAAACAATATTAGGGAGCATTCTTAACCCAGCTGCCCAGAAGATCCTTCTGAAATATATGACAAAGTGACATTTTTGCCCAGGTTCTACAATACTTATTCAGTATAATCTGCATTCCAGATGTATACCTCAGTACACTACTTCATGTCTGGTTCTCACTGGCTTTGATCTCAGCTATTTTTTTCCTGCTTATTATAATGCTGTATTGTGAGCAAATAACATGATCTTGATTTTAATTCTTTTGCTTATTTAGTCCCATAAAACATGAATTTCATCAGTGTAGCTAAAGGTTCTTCCCTATCTCCATGGATTTCTCCCTATGTTGTCCTGATACGAATTCAAATTTCAGTTTATCAGAGAGTCTTTTTTGAATGCTCTGTCTCCAAAAATCCTACAACTTCAATCCACATCCGCTGTTTTGCTGCTCACGTTTATGGCATGGAATTTCAGGAAATTAAGGAAGAACTGAGCTCATAGCCAGTGGGAACAAGACTGCCAGGTAATGTACAGGTGTGCACGTCTTGAATGCAGATTTCACAGAAAAGACATGGTAGAAGTTTGTTGTGTGGCTTATAAATAGTTGAAATACTACTTATTTATTTCGTTTTTGTTTTTGTTTTTGTTGTTCACTATGTAAGATCAGGAAGAGAGTTATTTTTATTATGTGTGTGGTCACAATTATTTGGGTTTAAATATTGAAGTATTGAGAGTAAAAGTATTTTCCCTGACAAGTTGATAACTGTGGTGGCATTAAGCTTTAGAAATTCTAGAGCCAAAAATTAAATAAAGACAAAAATAGAATTTATAGATAAAGTCAGTAAAACATTATGGTTATCTTTAATCACTTGTAGAACTTCCATTATATAACAGAATAATAATAGTGGAAATTCTGAAATTTATTTTGTAGTATGTTTTATAACAATTGTATCAAATAATAAATTAAACAGCATTATTATTATATGGAGTAAAAATACTCAAATTTAAATATAATCTCTGAACATTTTATTTGTGTGAAATGTACAGATTCACAACAATTTAATGTACTTAGGAAATATTGTCAAATTAGAGTATAGCCAATGTAATTTCTTGTGTGTACCTGTTTGTGTATATGCATGAGTCTGTGTTCCTGTGCATGTACTTTTCTATTTCATAAATGTGAATATTTGTACCTATGTCTTGGATTCAGAAGATAGAGGTCAACCATGCATGTCATTCCTTGAGAGATGTCTATCTTGTTTTTCTGAAATAGATGTTCCCAACTTGCCTACAATGTACCACCAATTAGAAGACGCAAGTTACTCACATAGTCTCAGAATTCTGACTGTCTCTACTTTTCTATCCCTGGGATTACAAGCATATGTAACAACGCAGCTCTGGTAGTTCATGTGGGTTCTGTATATGGAATTGAGGTCTTAATGTATATGGTGCCCTTTTAAAATAGTAACACTTCTGTGATCATAAAAATGTGTTTTTTATGAAAATTACATTCATTTACATTTAAATTATATTTCTGAGTTTTTATTTTTCTTTGCTTTCTTACTCATTTAATGAGATACACTATAGAGCTGGGGCTTTTGTGGAGCTCATGTTGTCACAGAGGTAACTCCATTTCCTCCATGAAAGGTGAGCACTGGGTAGGGGTTTAAATTTTACCGCCTGTATTGTCCTTGGCTAGGGCCTTAGTTTGAGCGGGACCCCATGACCCAAATCTGCCTATCATAATGTTCTACTTGTAGGTTTCTAGGACCCACTGGATCCTTCTACTAGCCCATGGACAGGACAGTCTCCACACTTGAGTGGAGAGAGGGATTTGACTTTCTCATGTACTCTGGTGCCTCACATTTGACTATGTCCCCTGGAGGGGGAGACCTAGTGGCACTCAGAGGAAGGACAGCAGGTCACCAAGAAGAGACTTGATACCCTATGAGCATATACAGAGGGAGGTAATCCCTCTGAGGAACAGTCATAGGGGAGGGGAATAAGGGGAAAATGGGAGGGAGGGGAGAATGGGAGGATACAAGGGATGGGATAACCATAGAGATGTAACAAGAATAAATTAATAAAAAATAAATAAATAAAAAGAAAAAAGAAAGAAAAATATATATAAAAAAAAAAGAAAGGTGAGCACTGGCTATCCTACTAATTTAGCTCATCCTATTTCTTGTCTGGAGATAAGGGGCTATGCATAATAACTTACTCTAATCTCTTCCTCATGTGTTACTTTCTTGATTAAATATACAGTTCCGGAGGTGACCCTAGAAGTGCATTGGCGCCCTAAGACAGAAGACACATACTGGTAGGTTCCTAGTAACACTCACTGTATATTTCTAATAAGTTTTTTTTTCTTTTTTGCAAATTGTGATGCTTGTACAGATGCTAAGCAGGTGATTTATCTTTCAACAAATCATAGTTAAATGCAAAAGTCAAAATAAAACTGAATCATGCAAAAAGAACGGAAACCTTTCATCTCATCCTGCCCAGTAGGAGAACCAACAGAGTTGTTTTGTTTTCATGCATTTGCTTACAATGACGTCAGCTGAGATTTTGTTGCAGGTAGACAGGAAGATCTACAATACCACTTTAAATTCTCAAAGATTTCCCATTTGCATGTAAACTTAATCACTGCAGTTAAGTCGGGAGAGGTGTCTTGGTTGTTAATATTATGGACAGCTATTACAGAAAATGAAATTTTGGATCCTAGTACCCATACCTGAAAGCTTACAACAACCTGTAACTCAAGGTCTATGGAAGCTGACATAGGTGCCTACACTCATAAACACACACACACACACACACACACACACACACACACATACAGATGCACATGCATGTACATAACTTTAAATGAAAACAAATCTTTAAAAAGAAGCAACAGACAATCAGACTGACGTGATGGGTGGCCTGCCGTAGTACAAACATGTAGCATTGTTATGTTTAAATGAATACAACCTCCTTAGTCATCAGGGAAATGCAAATCAAAACAACTCTGAGATTCCATCTTACACCCATCAGAATGGCTAAGATCAAAAACTCAAGCGATACCACATGCTGGAGAGGATGTGGGGAGAGAGGAACACTCCTTCATTGCTGGTCGGAATGCAAACTAGTACAACCACTTTGGAAATCTATCTGGTGCTATCTCAGAAAACTGGGAATAGGGCTTCCTCAAGACCCAGCTATTCCACTCCTTGGAATATACCCAGAAGATGCACCAGCACACAGCAAGAAAATTTGCTCAACCATGTTCATAGCAGCCTTATTCATAATAGCCAGATCATAGAAACAGCCTAAATGTCCCTCAGTAGAAGAATGGATAAAGAAACTGTGGTACATATACACTATGGAATACTACTCAGCTATTAAAAACAAGGAATTCCGAAATTTGTGGATAAATGGATTGAGCTAGAGATGATCATAATGAGTGAGTTAACCCAGAAGCAGAAAGACTCAAATGGTATATACTCACTTATATCTGCATACTAGCCCAATGGACATGTCCCATGAAAGCCTTCCCTTACCAGGAAACTGGGACCGAGGGGAGGACATCCTATTGGGACTCTAGATGAGAGAACAATGGGTGAATAGCAATGTAGAAGGATCCAGTGGGTTCTAGAAACGTACAAGTAGAACATTATGATAGGCAGATTTGGGTCATGGGGTCCCGCTCAAACTAAGGCCCTAGCCAAGGAAAATACAGGCGGAAAAATTTAAACCCCTACCCTGATCTAGCCCATGGACAAGACAGTCTCCACACTTGAGTGGAGAGAGGGATTTGACTTTCTCAAGTACTCTGGTGCCTCTCATCTGACTATGTCCCCTGGCGGGGGAGACCTCGTGGCACTCAGAGGAAGGACAGCAGGTCACTGAGAAGAGACTTGATACCCTATGAGCATATACAGAGGGAGGTTATCCCTCTGAGGAACAGTCATAGGGGAGGGGAATAAGGGGAAAATGGGAGGGAGGGGAGAATGGGAGGATACAAGGGATGGGATAACCATAGAGATGTAACAAGAATAAATTAATTAAAAATAAAATAAAAATAAATAAATAAATAAATACATGGGTTAATTAAATGTGGATTTTAAAATCAAATGATAAACAATAGAAGAAAAAAATCATCGCTTTGATGGATTGAATTTTGATCCACAGGAGATCAGTATTTTTCTGAAAATCAAAAGAATTTGAACACAGATGTTACCATCTTTAAAAGAAAATGTACCAACATTTAAAATGCACTTTTAAAATTAAATTTGTAAATCCCTTAAGAGTTCATGATTCTTTTTCATTCCCATGGCACAGAGTACTTGAGTAATATAACAGGGGATGGAAGTAGGGCCGGAGTTAATGGGTGGGGGTAGTGGACAGGAGCTCCACACAGAGACCATCAAGGCTGTGTGGTCAAGATGCAGGGGTGGGTGCCTGCATAAACTGATGCACCATCCAAGGACAATGCGAGCACAGAACCTAGACCCCCTGTTTAGATATGGCCAATGTACAGCTCATTCTCCCCATGAGGAATCGGGGGTAGCAGGGGACTGTCTTTGAAAAGATCTCTGGGGCCTGTGATTGACCACTGCCCCTTAGGAGACAGCCCCTGTGGGAACACAGAGGAAGATGAGGCAAACTATCCAGATGTGACCTAATAGGCTGGGGTCAGAAGGTGGGGGAGGAGGACCCCACCGGTCAGAGATCTAGGGGAAGGGAATAGATATGAAAAGGGAGGGAGGGTAGAAACAGAAAGATAAGATAGAGGGGATTACAATCAGGATGTAATATGAATAAACTATAATAATAATTAAAAGTTTTTAAAGAAAATAAAAGCTATTTTGGTTCATAGAAAAATATGAATTCGGTGTTCTCTCAGAACAGAAATAAAAAACTTTACTTCATATATTCACTCCTGTTTTACTCATGTTTTCCAATGAAAATAATAATAATAAATAACTCAGCTAAGAAACAGTTAATCTTTTTTTTATTAATTTATTCTTGTTACATCTCTATGGTTATCCCATCCCTTGTATCCATCCTGCTACAACTTATATGTCATTTTATATATTGATTTTGTAAATTTTTAAGCTACTTTAAAAGAAATCAAAATAGGTAGGCAGCTGTCACTACAACATTACGCATTCAACATAGTTTTTCCAATATTAGAAGAAAGTTGAGGAAACTTCTGTCTTAACTAAGACTCTACTTATGAACCCAATATAAGAACTCATTCATTACATATCTTTTAATTGTTTGGAGTAATATTTGCCATGTACTAAGTTTTTTAACTAATTATTTAAATCAAAATTTAAAATATTCATGAACATTTTCATGCACTAGTAAGATATCTGTATTTACAAGATACAAATATCACTTTTAACCTCTTTAGTGTTCCAATAACACTTGTGTCTGTGCAATGGAAACAACGTGCCTGAGAAATTCAAACTTGTGGTCTATGGGAATCATGGAAACCATGGTAAAATCGACTTCCTCAGTACTCAAAGGGAATACCCGGAGTGTTTGCATCTGATTAATGCTAAAATATTTCAACATTAATTCTGAAGTGGAGTCCCGCACTGGCTGCACTCAAGAAAGTAAGCATTTCAAATAAAATATTGCTTTATCAACGTGTCACAAAGAGAATATTTTACAATAAGAAGCTACCACCAAAATATTTCCTAATAAATGATTCTGTTTTTTAATACATTTTATTAATTTATTCATATTACATCTCAATTGTTATACCATCCCTTGTATCCTCCCATTCCTCCCTCCCTCCCATTTTCCCCTTACTCCCTTCCCTTATGACTGTGACTGAGTGGGACCTCCTCCTCCTGTATATGCTCATATGGTATCAAGTCTCTTCTTGGCAGCCTGCTCTCCTTCCTCTGAGTGCCACCAGGGGACATGGTCAAATATGGGGCACCAGAGTTTTATGAAAGTCAGTCCTCACCTTCCACTCAACTGTGGAGAATGTCCTGTCCAGGCTAGATCTGGGTAATGAGAATTCTTTTCCCAATTCATTTTCACTAATTATTTCTGCCAAATTGTTTGTCTAGAGGGTGTAGATTTAAATTCAATGCTACTGATCTTCTGAAAGTATGTATGATTAAAACATATGACTGCAATAGACACATGTCTATGTCTATCATTTACTTGTATCTTTGTTTTCTTTACCAATTTGTGTCTTTTGTGCTGAGATCACCTCAAAGCAATGAATCTTATCTTTATTAAATGTGTAAAAACTGCACTTGTTCATATTAAACAATATAAAAGTATTACTCTAAAACTGACTTAGATACAGTTAAATAGCATGACTACCTTCCATTCTTATTTTCATGAATTGACCTATGAGCAAATAGTTTTCTTGTATAACACATTTTATATATCAATATATGAACTACTTTTCCTTGAGTTATAGTTGAAATTTCATGTGTTAGTGAGCCTACAATAAAATTTTCTTCAACGAGAGACATTAACGTTCATAGGCTTTACTTCTCTTTTGATGTCACTAGATGTTTGCATAGATATCTGCATGGCTAATATTCTTGTTCATTTGGGCAGCAAGTCAAACTTGATAGGAAAAAAAAAAAACAGTGTGATTAAAAGCAATGGGGAGGCCCAGTGGCACCCAGAGGAAGGTGAAGCAGGTTACCTAGATGAGACCTGATAGGCTGAAGTCATATGGTGGGAGAAGAGGTCCCCTTCTGTCAGAGGTCTAGGGGAGGGGAATAGGGTGGAAGAGGGAAGGAAGGTGGGAACGGGAAGACACAAACAAGGGGGAAACAATTGGGATGTCATCTGAATAAATTATGGTAAATTAAAATTTAAAAGAGGAAAAAAGGAATGGGTTAGTATCTCTCAATCTTACAAGCAGAGACATTAGTTAAATGCATGATGGGAAGTATATCTGAGTATGTTCGTATGATGAATAATAATGTATCACACTCTCAGGTTTCAGCACAATGGTGTGTGCTCTATAGATTGAAAACATGTGCAGAAAAATGGGCTTTACTTGCCACAAATCCTCCTGCGCACCATAATTACCATACCCAATGCTTAGTGCTGTGTGTGACTTAATGCTCCCTAAGTCCACACAAAGTCTTCCTCTATTCTAAGGCATTTTAACTGAAACAGAAAAATAGAAACAAAAGTTTAAAAAGCATTAGTATACTTAAAAATGACTTATCACAGTAGATGATTACAAACAAATACTGCACCTTTCATTTGATTCACAGGATTCACTGGAATTTGGATATGTAGCATGGTTTCATTGTTATACTGTCTAAGCATACAGAATAAACCATAATCCCTACACCTTTGTTTGGCTGCACGTATCCACCACATTCTCCCTTTCAGCTGTAGATAATAACCATGCTGAGTTTTACTAGTGCTGACACTTCTCCTTCTGAGAGCACAGTCCCGTCCCAAAAGTTCTTTTTGTTTGTCTATGTGTTTGTCATTTCTTTATTCCCTCTCTACCCTAGTTAGGTCAATCCCTGGAGCTGTGCAAGGATGTGGCACACATTATTGTCATTAAATAAACATATATGTGGACTTGCTTGTATCACAACATCACACATATGGTCCACAGCACAGATAGAGAAACAGAAAATGACTCTGAACTATTCACAGGGGACAGCTCCACAATATATGTTATAGAGGGAATCAACTTTGAACATTAATTCTTGACTTCAGTTTTACTAAATATAACACAATGAACATATATTGTTATACTTTTTAATGTAAATTAAAACTTGTTCTTGTCTTCAATGCCCCTCAGAGACTTGAGAAGGAATAAAACTTAAATTCCTGAGTGAGGCAGCAGGGCGGGTTAGCAGCTTCAAAAATGTACAAATTGACTTAAGACAGTTTACTGCCTGGCCAGTCACCTAATACACTTTATAATGTTGGCGCCTCATCTTCAGCTTTCTGGCCTAATATCTCTGCCATATTTGTTTGCAGGGCCGGAACTATTGAGGACTTGCTTACCCTGACTTGGCAGAGCACGGCCGTTGACTCTGCCTGCATCTAAGTTGCCCATTTTTAGGCAGATTCTGTTTGTGGCAGGAACGAGGACATTTTGCCCAATGGCTATTTTGCTACCTTTGAAGCCATGTCCATAAGGAGGCTCTTTGATGCTCATTATCTTCTTTGAGGTCGGCTGGGTGCTGTCAGGAGTTAACTTGTCTAGTTGTCGAAGAAACTTAGGATTATAAGAACAACTTTAAATGCCGTATTCTGTGCGTCTCTGAGGCTTTTGAAGACCTCATTCAACTATTTTACCTTATATATCAATAAAGTCATATCTATCTGTTACACTTAGGATATATATTCTTGTGTTAAAATTTGCTAAGTATTTGACATGCCCATGTTTTGTATCAATATACTAAATTCTATAACAATGACTTAGACCTAGTTTTACAACCAAGTTTAGCTGATTAGGGGACAAGATCGTTTTAGATCAAGATAAAGCAGTTAAGCTATTAGTGTTGAGATAGGATAGATATTGAATCACATTTGGAAATTTAGACCCAACAAGACAGTAAAAACATTACTTCAAAGGAGACGAATGCAGATGGCCAAGTCACTATGAATGTAACATATATAGAACTCTGTATTCTCATGATTGTCACATGGTTCTCCCTGCTGTATGTAGTTTATTTTATACATGTGTAATAAAATAAAAGTTTTTAAAAAACTTGTTCAAAATTCTATTTTGTATTTTCACATCATATCTGTTCAACTTATGTTTTATAGTATCAGGACACTGAGCTTTTTTGAAAACATTTTTAAAATATCTTGAAAGTGGGAGGGAGGGAGGAATGGGAGAATACAAGTGATGGGATAACAATTGAGTTGTAATCTGAATAAATTAATTAAATAAAAATTTAAATGTAAAAAAATAATTTAATGATTCCAAGGCTAGAAATTTTTTTTCTGCAGCAGTCATGTGAAATGTCTACAATGCCCAGTTCCCAGCTTGTTTATAAACACACAGAGGACCCTGGTGTGATCAGTGCTATAATTATATTACTGCTTAATAGCACATGCTGTTGATACATTAATTGCTTTATTGACTATTTTAAAAGTTTACGACCTCATCTGCATTCAAATTTGACCTTGTTTTGCACTTTTCCAGTGAATCACCACATTCTACAACCTACATAATGTGTATTGTACTAATAAATTTACATAATGAAAAAACAGTCAGATGATATGCACCTCATTATTTTTTTAATCAACTAAATCACTGTTAGGCACGGTTTATATTGCAGAGAATTGCATAATCAGAAAACACTGATGCTACAGTTTCATAGATGGAAAAATGCTCCACATTTTTCATATTTTTATTGTAAATAATAAGGTCCAAATGAAAAAGCTACACAGTATACTTGTTTGTAGAGGGAGAAGTAGCTCTAATATTTAATCAGGGTAAGTTTTACATTAGGAAATTCCAAGTAGATTAAGAAAGTTCTCCATAATATCTTGATATATTTTAAGTATTTTAAAATTGTGAATTTCATTTCTAAATTTGGCTTTATTTATTTCTAAATTAGAAATAAATGAAAGCCAACTGTGCAGTGTATGTAAGTTCACTGAAGATGTGATAATTTGGTCATTTGCAAGATGGAAATAAAATTCTGAAGCTTTAACAATTAGACACATATTCTCATGTCCATAAAATAAAATCTTACATGTAGACAGATTATTAGTTTTCAAAGTTCAGTATTCCCTCATATGTACAAGAAAAAAATTAAAGAGCTCCACACAAATATTCACCTACAAGTGACATTTTGAAAATTTGTGAATTTTTTGCCCAAGACTTGGTATTCCATTATAGAGAAAATACAATATATATAAGACATTTTTTAAAAATTTCCATTATTGGAGAATGTGAATCTGAGTGCTTACAGGTAATTTTGAAAGTAGAAAGTTTATGGAATTTACCACCTGGAGTTTAAGGAAGTAAACTTAACAAGATTACAAATGGCTGTATGAAGAGTTGTAGCAGCAATATGAACACTCATGTATTTTCCTTTATAGATGAGGAAATGAACATCAACAGCAAGAACATTGTTCATTATTGGTAAGCAACGCATTTAAAAATTAACTGAAACTTTTCATTGAGCTTTGCTATTGATCACCATGTCCGCGAAGGATATAGAGTTGCTCAGTAAGTACTATACGATGTTGCTAATATAACCCAAATGATCTTTTGCTGTAATTTTTGTTGTTATTTTTTCCAGACAGGATTCCTCTGGGTAGCCTTGACTGTCCTGGACTTGCTTTGAAGATCAGGCTGGCCTCTAACTCAAAGAGATGCCCCTGCCTCTGCCTCCCTGAGTACTGGGACAAAGGCATGCTCTACCATGCCCAGCTTTGTGCTGTAAATTTAAACACAATATATTTGGTAAGAAATAATGGGACTGTTCTAAGAATAGGTGTGCCTTCTGGAAGGAAGACTTGACTTTCTTTCTCAATCATGTTGAAAGAGTCGGTATTGATATAAATACTTAGCATGTTACAAATCATGAACTGATTCTAAATTCACAGAAAAACAACACAGATGCGGGGACTAAGCCATATGACTCCCTTGTGGCTATCACTGCCTACAGAGGATTTCATGCAGTCAGACAGTCCCATTACTGTTAGGGCCAGACAAGTTTCTGGATAAAGAGTTTGCATCTTAATATCCAGTGGGTGCTTCCTAAGATTATACAAATACATTTATTTGATAAACAAAGTAAAACGTATTCCTCAGCTAATTTTATCAAATAATGAATGCGACATTCTGATTGTAGAAATAGCACTTTATAAAATTACTTTATGCCCTAAGTCTTTTGTTTCCCTCAGCCTATTTACCAGAAAGACTTTCATCTTGGCTTCAACTCTAAATCACTTTATTCATGAATAATGAACTAACAGTACTGTGTACTTGTGAATTATTTTAGATATCTAAATTATTGTTAAAATTTACATTCTCGCTTCATGTGACTGAGTGTCTAATTAACTATGCACTTGGTATAGCAGCCACTTCCTCAGACTCTCATGGAATATTAACAACAGAGTGTGGGATCAACACAATGGGATGTAACAAACTGAGAGAAAGAAGGCTGTTTCCTCACAGTGCCATCATTTCTACCTGAATGGCAGAACAACTCAAAATTTTTATTTGGCTAAAAACCTAAGCTGTTTGCTTAGAAGAAACAATAAAGACACTCAGACATTTTACAAATCTTATTACAAATCTAGTGAAAATGAGTATTTCAAGTAACAGTGTAATAATAAATGCATCAAAAAATATCAAACTCAAAGTATATTGGTATCTTTAACAAATTTTATTTAATCCCTTTAGAGCCTGATCACCGCTGCCTCCCACCTCTCCTCCCCGTCCCATACTCACATACCCCTCACTCCATTCCTACCTCTCCTTCTGGGAGCTAGAGAGGTCAAGGACACCACAAGAAGAACTGCAGAGTAAACTAACCTGGGCCACTGGGGTCATACAGAGACTGAACCACTGATCAAGGAGCATGCATGGTCTGCACCTAGACCATCACACATGGACAGGTGTGCAGCTTGCTATATTGGCTTCTTTAGATGTGGGAAATGCGTTTCTGTTTTTCTTTTCTATTCATTCTTTATTCTGTTTAACTTTCTTTTTTCTGTTATTAATTCCCAAGTTTTTAAGTTTTTATTAAATTCTGACAATAGTTCAAGGAATGGCTCTACTAATTTGTAGGGTAAACTAACCATATCAAAAGTTTGTTGTAATAATTGACAGGTAACTTGATAATAACTTGACAGGTAAAATAATATAACAATCTACAATTCAAGTTATTTATAACAAAAGAACAAACACCCAAGCATTTGCTATGTCTGGTCTGGTGAAAACTGGAGTAACAATATTTAAATATTGTTTCAGTTTCTTTCTTTATTTTATGACAGACTATTTGTGATAGTAAAACAAATGCAAGAGCCAAAAGAGTGACAAATTTAGTGGCAAATAAAATGAGTAACCATTTTAATTGTATTCAATTCAAATTTAAATTTTTGAGAAGAACAGTTATTTCTATACCAAACTTCAAATTAAACAATAAGATTTACACTTTTATATATTTTTTTCATCTTCCATCTGTTATTCATCCTATCTTTAACAAGCCATTCTCTCTTTTCATAACAGTGAGCCACTTTTCATTATCAATAATTGTTTCATTGCAAGAGACTTTGAGAAGAGCATCTGCCCTGTGTCAGGACTGGTTGCCCCTTATTGATTCACGTTGTTTCATCTCATGAAGACGTATATGAATATGTTTTCAATATTAGTGTTCTTTTTCAGTGTATCTCTGACTCCGGTTTCCATTTATATAACTCATCTAGACAAGAGTTCATAACATAGTTTCTTATTATTTTTTCTGTGAGACAGTATCTTGATTTTATCTGTGGTCCAAAACTTATGAGCATCTATTGGTGAAAGTAAAGATGGAGTTCCCAGAGTTCTGTAAGTATAAACTCAATTTTGTAACTCGAGTCTTATCGTATCTAAATAAACTAGAAGCAGAAGTAAAGTGCGAGGCTTATCTTTCCCCTGCTGTCAACAAGTGAGAGGTTAGTGTTTCTCGGGAACAATTTGATTATTATATGTCTCAAGGCCAATAGCGTATGGTTAATAATGTCTTGCTGGACTTCATATGTCTTAACTAAAGGATCCATAATTATAAAGAAAATATATTTTGAATTTTCATTAGAGTCTTCAAGGCACATGTACTTTAGTTCCATATTATTTCTAGGGAATTGTTTTTCTTTACTTTTCTTTAATAATCTTAGCATACCCTTATTTTAGTGTTCTTTAAATGGATTTATTCATTACAATTTCAACTGCTTTTAAATTCCATTAACATTTTCACCTGAGTTTGTCTGGGAAATAATATTAAGTGAACAATGAGAATGAGTTTGGGATGAAAACAGGCAAAATTAAATAAGATCCATATAAAACATAAAGGAATAAAATTTGTACTTAAAGTAAAATAACAGTGTTTCCATTAAGAACATTACATTCACCATAAAATATAAATTGGAAAAGGGAAAATGAAATACAAAACTCTGTGATGAGTGTGAGAATCATCATGCTTTATTACTTCATAAGGTAGAAAAAGACACAATTAAGTTAAAGATTTTACCTTATTAGGATGACTTTCCATGTGAGACATTCATGTCTATATTTAAAAGAATAAACATCCCCTGGAGGGGGAGACCTGGTGGCACTCAGAGGAAGGACAGCAGGTTACTGAGAAGAGACTTGATACCCTATGAGCATATACAGGGGGAGGTAATCCCTCTCAGGAACAGTCATAGGGGAGGGGAATAAGGGGAAACTGGAAGGGAGGGGAGAATGGGAGGATACAAGGGATGGGATAACCATAGAGATGTAACAAGAATAAATTAATTTAAAAAATCTTTCTAAAATAATGATAAAATGTGTAATAAACACTGATTTACCTCTTATTGCTTAAATTTGTTTTCTCTCCTAAAGACTTACATTATCAGGTTTTCAATATTAGTGTTCTTTTTCAGTGTGTCACTGACTCTAGTTTCGATTTATATGTTCCATTTGGACAAGAGTTCAGATTATAATCTCAGAATTCAGGAGACCTTAAGATGAAGAACCTTCTCATTAAAAAAAAAAAAAGTTGTCATCCCAGCTGAAAAATGCTTTAGCATATATGTTCTCCGTGCTTTATATTTTCTCTCCCATCATTGAAGCTGTGGGACAAACGAGGAAAGTGACTTTAGTTATATTCTGACAGAGAGGAGACCCAACTTGATGCCGAGATCCTGCTCCCTCACAGAGTAAGACAGGACGGCTTTAATACAAACACTTTAGAATTGAATATTTCCTGTCACAGTGGACCAGTCTGATGCCACTGAAGCAATGGTCTTTACTTTGATGTGGGCACCTTTTTTGTGGTAATAATTTATTTATTCTTTGATTCACATTCCCAGCTGCTGTTGAAAGATGAGGTCTTCTAATTGCAGAGCACTTCTTAATTTCTATTTCCACTTCACAGCCCCCTGACATCCTTAGATGATTGTAGTGGGTGGTTCACAAACACTGGCTAATTAATGACTCAGTCTAGATAGAAAGCCTTGAAGGAGTCTGGACTAGTCATACCCACAGACTGAACTGGTAAAAATGCCTCCTTCAGAAGAAAATAAAGCACAGCTTAGAAAATAAGCCACTAATCTTCATCGCTAAAACTTTTCTAAGGCCAAAGAATATTATGATCATTGTCAATCAATATTCTTTATAAGCATGTAAATCAGGCCTGCAGGATAAAAGTCTCTAATTACTTAAAACTTTAACTTCTTGATGTGATCCTAGGTGGACTACAAATGCCATATACTAAGGTAAAATATAACCACGGAAGGAACCAAATCTACACATATGTTTTACACAAAAGATACCAAAAGTAACATTTTACAATAGATGCATTCTACGGAGAACAACGTGTTTAAAATCTATGTGAACAATTTTCCAACATATTAGAGGCCATACTGGTTTTGATAAAAAAGGAGTATACGAACATCTAATTTCCCAGTAAAATATAATACTGGTATATATCTGAATTGTGAATATTAGCAGTCATTTGCGAAACAAAATTTTTAAAAATGGTGAATAGAAAAACATTCTACTAAGAAAGTGATTATATTTATGTTTCTAAATTTACTTTGGCTAAGTACTGGCAAATATGACAATGCCATTATTTTATCTTTTGGAAATATAAACATTTGGTGCTTCTTTCTTAACTTGGTTTCAAGTGAGGAAAGGAAAATTATTTCGTGATGAAGCCTGTGTGAACTGTAATATGAAGCATGAATACGAGGTAGAATGATTTCAGAAGAAAGCTTGACAGTATAATTGTGAAAAAAGTTAATGGAAGGTGAGTGAGTCTTTGCATTTCACCTGAATGTTCTCTCTTTCTCTCTCTCTCTCTCTCTCTCTCTTTCTCTCTCTCTCTCTCTCTCTCTGTCTCTCTCTGTCTCTTTCTCTCTCTGTCTCTCTCTCTGTCTCTCTCTCTCTGTCTCTCTCTCTGTCTCTTTCTCTCTCTGTCTCTCTCTCTGTCTCTCTCTCTCTGTCTCTCTCTCTCTCTGTCTCTGTCTCTCTCTGTCTCTGTCTCTCTCTCTGTCTCTGTCTCTCTCTCTCTGTCTCTCTCTGTCTCTCTCTCTCTCTCTCTCTCTGTCTCTCTCTCTCTGTCTCTCTCTCTCTGTCTCTGTCTCTGGTCTCTGTCTCTCTCTCTCTCTCTGTCTCTCTGGACTGCGGAAGGGAAGACTGAGTCACTAGATATGCAAACATGATGAATATCTACTAAGGAAAGAGGTCCCCACAATTGTTGCTGTTATTCTATCATCTTTTCTTCTCACATTCTGACCTAAAACAAGGGACACACAAAGACAGCTAAGCAGTAAGAGGTAAGGAATAATAACCAAAACAAGACCAAAAACCTAGAAGGTAACTTGCTGAGAACGTGATATTGGAAGTAGTGTTCTAAATGACACATAGTAAAATCACATGCACCGAGTTTTCAGCTCTCTAGTTATTTAATTATATTATTTCCTTTAAGAAACTGAAGACAGAATTACTGATTGAGTGATGGATTACCTATAGCTCTTGAACCACCTGAGTTTCAGTTGGCAAAATAATGATTGTAATATTTGTTAACACAGAGAATATTTAACACAGGAAGTAGCTATCCAGGTGTGGAAATGAAAATAACAACAACAAAGAGTAGAGGCAAAAAGTCCATGAATACCTAGGTAGTACATCTGTGAAAAAAAAAAAATCACAAGTAAGAAGGAATTCCTGTTCAGAATGACTACACTACCCATGACACCAGGAGAGTGCAACAGAGAATGACTGTGCCACATCCAGTACCCGTGCCTGAGTGATGGTGAATGAAAGAGCCTGAGAAAGATGACACATTTCCCTGCTCCAGTTCCACCAGTTTTCCATTTCCAGGCTCTATTGTCAGAACCATCAGGAAGCCAGAAAGGGAAGGGGAAGTGCAACATGCAGAGCTCCATCAAGGGAGTCACAAAGCTGGAGGGCTTGGAGTTGACAAATAATAGCTTACTTAAAGCACTGGCATTTAATTATGGGCATTACGATGCGGTGACTGATAGGCTCCTTTTGAACTAAATCATATTATTTGGGGAAGAAGGGATGGAACTTGAGTTCTGATTGCAGAAATAGCTCTAAGCCTAGTGAGAAGCTGTGTGTCAGGGACTTCTGAGAATAGGAGCAAAACATACAATGTTCAAAGCATAACTTTGTCATCTAATCTCCTCTTTTTAGTTTTCTTGGAAAATAATCACTTCCTCAGTGGTTCAGTGACATTGTGTAGAAAACTGACCTGATTTTCTAATGCACTGCATTCTCTGCGTAAATATATGCTAACACCACACAGGACCTCGCTCTGTTTGTTATGCCTCATCCATCACGGAATGGTTAACTTGTACATTCATCTTTTAAAACTAATAATGAATTTCTAAAACCTCTTAAACGGGTTTAAGTTCCGTAATCTATTTATTGAACATGGCTGCAATGAAAAATTAATTATTAAACAAGATCCTTGGGAAGATTTCAGCAGCCTTGTCACCCATGCCTGAGATTGATAACATGTCAGTTTCCAGACCAGGGAGGGCAGTGACAACTCTCAAATTTAAACCTGGAAAGGTCATGTTAAGCATGTCTTGGCATAAGCCGCATTTTTAATTTATTTTTTATTAAATGTTAGATAGAATAAATTCATCCATGCCTCTCAAACACAGCCTGATTAAATGAGCTGGCACTCTTTCAATTGTAAAGGCTGGTTATGGCTTCTCAAGGACACGGGAAATGCTGAAGCGTAAGACAACAGTAAATACAAAATGCAGACGAGGTGGACAGTGATATATTCCCAAGCACCATGGGCGAAGGGAGATTTTGCAAATTGCTGAGGCTAACAAAACATGGGCAGCACCATGTTTCCCAAATGCTAAATGCACCTGAAGCCAGAGGCTGAGCTGGAGAGCTGGGGCAGGGAAGTTGCTGCCTCCAAGAGCAAAAACCACAATAATAACAGCCAATCCATACAGAGGAGGATGAAGTTGAGCTTGGCAATTAGTAACTAGTTTTCAAATCCCAAAACTGTGCCTTTGGATTAAGAGTTGGGAGAATTTTTCAATACTTATGGGAGTTTTCAGTGATGATAATGGAAAGAACATTGTTTTATGGTGTGGTCCTATGTCAAATACCACTGTTCTGTGATTGGGGCCTCTTAAAGGCACAGCTCAACCTTAATCTGTACGGTGATGAAAAAATTGTTCATATCAAATGCTTTCAACTGGGTCATAGAGAATCAACTGTTCAGAATACTGCAATCAAAAAACAAACAAAACAAATCAAAGCAAAACTCTGTGGTCTCCTAAATCTGGCTTTAAAACCTCAGTGAACAAAATTACAACTCACTAAGATCTAGCTGGGCCACAGTATTTGAAAACTGACAAATAACTTCCTTGTAATGCATCAGACCTCTGTATGCTCCCTTACAGTGCACCTAATTCCTGACTTCTTTTATTTTCAGCTGCTTAACAATATGTCCTCTATAGTGATTTAATGAGGTAAATTTGAGCAACAAGGAACATATTCTCTGTCTTATCTGAGATACAAGAAATGTGCTGTAAGATGCAGCACGGAACCTCATAGATCCTTGTGTCTTGTGTGTCAGATGTGAGAGGAGGACATCCCAATCCAGCCAAAGCACTCCAAATTCTCTCTCTCTCTCTCTCTCTTTTTTTTTTTTACACATTATACAGTAAGCCTTAGTGTTAATTCTCATCTACTTCCAAAAGAAGCTTTTTTGATGAAAGAAGCTTACATATGCATACAGGAATATGATATTAGGAATCCAGTTATTGCTATGTTCAGTTAGCAGAATAATATTAGTAAGAATTCCCTTAGGCTTATAACTCAACTAGTCTCTGGTTCCTGGCTTTATTAACAATGTCAAGTATGAAGTTCATCTCATAGAATAAGCCTTAAATCCAATGAAATTGTTGTTTGTTGCTCCCATAATTTTTGTGACACAATTGTGCCAGTGACTATATCATGCAGGCAGATCACAACTAGAGTTAACTAGATTCATAGCTAGGCACAACTGATGATGACTTCAAATGACCAGGAAATGGCTTTCATTTGTACTTTTCACTGAATGCTACCTTTTTTGCCAAGTTATGATGGGCAAGGGCTATAGATTCTTGCCCTCTCGGAGATTACATTTTACAATAGATGGAAATAAATATTTTATAATGCCCTATCTGCTGTAGAATCTTTGTACAAAATGCTAAAGAAAAAACCCAACCCTTTGTTCAGTGTATTATTCTAGATTCATTGATAAAGTACTTTATATAAAGCCATTGCAGTTTAGGACTAACAATGTTGAAGAGTTGATGGCAGGGTGAGAGCTATGTGTTAAGATGGTAGCAGAATATAAGCAGGTATGCAAGAGGCTGGATATTTGGGAGGTGAGCTAGAAACACTCACTCATTCTTTTTAAGAGTGTAGAGGCTTGGATGTAGCTCAAATGACTAAATGTCTTCCCAGTAGGCATGATGTCCTCAGTTGAAGACTCATCATAATACTGGGCATAATAGCATCTGGCAGTAACACCATCATTAAGGAGGCAGTAACAGGAGAATCAGAAATTAAAGGTCATCGTTAGCTACACAGTATAAGCTCAAGGCTAGCTTAGAATGTATGAGACCCTATTTTGTTTTTCATTTTTATTATGTTTCTTTTTTAACCTATATATTTATATTATTGCACATGAATAAAATAAACTATATACAACAGGAAGAACCACAAGACAATCAGAATTATATAAATGTTACGTACATAGTGATTTGGCTATTTGTATTTGGCAAACTTGAAGTAAATATCTTTCTTATCTTGTTGGGTCAAAATTTCTGAATGAAGATCAATATCTATCATATCTCATATCTATTAACTTAAAACATCTATCTTGATCTAAAAGCAACTTCCTCTAACATACTAAGCTTAATTGTAAGACTAAGCTATCTGGTCTTCAACCACATCAGAGATTTGAGAGGAAATAAAACTTAAATATCTGAGTGAATAGGAAGTGCAGGTTAGCAGCTTCCAAATGAAAAAATGACTGAGACATTTTAATGCCTGAACAGTCACCCAACACTCTCTGTAATGTTGGTGCATCATCTTCGGCCTTCTAGCCCAAGATATATGACGGACATATTGGCGAGGCAGGAACTACGGAGGACTTGTTTACCCTGTCTTGGCAGATTTGACTGTCAACTCTGCCTGCATCTAATCTTCTCATCATCTCAAGGTCTTAATTGTTACTCACAAATAAGGTTATTTTAATTCAATGATATTGAATTTTGTATAGTGATGCAAGTCATGGTCATGTCTAATTTTAACACAAGAATATATATCCTGGGTCTAATAGATAATATGATTCTATAGATATATAAATTAAAGTAGTTAAATAAGGTCTTCAAAAGTCTCAGAGATCTATAGAATATGTCATTTAAAGATGTTTTTATTATTCTAAAGATTCTTTGACAACAAGACAAGTTAACTCCTGGCAACACCTGGCCTGCTTCAAAGAAGGTGATGAGCATCAAAGAAACTCCTATTGGAGTGGGTTTCAAATATGGCAAACCAGCCACTGGAAAAATTGCCCTAGTTTGCCATAGACAGAATTCTGCCTGAAAATCGGCAATCTTAGATGAGACTCTATGTTAAGGAAACAAAACCAAAAGGTGATATTGTGATAATGGAATTTGAAAACTGGTCTGTCTCTAAATGAAAACTCCATTCATTCATTGAATTCTTTTCTTTTTTATGGGGAAACAGAAAGAAAGGTATATCAGAAAGGTAGTAGTAAAGAAAGGGAGAATGGAGGATAGAGGGGGAAGGAGAATGTTGAGGAAAGTCCTGGACCAGCTTACATGCCACACTAGAATATGATAAAGACAAGAATGGGCAGTTTTCTTATTCATAACATTCACAAAGGAATCACCGAGGTACAGTCAGTGCTTTTGAACCATGACTGCTAATAAATACTACACACCTAGAAAACAGAGTGGCATGGGGAATTTTGATTTGAAGAGTGAAATATACTGGAGAGCCACAGAAGGCCTTAAGGGTAAGGAAGAAATAATCAAGTTTAAAGAAGAGAAACTCTGTCCACAGATGAAAACAGAAGATTCTGAGGCCTGAGGGAAGAACCAAAACATTTAGACTATCACAGCCATATAAGATATTTGAGTATTGTTTTTTTTTAAGGAGTCGATACAACTAAGGAAATATTTGTACTAACATCTTGAAAACTAGATTTGTTTCTTTATAAACCTGATTGAATAGGTGTGATCTTTAAACCACACACCTCATTATTAATAATTATAAATTACTTACTTTTAACTCTATTTTTTTCTCTGAGCTTCAAACTCTCCCTGAAGTATATTCTGCCTATTATGATACTAATTTACATGGATAACATATTAATAAATAAAGTGCTAAATTAGATCTATAGTGCCAGAGACCTCAATTCTTTTTTCTTCTTTCAATTTGACAAAATAAATCAAACTTTTTGGGCTAACAATTGACATAGTAAACATACATACACACACACACACACACACACACACACACACACACACACACTGGACACCCTCTCAGTCACAAATGCCTAGTAGTCCATTAAATATCCCTCACAACTACCTCCATATAATTCTCAGTTTAGCTACGTGCCATTCTTTCACTATGAGCATTGTAAGTCAGGCTTAGTTGCCTTTCCTCTCTGCAGGTCACCTTGTTCTTCAATCCATTTTCCTATGGCAGCCTCTGTGGCTTCTATATGATAAAAGAGCTAAATTAAAAAGCCAAATGATTAAACACAATGTATCAAGCAAACCGTGTATTCAGCTAATCATCAACTGTAATATAAGCAAAGTAATGAATAAGAAGCCACATTTGCAATGGAAACCCTTTCTTCCATCATTCTTGTGTGGACATTTTGGGAACCTGTCCCTCCTCTGCTTTGACGCAGACTAAGGCATTTATTCGTTTGGACTCTGCCTGACAAACTCTTACTCATACTTCAAGGCCCAGTTCATACATCATTTGAGCTCTGTACTCAATCAGTTTAGGGAGAGATTCAGACAAGGTTGAAATACAGGCTTCAGTCAGCAGCAAACGTGAGAAACATTGGTAATAGATGAGGGAAGAAAAACACCACACAGAAAAGGAACTGAAGTGAAATAAGTACAAACTCCCTTAGACATCTAGGCCTGTTTTTCAAATTCTTTCTATATATTTTGCAATTTTAGATGAAACCGATTAAAAAGCCAAGGAAATAAGTAAATTGGCATCATTTCCATTCTGCAGTCATATTTCTCAGAAAATAAATTTCACATGGAATGGAATTAATACCCCCTTATATAAAAGGGACTAAAACAGTCTTGCTTTTTTATAAGTGGGTTTAATTTTAGTTCAAGAACAAATAACTTAATTTATTGTGTTTTTAAATAATTCTGAGATAAGAATCAAATATCAAAATGTTTCCTTAAAGTAGAAAATATTAATTTCCTGGTACATTTAAGGTTGCAAAGTCATTTATGTAAAATTTCTCTTAGTATTATTGATTTGAACTAAGTCCTTAGCATAAGCCTGTCAGGTTTCTCCATACTTAACATCTTCTGCTCATTTACAAAGTGACAAATGTCATTACAAAGTGGCAGTTGTGACAGCCATTACAACTGCTCACATTTTGTCAAAGATTAAACTAAGACTTCCAAAGTCAAACTATCTTGCCGAAGTCACGCAGCTAATAATTTCAACACTCAATTATGTCTGTCTCATTCAATTCCTTATTTTCTAACTATCAAGTGGATAGGATAGTTCTTAAAATCACCTTAAGGACAGAAAGAGGGAGATGTCTGAACAAAGATTCAAAGACTTTTTTTTCACCACAATGGTTTGTGTGAAACAAAATAATAATTTTAATGCTATGTATGATACTTAAATGTAGGTCTATGAGGTCTTTAGAATTATGCCCCCTGAAGACATGAACCCATAATAAGGAATAAACTAATCTCTCTGTTAATCTAGATTTGACTTTGTGTCATCCTCATTGCCTACAAAACAAGAGGGAAGTCCCAGAATAGGTAAGTGAAAGCTTGTTCCCTAGCTGACAAAGTCTGAGGATGCTCTTGGTACAGCATCCTAAGTACCTAGGAGAGAATGTCAATCCCCTTGGTTTAATTAGGATCAGTGTTGTTTGGCTCTGACTGAAAGTCAAAGAGAGAGAGCAACAGGATCCAAATGTAGACGGAATCGGCAAGCAGACAGGCTGCGTACTCCTAGAGGGCAAAGCAAGAGTCCCCTGTGGAATGAGTGAATTCTGGGTACTCAATCAAATATAAACCTTCCCAAGCCTATATAGCTTTCCAAAAACATGGAACCATTTGTCATATTAAAGGATTTATTGTCCTATTTTAATTTTCATTTTTATCAATATAAGAGAGTACAAGTACTGTACTAGAGAGGATGTTTAAAAGTTATTCATTCTTGAAAAATATTTAGAAAGAATCAATATTTAAGTTAAAATACTTATAAAGACAATGAATTTTACTTAATAAACAAATAAAGAAGTGCAGGTCACCGAGAAGAGACTTGATACCCTATGAGCATATACAGGGGGAGGTAATTCCCCTCAGGAACAGTCATAGGGGAAGGGAATAAGGGGAAAATGGGAGGGAGGGGAGGATGGGAGGATACAAGGGATGGGATAACCATTGAGATGTAACAAGAATAAATTAATAAAAAAAAAAGAAGTGTAGTCATATATAAAAATGCTACTTGTATCTTATTTATGAAGCTCAATGTTCCTATACAAAACTAAAATTTTCCACTTTTTATCATTTACAACATGAAGTTTGAGGAAATAGTGCTAAGAAATTATGCATTTGGGGGCTGAATAGATGCCTTGGTTGGTAAAACTGGTGTCTTGGGATCCACACGGTAGAAGGAAAAATCAGAATCCATCTATGTTATTCTCTAATATTATATGAGTATAGGCCTATGTGTTTACTAAAAAATAAATGCATTAAATAAAATGGTAGTGATAAAGTGCATATTTTGTTCTCAGTTGTAATTTCAAGCAAATGTGTTAACATAGTAGATAAGTGAATTTCCACTATTAAATGTCTTTAACTTTAGTTTTGCATGAAAAGACCTAAACTACACTATCATTTTCTGAAATATAAATGATAGAATAACCATGAAAAATAAAATTGTTATCAAATGTGTAGTTTTCTGTGTCAATATACTCACTATAGAACATTCCATAGTGAATATAAATCTGCTTTGGATAAATGGAAAAAGGGTTCATTGTCTTCCCAATATAAGACAAATACAATGGATGCAAAGTGCTCCTCAATAGATAAATGTACAAAAATTATATATTTAGTGAGAGCAATACTCAAGTATAACCAAGATCAATATTTTAAAAAATGAAAGAGTACCAAAGATGACCATTCTGTTCCAATATTAATTGTACTATTGATTGAAAATTGAAGAAATCAAATGTGCTTTTTTCCCCTCTGTTTTGAAATAGCAGTTTTTATACTCTATGTATTAACACTGGTTCCCTTGAAAAAGAATTAGTGGTATGTCTAGTCCTCTTTCTGAAAAACTCACTTTCATAGCAAGGCTACCCTCATAAGAAACCAATTAAACTTCTGTGAACCTTTCTTTTGTCCTGTGTTTACTTTCTGATGCCACTTTTAATTGCTCAGTTTGTTAGTCTATTTTTGGTTCCACTTGAGTATTTTCTGAATTGTGTAGGAGAATGACAACTTATCTAAACATTGAAAATGAGACTATCTATCTGTCTCTTTCCTTTGTAGCCATCTACATTTGGGCTGTGGTATAGTGTCTGTGTATTCATTAGGCCTACATCATGTTTTTCCATGTTAAATATCAAAAACAGAAATCACTTTTAGTCAGAAATTATTTCAGTGTAGCATGCCTCAGTTTATGGCACCACCTTAACTGCATGCTGAAACATGCTATGGGTTTCTACATAGGTTCCCAAAGTAATAGGTTGACCTGTTTCATCTATAAGTCATTATCACAAATGTATAATACATGCATACATATATACATACATGCATACATACATATTCATATGAAAAGTACACTATATTTAGAGCTCTATCCTTGACAACAAGTGTATTTTTAAATCTTATACTATATTTTAAAAGAATATCTCCAAGTTTAAAAAATCGCATTCGAATCTTTACACTGAGCTGAAAATAACAGTTCTGACTTTAAAATTTTAAAAATAAAAATAAAGACCAGGGGTGTAACTTGGTTGTTAGAAGGAGGCTCACATGAAGTCCTGAATTCAATCCTTTCTGCCAAAGAAACAGGAAGTGGCAGTATCACTTAGCCCAGAGATGGGGATACAAAGGCAAGAAGACCAGAAGATCAAGGACACCCTCTGCCCTCTGCCACACATAGAATTTAAGGCCAGCCCAAGATAGAGACCTTGTCAAAACACACACACAAACACACACACACACACACACACACACACACACACACACACACACACGACAAGAAATGTTAGGCAAACAGATCAAGATCTCAATATTGAGGCCAACCTGAGTTATGGGATTTTAGCATTGCCTTAAAGGTAGAAAAGAAAAAAAAAAAAGAAAGAAAGAAAGAAAGAAAGAAAGAAAGAAAGAAAGGGGAATAAAAGAGAACAACACCTTGAGGTTTTAAAATTTTCATTTATAGTACAATTATTAAAGTGTAGGCCTCTATTGTAATTTGTTTTCTGTTGCTTTTATAAACTCCATAGCCAAAAGCAGAGACCAGTGAGGAACATGACTTACTATCGTGTTTCCAGGCTTAGGTTCATCTGTCTTTCTTACCGTTCCCAGGCCCACCTGCCTATGGATGGTACCACACAGAGTGGGCAGGGTCCTCCTGCTTCAATTAATATTTGACAACATCCTTTACAGGGATGCGTCCCAAGGATGCAGTTCCTCAACTGAAGTTCCTCTTTCCTTGTGCTTCAAGTTGACAACAGAAGTTAACTTTAACAACTTTGTTTTTTTGAAGTGATTATAATGACAGAAGTTTATTTTTGTATTTCAATCTTTTATTCTATCTAGGGATACATATGGAGGCTGTATTTTCTTAATTGTAACCAGATGTTGGTAGATGCACAAATTATTAGATAAACCTACCATTTCTAGATTTAGAATGTATAAAGCAGCTTCAAATCCAATTATTGAAATGAATGCAGAAGGGTAACCAATATAGTTTGAAGCAGGACCTTCATATATTGAAAAAAAAAAAACTAAAACAAAACACAACAAATAAACGAACAAAAAGTCCCAACTGAAAAATAAGTCATGATATTCTCAAGATATTCTACTGTGGAGTCTATCCACTATAATGACAAAATTAGCTAAAAATTTACAGGAACTATTTTAATGATCACAATTCATTATTAGAAAATAGGATGGGAAGAAAGAGCCTTCATTTAAAAAGTCATCTCTTTAGAAGGTGTAAGGTCTGTCATGAGCTCTCCATACTGCTGGTCTCCAGGAATGGCTACGGATGTGGCATTTTCCCACATGCCAAGGAGATCTCAAGACGGAGACACTCTCTGATAAATCTTCCCCATAGTCCCATTAGCTTTTTTGAAGTTCTTTGAGAAACTGAAAAGAGAAAAATACCAGTGAAAAATATTCCTATTTTGTAGTGTGGTGTTATCAGGCCCTGATTTATTCCCTACCAAGGAGTAGCTCAGAGGGAAAATATTAAGGGTTTTTCTTTGATACACATAAGCTTGTATTAATTCATCATCATGCTATATATTTATTCATTTATTTCAACATTTTAATGGCCATGATTAAAGTTTTATTAAATGAATTTTTACTTTTTAAATTTAAATCTAATGCCCTTGAAAAATTGGGGAAGTAAGGATTCAGGAGTAGGTTGTCTTGGTCACTCATGACTCCTAAGAGGATTTCTTAATCAACTGCATGTCTGTCATTTTCTTCAGTGCAAAGTTGAGAGAATATTTAAAAATTCATGGAATCAAGGAGATGATTACCTTTGATACATCTTTTATTTAAGATGTTAACAATAATAGAATATACATACGTAGTTTAGTGATCACTATTATGATTTTCCAATTAATTTTTATATTGAAGTCTTCCATTAAGGTTTATAACTCTTTCAAATCTGTTATATAATGTCAATGTTCTTTTGAGAGAGATCTCAACACTGTATTGAGAGAGCATAGAATGTGTAGCAGGTGTTTTCTGTTTTTAAATCTTACTGACAATTACCTGGGTTATTGGAATAAGACAAGCAGAGTGGCAGGAATTTTTCTAGGCAGAAACAGCCATATGCCTTCTGTAATGAGGATCAAATTTACAACCGTAAAACTTAGATCTCTTTGGAAGTGGACTAGAGAGTGGCAATTGTGTTTGTCAATATTTTTTGACTTGCAAGTGCCCTCCACAGGCTTGTGTTTTGAACACTCAGTTCCTAGACTTTTGTGGAAGTTTAAAGCAGAGGGTTTTAGGGGGAATGAAAGTCCCACAGGAAAAGTAAACCTCCCCTTCCAGCTCTTAAAATACTTTTAAAAAAATCTGTGTTTTTGGCAGCATTAAGTACAAGATGTAAGAGGTTTTTCATACCTTCCCAGTGCCATGAATTCCATCATGCTTCTCCTCAACACAATATGATGTATCAAATTTACTCTGAAACTAGTATCTGAAGTAAACAGTTCTCTCTTAATGGCACTTGCTTCGTTTAAAATAAAATGTAAATATTATAGGGATATAGTTCAGTTGTAAAGCCCTGAGTTTACTCAAGTAGCAAAAGCAACCAACGAAACAAAACAAAACAAACAAACAGACAAAAAAAACAAAACAAAACAAAACAAAAAAACAAAAACAAAAACAAAGAACAAAAGAAACTTCCTGGATATTTGTCTATTCTTCCACATTATGTGTGTATTATCATGTCAGGCATCCTACCCAATGTACAGTTCTACTTCACTGCCACCAATCTACTCTATCGGAATGTCTTATTATCTGTTCTATTACTGTGAAGAGGCACTCTGACCAAAGCAACTATCAAAAGGTATTTAAGTGCAGACTCCTTACAGTTGCAGAGGCTTGGCCCATTTTGATCATGGCAGGGAACATGACTGTATACATGGCACTGGAGTAGTATCTGACAGCTACGTCCTAGTCCACAGAGATAGAGAGGCTTAGAAAGAGACACACAGAGAAAGAGATACACAGAGAGAAACAGAGAGAGAGAGAGACAAGAGACATACAGAGACAAACATAGAGACAACGAGTGACAGACACAGACTGGGAGACAGACAAGGACAGAAAGAGAGAGAGAGAGAGACTGGGCTGGGCTTGGCTTTTAAAACCTAGAAGCTCATCTCTAGTGGTAACACACTTCCTTCCTTCAGTCAGGCCACACCTCCTAATCAGTCTGAACCTTTAAAACAGATTTAAACCTTTCAAACAGATCCACTCCCTGGGGACTAGGTATTCATATATATATATATATATATATATATATATATATATATATATATATGCCATAAGTGACATGCCCATTTAAACCACAGGGACCTTGCTCTTTCTGTAGTATAGCCTTTGGGTTAAATTAAACCATGAAAATACCATACAGTGTTGTTAGGTGAAGCTTTCACAGATAATCTGCATGTTTTTAAACAATATTGTATAGGATTGCGTTTAATTAAAGGACAACCACATTCTTTCAGTAAAAGCCAAGAATGTCGAAAGAATTTAGCACCTTCTGACTGAAATAAGGCAGCTTGCTTTTCAGGCATTTAGCCCTGTCCCATATTACACAATGTCTTTAGACAAAGAGTGAAGTGAACACATCTGTAAAAGGCTGCAGTAGGCAGTGTTAAAGAGCAGGATTAAAATTGGATCCCATGAGGCATAATGTAAGAATGGCTTTAGTTCAAGCCCTAATGTAATGGGCTTTATTTGGATATGCAGGCGGGAAGATGGAGTGATCTAAAACATAGAAACCGTAAGAGACATACACTCAAGTAATCCAGGTCATTGGTTCTGAGTCCTGTTTAAACTGATCACAATTACCTGGGGAACTTATTAAAAATACTGATTCCCAAATTTCAACCACTAAAGATTTTATTGATGAGATGTAGGAATAAGTATTTTTAGCTATCCCTGGTGAGTTTTTACAGAACTTTCTGCTCCAGTGCTTGGACCATCATTTCAAAATCAATAAACTAAAAGAAAAGAGAAGTTTAATGGAGAAAGATATTTTTTAAACATATTTTAAAAGTTTCAGTTTTGTAAGTTGAATTAACATAATTCATTATTTGAGGTACTGTTTTTATATCATTTTTAGCATCTGTCATAATAATATTACCTAAGAGAAATGTACATATACCACAGACATTTACATTAATATCTTTAACAAATGGTAACAAAAAATTTTAAAAATATAAAACTTTATGTTCTTTCTAAACTACAGAAAACAATTTGTAGGACAATTATGTAATTTCAAACAGAAATTACATTTACAAAAAGGTAAAAACCTAAGCCTAATTTGTTATCAAATGTTAAACCCAGAATACATTTATAACCCAATAGTATGCCCACTGTGTGAATGTAGTGTGCTGTGATGTTTCAGAGAACATAAATTTATCTGCAATAAATTTTATGATATTTCTCATATGTATTATATAGCACACAAATGTTTAGGCAGAGAAAAGTTAATTACCACATAACTTTTTATAAAAACATCTAAGTTAGCAAATATTTAAGTGTATTTATATACAAATATAAAGACTAAAAGAAGAAAATAAAAATATTATCTAAATATTGTAATATTTTTATGGATTTATAGAATTTATTTTCAAGATATGAATATAAAAAGTAAAGGTGGATTAATAAAATTATCTTAAAATGCTCTGTACAGAGAAAAACTACTCTTTCAAGTCAATTGTTTCTGCCCTAATTGAAGATATTCAATATTCGATTGTTAGCCTTCCTGAACTCTTGAAAGAGTGGCCTATAGAAAATCAGGAATAAATAATTTTCATTCTCTTTCTCAGCAAAATGTTGTTAAATAGACACTGTGATGAGATTTTAAAGGTGAGTTAAATAAGAACCCAGTGTGCCTACAGAGTTATTCACTTTGCTTCCATGATTTTTGTTGTGACAAGAGTCGATCAGTAATTTCTGTGACCATCCCCAGACTTATGGATTGGAGCCGTCTTGCCTATGGCCTAAATATTTATGCATAATAGCATAGGTCATTGTGAGTATATTACATTGTTAATGATATAATGTATTGATATATTTGTTTTTTAATACCTAGGTTATGAAAATGCTTTTACACTCCATAACTTCCCCTAAAGTAATGTCTTCTAATTTTATATCCACATCCAACATGAAATTCAAGTATATTTATCATATATTTGCTCTAAAAGAATAAATAAATGATGGGGTTTTTTTTTTCACTAAATTTAGACTTGATTCCAATTACTGTTAAATATAAATTTTGGAACAAACTCATAAAAGAAATTCATAATAGTACAGAAAAAGTAATGCAAGGCTCCCAATGCATTCTGTTTTTGTTTATATTTTTCCTAGCAGTTGAAATTGCTAGAGCCTATTCAACGTTACTGGGAAGCAAAAACGTGACTTCCAACAGTGGGATTTCTTTTAAGTACCAGCTACTCGCTGGGGAAAGAGCCGTATCACATTTCTTTTCTATGACAACAATTTTAAAGGGAGAAATCAGCTTCTATGCAATCTATAAAAATGTTGGTTTATACTTTGTGAGGGGAGAATGGAGTGTAATTACATGTTTTTTCTATTATATTATTATTCCCCATATATGGTAAGTTTGAGGCTAATCCTTCACCAAACTGCCATCATCTTTAGCCTTTGAGCACTGTATACTTTTGCCTTAGATTATCTCATTAATTTATCTGTCTCTTTTTGTCAACACAAAATGCTATAAGCCACCCCTAGTTACTAATTATACCTTCTATGTCCACCAAGCTATATTTCATTACTTTCATCGTTGATATGAAAGGATACCTGTGATCTTTTACTCATCCTTAAGCTCTCTTATACGCAATAGATACTGATTATATCAAATAATTTCTTGTTTCTTTGTGTATTTATTTATGTATTATACCAACTCTCTTAGTTTATTTTTCTGTTGCTAGGATGAAATACACTAACAAAGGCAGCTTCAAGTGTTACTGTTGCTCATAGATCAAGGGCACAGGCCACCAATATAGGGAAGTCAATGTAGCAACCGCTTGACACACAGCATCCCAAAACAGAAACACTTGTGTGCAGTTCACTTTCTCCTCTTTATACTACTGTGAATCCCAACTAGAAAACAGAGCCACATGAGATGTGTACATCTTTTCACCTCAATGAATCAATAACCCAGACAATGGGACCTTTGCAATGGACTGCCTCTGAAGTGATTCTCGATCATATAGATTTGTTGCTGGAATGAATTTCCATAGGATCCATGTAAAGCATCATTTATTTAGCCTCTAGTTTAAGGAAAAACTCTAATTTTTAAAAAATTATGTGAGTTATCACAAAACTAGTCTTTTATTGAAGGCAGTTCAGAACCTAGTTTACAGGTTCAGTGATTACCACAAAGGTGCACATCTGTATTATCTCACTCTAGCCCTCTCCTTCTCCCATCCAGGATCCAGTTCTGAAGACTGTACACAGGATATACAAAGGTAGAGATTTAGCACTGAGCACTCGCTTTACCTGGTGACAGGGTGTTAGTTGTTTAGGCTAACCTTGAACTGCCCTTGTAACCCAGGAACGTCTTTAACTTGGAATCTTTCAGGCTCAACCTCCTGAGTACTGGAACAGTCCTGTACCACCAGGCTTAGCTCTAATATATATTTCAATTACCTAGACACCATAGGAAATCAAAGGCGACAGGCTTCAGTTTACAGGTTAGACTTCCAGAGTCATGTGCTAGAGTTTTGATAGCTTCCAATTTTAATTTGAGTAGTATAGTTCAGACCAAGGTTCTAGGCTCCTCTTCAAGGATTTTGGAATGACGTGTAACTTGTGCCAAGTTGACTCAATTGATCATGGTGTTTGGTGTGCATTTCTCTTGACAGACAGGTTTATTTATCATGAATGTGGTACCTAAACTTTAAGGCTCCAATTTTCTCATGCCTCCTAGAATGTTGGAACACTTTTGAAAAGCTTTGTTTTGTTTGTGAAAGAACTCTAAAAGCATTTATTCTTTAAGTCATGTGGGTTTGGATCTCCAAGATGTTGTAAGCATGCAGGGTTCTGGGATGATTTATGAACATATTAAAAACCTTTTCATTTCTTTGTCCTGTTAGACCTGCTTCCTCTATTTAGTATCTTTATCTATCATCCCATATTTGCTTCTCTTCCATGGCAGTTTCTTCTCATCTTTTAATGTCAAGACCATTTCTTTATTTACTAGATTAATGTGCAGCTGCTGGCTTTGAGTGTTTTTCACAAACAGTCTACTACTGGGATACATACCCAGCTAAATAATACGTTTTATATTTATTCTTCCATAAAAGAAATTAATTGGAAAATATTTTCAGATGTTCATTTGATATAGTGCTATACATATCTACCAAAAGTAAATTGATGTTATAGAAATGCAGAAGAACAAGTTATTCAGGAGAATTCATGTAACTTAAATAATAGCATTTAATATTTGTTGAAGACTCACTACCTGATAGGCATTGTGCTCAGTGCTTTATACATAGTATATTTTAAACTAGCATCTTCAAAACAAACAAACAAAAACTACTGTTTTGTGATGTCTGGTGTTTTAAGATAAAACTGAATAAGCACAGAAAGGACAATAAATTGAATAACTCAAAACCCTCTTAGTTAAAAGGCGAAAGATTTATATGATCTGAAGAGAAATCAGAGTATATATGAGAGAAGCATGGGAGAATAGCAAAGTAGAAGGATCCAGAGGGTCCTAGAAACCTACAAGTAGAACATTATGATAGGCAGATTTGGGCCTAGAGGTCCTGCTCAAACTAAGGCAACAGCCAAGGACAATACAGGTGGTAAACTTTAAACCCCTACCCAGATCTAGACAATGGACAGAACAGTCTCCACACTTGAGTGGAGAGTGGGATATGACTTTCTCACGTACTCTGGTGCCTCACATTTGACCATGTCCCCTGGAGGGGGAGACCTGGTGGCAATCAGAGGAAGGACAGCAGGTTACCAAGAAGAGACTTGATACCCTATGAGCATATACAGGGGGAGGTAATCCCGCTCAGGAACAGTCATAGAGGAGGGGAATAAGGGGAAACTGGGAGGGAGGGGAGAATGGGAGGATACAAGGGATGGGATAACCATTGAGATGTAACAAGAATAAATTAATTAAAAAAATTAATAAATACAATTTTTAAAATTCCTTTAAAAAACCCTCTTAGTTAATAAAGAATACAGATTCAACCCCACCAGAAGAACTCTAAGTACTCTATTCATAACTAGCTAAATTAGACATTGTAAGTCATTATGTTTAAGCACAGTGGGTGCAGAACATTTTATGGATACTTAAGTCATTTTCTTCTTCTACGGTTTACCAAAGCCTGTGAGAGGAAGCCAGCTCCTCTCAAAACCAACACAGTTTACATGAAGTAAGAGTACCGTGCCAGTTTCATAAAGAACAGGTATATGTGGGAATCAAAATATTTTTCTTGAATTGTTCTATTGTCTAATTTGTAATAATTTCTGACTCAGGCAACTGTTTCTCTTCTCCAGTGACAGAAACACATGTTAGAGTATATTATTCCTTATGCCGGACTTTACAAATTTAAAGAAAAGTAATTCAAATTCAGATCAATCATTTTTGACAGGTGGTTAAACTGGTGAATAAAGTCAAATATAGATTTATTTGACTTTCATTTTCTTGAACAAGAAAATTAGATATTTAGCTTTTTTCTTGCTTTAATATGTCTTGTCTGCATTTGAAATAGTTTCACAGACTTTATGACTTTATTAAAGTGTTATCTGACTTAGAAGTTCAAATACACAATTATCTATGACTGTATAATCTGAAGGAAAAGGAAATTAAGACATAGGTACATAAGAATAAAAACCTTAGCCAGGCACTATGGAACATGCCTGTAATCCCAACACTCAGAGAGGCAGCGGAGGGTGGATTTCTGTACGTCTGAGGCAATCCTCCTCTACAAAAGAAGTCCAGGACAGCTAAGGCTACACAGAGAAACCCTTCCCCACCCTGGAAAAGAATAAAAACTTATAAAGCCTGAATAATATAATGCCACACTTCCTTTCTTATATCCCCTTCACTGCACCTTTTAATCATGTGTATGTTTGCTTGAACTATTAGAAAATAATGGTACGTGCTTATTTATGGCATCACATTAAAAAAGTTACTAGGCACCATATTCAGTGAATATTCTATACTCAAAGCATTAGTGTGGGAAAAGAAAAATGTGCATTGATGCTCTACATTCCACTCAAAATTTTAATAGAAAAAAAAACATTTAAAATATCTATTTACAAATGTGTCACTTTTTCAGATGCTTTTTTATTGACTTCATGTATTAGGAGTGAGGTAAAATAATTACTAGTTTTCTAAATCTAGCATTTTCTTTTTATCTGAGAGGACTGAAGGTTTTCTTTAATGCTTTCATGAGATACCTGCTAAATTAATACCTTGCCAATAATTCTACTTGTGTCTGTATTGTGGAGGTGCCAGTAGAAAAAGTACCTTCTTTATTGAACACCCCAACCCATCAGACTCATGCAAGTGCGAATGCTCACACAAAATGTCAGTGAGCACTGTAATCAAACGTGAGCCACTTAATTTTTAATTGGAGTGTCTCTAAAAAGACCAATCAAATTGCATATAATGTGGTCAACACATTAAATAACTTATTTTAAATCTTTTGTAACGGATAGAGGACAAAATGTGCTGATTTGCAAGGAATAGTACTGCAAAGATGTTTTGTTCCCAATTTAAGTGTTTCTATTTATATTTCTTGTACTTGAAAATACCATGTGGCTTCTAATATCAGAATTCCTAAATAACTGAGTGCCTTTGTTCACATTCACTTTACTTTTACTCAGCTAAAAAAGAACTGCAGTTCATAAGTTGCTTATTAGTAGAATGTGTTTTAGTTGTCAATTAAGCCACAAAACTAAGAATAAACCTTGGGAGTAATTGAATAACGTCCTATATGTTGTCATGGTTATTTGTTTCTTCTTTTCTGTCCTCAGTCCTTCTATTTCCTTTATTTATTTATTTACTTACTTACTTACTTATTTATTTTGTCAAAGCTGAAAAAAACTCTTGTATATATTGTTTACATTTAAATAATCACTTGTTTTTGTTTTTGTTTAATTTTATTTTATTAATTTATTCTTGTTACATCTCAATGGTTATCCCATCCCTTGTATCCTCCCATTACTCCCCTCCCCTACGACTGTGACTGAAGGGGACTTCCTCCCCCTTTATATGCCCATAGGTTATCAAGTCTCTTCTTCGTAAACAATCACTTTTAAATAAGGGTTTCAAGACATTTTTAAATAGTGACTGCATTTTTATTTGTTTAATTTAATATAATTTCATGAATTAATAAGTGAATTTAACATTTAGAAAGTTTAAAATGCATTATTTGTTCAGCAGAAACACCAGCAAATGTATCCTGAAAGACATCAGCAAAGATTACTTCATGCACATTGTGTTTTATCACTCCTAGCTCATATTTAAGTTTCAATAATCTTACCTCTATTCTAATCATACTTGTAGCCTGCTTACCTTAATGCAAACTACAAGACAGCAGTAGCTACAGCTGTACTGGTAAAATGATCTAATTGGATGTTCATACGCATATGCCCTATCAGTATCGAGGAGAAAGTTTGAGAATAAGCATAGCCATCAAGTTTTCTATAATGAGTTACATTATTCTTTTAAGGTACAACAAGCAAGTTATTAACAACAGTATTTAATTACTTTTTCTAATTCATCACTGATGCAAGAAAGAAAAAAAAAAGAAAAACAAACAATGAGACTTCAAGATATTTAAGGCTGAATGAACACTGATAAGAAAATTCTGAATCATTGTTTTACCCAGTTAATACTATTCATGGGCTAATGAACAGAATGACTACAAATAAATTGAATGGTTAGTGAATCACGCTGTTTCCATCATGCACTACTGCAATGCTGGTGATTCATGGTTCCATTAGCTCCTGCAGTCCCTCCAACAAGTTAAATCACTAACTCCGAAACACCCAAACAGACAAATAGTTCTTATATAAAACAGATCAAAATATTAACACCATTCAGTATACAAAATTCTGAAGTGTTTTTTAGTAAAAAGAGGAAGAAGAAGAAGAAGAAGAAGAAGAAGAAGAAGAAGAAGAAGAAGA
>OU015748.1:28229274-28245889 GCA_907169655.1 Acomys percivali | reverse complement strand
ATAAGGTTTACTTCCAGTACTTTGAAAGTGCTATTGTAGGCTGTTTAGGAGAAATAAATTATACAAGTTAATAGTTAGCTGACCAAATAATGGTCATGTCAATTACTAGTCTACTTTTACCACACAACTATACATCTTAGGTACAACAGATATGATTCTATAGAAAGATAAAGTAGGATAGATAGATAAGGTCTTCAAAAATCTCAGAGGCATGCAGAATATGGCATTTAAAGATTTTCTTTTATTATTTTACAGATTCACTGACAATGAGACAGGTTAACTCCTGGAAACACCCAGCCTACCTCAAAGAGGGTGATGATCATCAGAGAAACTCCTTATGGAGATGGCTTAAAATGTGGCAAACAAGCCATTAGGCAAAATGTCCTCATTTATACCACAGACAGAATTCTGCCTAAAACAGGACAAGCTTGGCTGCAGGCAGAGTCGATGGACAAACTCTGCCATGACAGGGTAAGCAAGTCCTCAATAGTTCCTGCTTCACAAAAATGTCTGTCAGATATATTGGGTCAGAAGGTGGAAGAAGATGCTCCAATATTATTGAGAGTTTTGGGTGACTATTCAGGTAGCAAACTGTCTCTGTCTTCTTCTCATTTGGAATGGTAATAACCTGCACTCCCAACATACTCAGGTAATCAAATTTATTTCTCAAGTATCTGATGGAGTTGAAGACCAGGTGGCTTAGTTTCACAATGAAGCTTAGTTGTTTAGGGGTTAAGATGTTTTTAGATCTAGATAAATGTTTTAAGTAGATAATGACAAGATGTGATGGAGATTAATTTACATTCAGAATTTTAGACACACCGAGATAGGGAAGCTGTTTTCTTCAAAGCTGTTAAAAACAAATAGCCAAAGAATGTAACATTTATATAATTCCTGATTGTGTCATGGTTCTTCTTGCTATAGGTAGTTTACTGTATATATGTGGAACAATATAAATATATATGTGGAAAATAAAAAAATGTTTAATAAAAAACATTTCTTCGGAGGATATTAAATAAACCCTTTAGAATTTCACTACAGGGTCCTCTTCCTGTCTTTGCTCAAATATGATTAGTCTTTTAATTTCACCAAAATTGAATTAACTCTCTTTTCTTCTATAATCTTTAAGGTCTTACTTCATGGGAGTGATCTAAGTTGTCCAAATATCCTATTTTAGTATAATCCTTTTATTTTTTTCCCTCTCATTAGAATAGAACTTCCTGACATCTGATAACTTCCACCACAGATAAATTCCTGATAAGTGTTCAAAAATCCAACAAATATTTCAACAGTTAATTTTAGTAACTGAAATCACCAGAATAAAGAAGTACAACTAGCTATGTAAAGCAAATGTCTCAAAAGTAAATCACACTGTGGTGTAGCTTTAAGTTTATTAAAACTTAAAAGAAGCCTTTTGCGTTCAATCATTTCAAGAATTGTCTTGAGTGTCTGCATGACTTCTTATAACACTCCCCATGATATTAAGACAAAAGTCTGAATATTTCTCTTCGGTTTAGATAAAGAAATTAAGACTAGTTGAGTTTAACTTACTTATCATTGTCAAGGACCCAGTGGGTAATACAGTAGGGAATAAAAACACTCACTCTAAATTTCCATTCATTAACATATTCTCCCCATGAAGCATTCACTCAATAGTAACTTCCCATTTCTTTATGAGGACAAATGAGATAATGTCTGTAAAACAATTTGAGCTACTCTGGGAAAGCTGGCTATATATTTTAAGAGATGAATTTGATAAATTGGATTCACAAATAAGTGCATTGGCTCAAAGCCTCTATACAGAAGAAGCTATTGCATCATTTCCCCCATCATCTTGCCAATAAACCTCAAGTCTTCTAGTCATTCCACTCTCCTATAGTGTATAGCAAATGAACTTCTTGAAAATGAGTTTCGGTCTCAATCCAGTAAATTTTGCTTGTAGTTTCTCCACACACTATCTAGTGTTTCATTGACCCATTACCTCATTAAAGTCACAAATTATCAAAAATCATAATGTAAGTACATATGACTTGTTTTACAGCTAATAATACAGCAATACTCTCATGTGACTATATTAATTTGATATAAAAACAGCTTCTCCCTTATGGCATAATGGATATGTGTAGGTAATACATGAAATTTACCATATAAGCCTCCAAAAATGTACTTACCACATTGCAGTCTTTTTCAATAATAGCACCTACTACAAAGGACCCAAGGGCACCCATTAAGTGTTCAGTGATATTTCAACTAGGCATTTTTTTCCTCAGAGAGCATTTTAGCACTCTCAGACGGGCGATACAATCAATGTGCAGCCTCTAACAGTTCTAAGTTAACATTGTGGCTGCTATTGAAATAGCCTTCCTGAAGGAAGAAGCTGCTGATACGGGAGTGAACGTGAATCGAACACAAGTCAGACAAAACTGGCTGTATCAAGCCTTTCTGTGTGTAGAAAACAAATAAGAATGATTTCATTTGGGCATAAATGTGATCTGTTGAGCAGAAGTAGAGTAGAATGCAATCTGATATCAGAAGTAAACTCTGATCCAAGGAAAGTAGCTCTGCATATACTGAAAATGCAATTTAAAGAACACAATGCATTTTAGATTTCAGAATGTACAGTTTCACTTTAAATGAAGCTTCACTTCGACTAAATTATGCCATTACTTTGGGGAATCTCAATCTTGCTTTCTAAGCAACTTACACACGTTGATATTCCCTTACACATTAGCATGCCCCTCTTTTCAAAGGCAGATGGGCACCAGCAGATGGGCACCATGAGGGGAGAAGGAGGGATTCCCACCTGGCACTGTGTATGTGCCCATGAACCCAGGTTTACTGGCTAGATCTATTTTTAATTCTTCATTTCAATTACAAAGGAGAACTAGGGTAGATCAGCTCTAACATGTTTTCTATTGTAGTATTTTTAGCAAGTAAACATAACCCACATGTAAAATAATTACCATTTGTAGAAATTTTCCTACAAAATAAGTTTTGCCAAACCTCTAAATTTGAAGGAAATGATAACTATGTATAGGCTATGGATACAGTAATCTCAAATCATCTAATAGTTTGTTTTCCATGGTATCTCTTACATAGAGTCAACTGTGGTTTAAATATAGGGAAGAATAGCACAATAGAGTATTTTCAAAGAAAGAGTACATTCACATAACATATTTTACATTATAGTGTTAAGCTTATTTTAATTTATCATCAGTTGTTGCTAATTTCTTATGAAACTCTCCAGCTTACAAATTAATCTTTACCTTAGTTACATGGCAAAAAAAATTTTTTGAATTTGGTCCTAACTGTAGTCCCAAGGATCTTAAATATTGTCCAAGAATAATAGTTACTGTAGGTAAAAATATAGTAGTGCATATTAATTTATCAGGGTGATGAATAGGAATATAATATTCAAAACTTTCAATGTAGAGAGAAAAATTATGCTACCCAGATACTTCTGAAAAAGTATATTAATAGAACCAATGATATAGATGATGGAAGATATGACCACTACCCAGCAATAGACAAGTCAGATGGACTTAAGGACAAATATATACATTTGGGACAATCCTTTGTTGAGTAGACATGCTATTCATTATTGTTGTTCTGTTTAACCACTGCTATGATTATGATTTTACATATATCTATTATATGAAGAAATTGAGTTATGAGTGATTTGCATATATTTTCTCCTACAACCTCTTCTGATAACGTATAGTGCACAAACGAGCAATAGTCAACTAAGTGCTTATTACATGCAAGTCATATTTGAAATGAGGAAATATATATTAGTAAATAGGAACATCAAGATTCTAAATGAGCTTACACCATAGTCATCTAAGAGTCACAAATAAGTAAAGGAAACAAATAAGAAATGGCAATAGGAATTATCCAGAAGATATAAAGATGCTGAACTAGACTTCCAGACAAAATAAAACATAATGATAGGAACAGAGGAAGAGAGTACCAAGAGTGCTTATATGTCACTAACTGGGAGAAAGGGATATTTGGATTAATCTAGAGAATAGTTTGTTGTGGGATCCAGTCAGCATTCACAAAGTAAGGTTGTTAACCACCAACGTTTTTCATGTTTGAGAGACAATACTTCTTTGAATTTGCAATAATCAATCCTTTGATTTTTTCATAAAATCCACATAGCCACTTGTACTATGTATTTTCGAATTGTGAATTATTATATTCTATTACAATAAGTCAAGAATACCAATTACAAAAAAGCGCATCTGTGAAAAAGAACATAGAGAAACAGACAGAAAACAAATACATTAAATAAAAGATCTTATCCCAGTTTGTGTCTGTTATATAGTGGGTGACTGATAAAAGCACATTCAATCGCTTGCATAATGAAGTGAGAAAAATATATTTCATGAATTATGACCGGACATCCGGCTAAAAACTGAGGTCAGCCTGACCTTCAGGTATGCAGAGTACTTTATGGGAACCATAATTTACCTGCCACTGTTCTGCTTCTGTAACCACAAGGCTTTCTGCTCCCTTCGCATATCAAATAGTGATACCTTGGGACACAGCTATTCTTATTGAAAGTTTTTATTCTGCCATACTTGTTCAAGAAACCTGTGGATCTTTATGCTCCCTTCTGCTCACTCAGCTCGGGGCCAGCCCTTTAGACTTGTAGTCACAGGAGCACATGCCCCACGTCCCCAGCTGTGTCTGCATGGCTCAGTAAAAATATCAAATTCATAGAAAGTTTGTCCTTGTCTCCTGCTGTTGGGCGAGAAAAGCTCAACTATAGCAATTTCCTCCAACCACTGTTGAATGAAAGTTTCAGAGAAGGTGAGGTACTCTGAGAGTAAAAATTATTATCATTGTTGTTGCTCATCAACTTGCTCAGCCATGTTCATTGGTACTTTATCCATAATATCCAGAAGTTGGAAACAACTTTGATGTCCCTCAACTATCAATGAATAAAGAAAATGTGGTACATTTACACAATCAATTATTACTCACCTGCTAAAAATAAAAACATGAAATCCCCCTGTATATGTTCATAGGGGGATTTCATGTTTTTATTTTTAGTTTTAGCAAGAAGAGACTTGATACCCTATGAGCATATACAGGGGGAGGTAATCCCCCTCAGGAACAGTCATAGGGGAGGGGAATAAGGGGAAACTGGGAGGGAGGGAAGAATGGGAGGATACAAGGGATGGGATAACCATAGAGATGTAACAAGAATAAATTAATAAAAAATAAATAAAAACCATGAAATCCACAAGGAAATGAATGGAGCTAAAATAGAAAAAAATCATCCTATGTGAGGTAACCAAGACCTCAAAAGACAAATATTCACTTTCATGTGGGTATTAGCTTTTAAGTCTTCAATACACAGGCTACAATCCCTATACCCACAGAGGACAGCTATCGAGTACAGTTCTGGGGAGAGGGAACAATCTCCTTAGACATGTGGAATATAATACATAGCTATGAATGGACTATGATAAGGGGAGCAAAATAGTAATGAAACACCAGGTAGAGCGGGGGAAGGAAAAAGGGAGATAAGGGAGGGAATAAGGAAGGGACAGCCAAACTTAGGGTCATTTTAGGGGTTATCTGAAACATGACATTGTAGCCTCTTCTTCAAATATATACATCTATGAACCAAGTCTAGAAGGAATCACCAAATACTGGGGGATATAAAGCCACAGCTAGACATCTTTAGTCATCAAGTGAAACTTCCAGTTATAGGAATGTCACATTTCCAAAATGGCCCCCATAGACAGCCCAAAACAACTCAGGCTATTGCCAACACAATTAGTTGTTCTTCTCAACTGATGTTAAGACCTTATTGCTAACAACAACACCTACACAATACATCAGATGAGAAGCTGAGCTTTTGCCTGCTTAGTGACTTTACTCCTACAGCGCTGGTTGTTCAAGAAGATACTCTGCATTCTACCAGAGAAGAAGGGTAAACACCAGACCAGCTACAAATCTTTTGATACATAATGGTGACACACAGCAAGATAGTCCATTTTGGGTGCAATAATGGCATGACGCTACTGGGAGTAACTAACAAATATATAATTTGACTTGAAGCCTTCTTAATAAGATGTAACTGTTATATAGACTTGCTTGGGTTGTCAAGAACCCAAGACTACATAAACCAAGGACCTAGGGGGAAATCTAGATACCACTGTTCTGTTAAAGCAGTGTAGCAATAAAATTACTCCTAAAAACGTTCTACATTTGTCATAGATCAATGAAAGCCTTACTAAGTTTTCATCAGTGAAGCTACGTCCTTCAGTAGATAGAAACACATACAAAAATCCACAGCAGTATAATATGTACCGAGGGGCAGACTTTAGAACATTAAATAGGGTGTCTTCATAAAATCCCTGTCATCCGAATTCAGGAAAACCAACTGAGGTGGAGGCTGAGAGACTGTAAAAGAGATAGGGAATATAGGACACAAGTGAAACAAGACCTTGTGACTCGAGCAGACTAGCATCTCTGTGAACTCATGGAGACTGTGGCAGCAAGCACAGGCCTTGCATTGCGTCTACTGCAGATAATATCACAGCACTGAAAAGGAAAGTGAACACAGGGCCCAAGCCATAACATGAAGGTGTTTCTGATGAATAATTGCTTACAAATGAAAATTTAGTTTTCTACAATGTAGTCTCACTCTACTTACAAACCAGCCCTAAGGACAGATTCCATGTTCAGTAGTACATGGCAAAATAAATAGATAAATAAATAAATGGAAATAAAATAAATAAATAAAAAAGTGAACTCACAGGCATTTTGGGAGATTCCTTGTCTCATAATGATTTGTCTGGGTTTTTTGTGTGTTTGTATAGTATCTTATCTTTTTTTTTTTTCTTCCTGTTTGTATTCTAAGGTGAAATAAAAAGAAAGGGTATTGATTTTGGTGAGTGTAGAGTGTGATGTCTAGGAGTATCTAGAAGGAATTGGAAGAGGAGGGCATTGTATAAAAATCTCTTTTAAATTATCAATTAAAGTTAACTTTATTTTTGTTTTAATTTCAAAAATAAAAGAAAGAGATTAAAAAACAAACAAAAAGAAAGCAAACAAAAAGATACAGGCATGGTATATTGTTTCAAAACTAGTGGGAAAGAGTCAGTCAAAACTGAATGACAGACTGACCATCAAGCAGGTAGTCAGAAAAGTCAAAACGATGAAATGTGGGGTTGCTGTTATGCCTTTGTATCCTATCCAAATCACCACAGGGATAGAATGCCACATAGGCTTTAGTGAATAAACAATTATCTGACAAGAAGTCAAAGAAATTGGTCCAGGCTGGTGTTAGTCATTGTACTCACAATGTAGGAACACAGTTGTCTTCACACAGACGAGAACAGGTTTGGCTCTACCTGGAGTGTACAGCTGCCACTTGACACTTTTACCTGTATATGACTTTGAAAGATTTTTACAGTGATTTTTAGCCCTAAACCTCAGTATACGAAATTTCTACAAGTAATTAAAATACCACTGAACATGTGAGTTAAGACGGGTGCCGGTCAACATCGCGAGCACGGATCCATGAGGTTCAAAACATGAGGTCCGCGATGCATGCTGAGGATGATTGTATTCCAGAGCTTTACAGAAATGTTCACCCCTGAGAGCACCCTGATTGGGAGGAAATGCTTAGCGTAATTTATTAGAAATAACCAAGCTGAGATCATCCAAGATGTTGTCGATTCCACACTGTGTCTGTCCCGCGCGACAGCAGTGACTGCACAGCCACCAAAGTGCCACACTGAGAGCTCCAAAACTGGTGTTTCCCAGAAAGAAGGAAATCCTGTCATGTGGATCATCCATGCCCTATCACCGCAGGACCATGGGACCATGCTCTGGTGAACCCCAGGGTCCCCAGGCTGTCATTGCTTTTTGGGTTGCCACCCTGCATAGTGTGGGCTAAGGAGATGGTGTTTCAGGAGTGGGTGCTGTTCAAGTCCAGCCTGAGTGAGGATTGCACCACCCATGCCACACGCCTCATGTACCTTTGCTCACTGGCCGGGGCCATGCTCAGTGCAGAGAGCTGGATCATGCAGGGGTGGATACGAGGGGCAGCACCGATGCAGGGGCCCATGGTGGATGGAGCACGCTATGGAACCTGAGACTCAGGAGGCGCGAAGCACGGAAACACAAGTTTCCCGGGACAAGAAGCTGAGCTGGGCCAATATCAATGGTTTCTGTCAGCAGCTCAACGAAGACTTTGAGGGGCTTCTACTTGACATCCTGCTTGATGGCCCACAAGATCCAGAACCCACAGGAGTAGGAGGCCATCCAGGCCTTGAAGGCCAGCAACAACCTGGCAAATTGAACGGGAGCAGAGAGCTGGCCCTGAGGGCATGGAAGCAGGAGAGCTGCACAGGAGGAGGAGATCCGCCCATGCCATGATAAGAGCTGGCCCTTTCATGATGACAGGGGAGCAGGAGAGAGGGCCCTGCCCCAAGGACCCAGGAGCTGGTGAGCCAACCCTGCCCTGATGACAGGGAGTGGGTGAGCCGGCCCTGTCCTGAGGACAAGGGAGGGGGCCCTGATCCAGGGATTTGAGTGGACCTCACCCCAACATGTACCCCATGTATGACTTGCTGGAGCACATGAAGGGGCCACACCTGCAGATTCAGAGATTAAGAATCTCCTTGACACACGGCAACAATTGGATATATGACGGCAGTCCCAGTGAAGATAATGTAGGCCTCTAACCAGACCCACGACTGGTAGCAGTGAACATTTGAAAGTAAACATTCCCCTACCTAGATCTAGCCAATGGACAGGACAGTCTCCACACTTGAGTGGAGAGTGGGATATGACTTTCTCAAGTACTCTGGTGCCTCACATTTGACTATGTCCCCTGGAGGGGGAGACCTAGTGGCACTCAGAGGAAGGACAGCAGGTCACCTACAAGAGACTTGATACCCTATGAGCATATACAGGGGGAGGTAATCCCCCTCAGGAACAGTCATAGGGGAGGGGAATAAGGGGAAAATGGGAGGGAGGGGAGAATGGGAGGATACAAGGGATGGGATAACCATAGAGACGTAACAAGAATAAATTAATAAATAATAAAAATTTTTTAAAAAAAGAAAGAAAGTAAACATATAGCCGGGCGGTGGTGGTGCAAGCCTTTAATCCCAAAACTCGGGAGGCAGAGGCAGGTGGATCATTGAGAGTTCGAGGCCAGCCTGGTCCACAATGCTAGCCCAGGACAGCCAAGGCTACACAGAGAAACCTTGTCTGGAAAACAAAAACAAAAAACAAAAAACAAAAAACAAACAAAACTACAACAAGTAAACATATGTGGACAAATGCTATACTGTGTGATACACTACAGCTTCTGTCACAAGATTTTTGGTTTGTCTGTTTGTTTTCTTTTACTGGGGGGAGGAGAAAGATTTTGGTGCATGATGTGTAAATCGTAGACATTCAGTGAAAGTTTAAAAAAAAATGAATAAATAAATAAAAGTGAGTTAAAACCAAGACAGTGTGATCACAAACAATGGCCTTCATCACCTTAGCATCATGACATTTTAACTCGATGTTTTTCTCTTTATGCGAAAAGGAAAACACTGCTCCTTCACAGCTGTAGCATGTCTTTACATTTCTCATCTTATGATATATAGCTCACTCTAAGCTACTCAATACAGACCTAGTTGAGCTTAAAATTTAAGAGCGAAGTGACAGGTGCTCTTGTTATACTGTTATGCTGAACAACTGAGAGCAGGGTGAGCAGCATATTTTCTTTACCTGGAAGCCTTCAGAAGATGATTAAGTGGAATTCTGCAAGACCCACTTGTAGGTGCACATCCCTCACCTACCAAAGTGCGTGAGACTCAGTCACTCACAAAAATATTTAATAAATGGATGAAAGAGGAAAAAAGAAATCATCAAACACTTGAATGCATACTTCTATCATAAGTATTATAGTTTTATTTTATTCAAGTACCCATAGAAGTTTCTGATACTAGGAACATATCATTGAAATAAATTACATATTTTCCCTGAATGCCTCATGGTTTAAAAGTTTGTGTGGACCTCTGAATGTACTAAGGTTTACAGGTAGTAATTGATATACCAAGTAACCCTTTAAAATGTAGATTATTTTTGTTATCCTCACAGGCATATGTACACAAACATACATATACACATATTTATATGTTTACTTTATATATATTATATATAAAATACATTCTACAATGATTTGCATATAAAATATATGTGTTACATGCACATGTATACGTTACATATATGTGAATAAAATGTATTTGATAGAACATATCATTGGATTTTCAAAATATTCATCATGTACTTTATTAGAAATATATTTACACAATCAATTTATGTGATTTAGAAAGTAAACTTAATGCTTATTATTTTATAAAAATATTTCACCAAGAGCTGTGTTGATAGTCTCTATTGCTGTGGGAGTCACCTGGACTACTACCCTGACCAACTATTTTAATTTTATAACTGGCACTGGATTTTTGTTGTTGTTGTTGTTAGTCTCTGGTTGTTGTGAGAGCTATTTCAGGCTAAGTAGTTCAACTTCAACCTAGATGTATGTACATATTTGTACATATACCCTTATATGTATTTTTAAGTTACTATAAATATAATTGCCTGAAGCTTCATCAAAGAACCTTAGTGTTATTTGTCCTTCAACTCTTTTTCTCCTTCTGTAAACTGTCCTCTCTTTTCTTTCCCAGTTTGAGCCCCCTCCCTGCCATTCTGTCATTTCTCATCGCCTATTCCCTTCATTTCTCCAGCACAAGCTCCCCTCCCCACACTCACCTTTATTGCCTCAATATCCTGTCTTGGTTTCTGTGGTAACTCCATGTTGCATTCTCAGATCTGAGCATTTAGAGATGGAGATTATAGATGAGAAAGAACATGTGTCCTTTGACTTTCTGGGCTTCCTCACTCAATCTTGTCTAAGTTTATCCATTTACCTGCAAGTTTCATATTTCTTCACAGCTCTGTAGTATTCCATGTTGTTTATGTGACACATTTTCATTATCAAGTCATCTTTTGAAGGAAATTTAGTTTAATAACAGCTACGGATAAAGTACCTAATTTGTTGCATCCCAGTTCTCACTTTTAGAAGTGTAAGTAATTTTATAATTACTACACTAATTTTCCCAGATAAGAATTGTAGTTTTAACTTTTACTTTCTTATTAATTGGATTAATAATCACCCAGGGCATTAATGTGGTGCACCATTTGGTTTGTGTGGAAAGGTGACTGTGCTGAAGTTTAATTGACAAAGATACACCCTGAGTATGGTTAGTAGCACCCATGGTTGCAGTCCCAAACAAAATGAAAAGCAGAATAGACCAAGCATACTTAGCACGAGCATCCCTCTCTCTTCCTGATGAAATATGACTAGGCACTTGATACTCCCACCAACATTCCTTCCCTGTCAGACTGTTAGTCAAATAAACCATTCCCTCTGTTAAGTTGCTTCTTGTCAGGAATTTGGTCACAACATTTGAACAATAACTATTGGAACAGCTGCTCATGCCTTTTAGGAACAGCTATTTATCTCAACCTGTTACACAGAGATACTAGATAACCCTAAGCTAATCTCCTTGCTTTCTTAAGAAAACACTGTTTTCCTCCTCCAGTGTTCAGTCACATTTAATAAAGATAAATCTTTCTAGCAATTTCACTCCCTTAGGTATTATTCAAACCCAAAGGCAGAATTTTCTGTGATACTCTCTAAATCCACAGGTTGTGGTATTCTGCTTTGTTTCTGTTAGACACAGAAAAGTGCCATCCTTGGTGCTTAAACATCAAAAGGCTCCTCTCCTATGTGTAAGCTTCAGGAATGGGGCTGGACTACTTGTGAAAAGGCAAAGCTTTTGTTTAAGATTGGCTACACAGTTTCTTGGATACTGAGTGTGACAGGCTCTGCAGGTGTACAGACTTCTGCCTATTGATACAAATTGAATCTGAAAATAGCAATTTATTCAGCAAATCAAACCAATCACTGCAATGCAGTTTTCTCTCTTAGCTCTTATTTCCAGCCATTCACTTATCACCACTCTGAAAGTTTGGTTTTATAGCAACAGTTCTTTTTCAGCAAGGGGTTTGGAGAGGCTGTCATGGTAAGCCTCTTTTAACCTTCTTAGCATTGAGCTTTTCTCTTAGAAGACCATTTGTTTACGCTGACACTACCTATTCCAGGCCAAAAAATAAATTAAATAAATGAAGGAAGGAAGGAAGGATGCATATTCCAAATAGGGTTCCAGTGCACAAATCCGGTTTTTCTTCTCCAGCAAAGGTTGTTTACTTTTCTTTACCCATAAAAAAGCAATCAAATTACCTCCTTTGTAATACAATTTCATTACCCCAAAGTCATACCTGAAATTCCATAGTGAAGCTGTTTCTTATATATGCTAACAAAATCTACTGTCAGGAAAGAGGAAAACACTGAACCAAGGAAGATTTTTGAAGTGAATCTTTTTTCTTTAACACTTATTTGAAGTGACATCTAATAGTCATGAATTTGAAACAAGTAAATAAAAGATAGCTTGCCTGAAGGGCACCAAACAGAGCAGAGAATGCTCAATTTGTATCAAAGCCTTGATAAATAAGTGGTCACTCTCCAACTTTGGAATCAACACCTACTCCTGGCACTTGACCAATTTGACCAGACCTTCCAGATTCCTGCTTTAAAAGGATCACACTGGCCACCCTCAGGTGGTTGCCATGACAGCAGCTAAAGAGGGTAGGGAGGATTATAGTGAAAGTTGGGAAATGTTTAAAAGCAAAGAAGTTGGGTTGCTCATGGTACATATTTAAATATAATGTAAGCAAAGGAAAGAAAAACCAACCAAACCAACAGGTTTTTTTCCCAGTAATTATTGCATTATAATAGCATTTCCTATTGTTGCTTAACAAAAGGTCTGTCTTTAAGGAATGCACCGAAAAAGAAAAGAAGGAATGAAAGGAATCCAGAGGAAGAGGACATATATCAGAGACAGTGGTTGTCCTGGTTGTTATAATTGATTTTATGCCTCCCCACTTTACAAAAGAGAAGCCCATATAATGACAGGCTCGTGTATTAGGCTAAATACCTTATCAAGAAGCCAGCAGAAGGTGGCTTGAACACTTTGCCTAAGTTGCTGTTTTCTAATTTAAAGGGAGAAGGTAGATACCTCAGTTCAATTAGAATCAGATCAGAGTCTCTGTCCTCTGAGTTGTGGCATGCACACGTCTTCTCCCCCCACAAAAGTAAATTAGTGTAAAAAGAATTTTTAAAGAGCAATTATAGAATTTCTTTTTCATGGGTCTTAAAAGCTTCACCATGGAGATCTTAACTGCTTTGATTCAATTACGTTGTACGTGTTTTATATTTGAAGCAAGTGTGAGTGAGATTTTCATCCTAGTTTCATGCTTAGCGTGATTGCGGTTGCTGTATTTTAAAGGTACAGATTTTCTTAGGCTGATTATATATCCCACAATGATGATATGTTAACTTGAAGAACTGGCTGCCTGGTTTTGTACAGGTTTTGGTTAGTTCTGGTTTGAAAATTTTTTGGAACAGGTTTTGTCTACATAGCTGGCTTGGAGATCAAAAAGATCTGCCTATCTCTGCCTTCTGAGTCCTAGGACTAAAGGCACATGCCACTACGGACAGCCTATGAGTTCTTTTGATTTTATGCTTCATTAAATTAAAATATAGCTATATCATTACTTTTCCCTCCCTTCTAATACCTCCAAGATGCCCCACTCTGAAATTCTTGTCTACTTTCTAAAATTTATTATTAATATGCATACATATGCAAATAAGTATATAAACACAGCCTTCTATGCCTGAAAATAGAGGTATAGCTTGATTTCTTTCTTTCCTGTTACTATTTTTATATTTCTCTTCTCTTATGTATGGCTCTAGCTAAGATTTCTAGCACTATATTGGGTAACGTTGGAGTTTAAAGCCTTATCTCATTAACAATTTTAGAAGAGGTAACTTTGGTATTTCTACATTTACTTAGTGTTAGCTGTAGGTGTGTCATATTTAGTCTTTGTTGGCTTAGGGATGTTACACCTGTTTCTAATAGTTCCAAGACTTTTATCGTAAAAGAATGTTAAACTTTGTCAAATGTCTTTTCACTATCTATTGTGATATTTGTATTGTGTTTATATGGTTCTATATATGATGCTTTACAATTATCAATGTCCATGTGTTGAACCAGCTTTGAATCAATGGTATGAAGCCTGTATTGCTGAATTAACAGTATTTTTGACATCCTATGTTACCAAAAGTAAAATATAGGTTCAATGCAACCCCTGCAAAATTCCAATGACACTGTTCCCAGAATTTTTAAAAAAGATTGAGAAGTTCATATGGAAACAGCAAAGTCCTCAAATATCCAGAGATATTCTTGCCAGAAGGAGCACTTTTAGATGTATCATAATATTAAATCTTATAGGCCTTAGTTTACCTTATAGAATGCTAATGATTGGAAGACATAGTATTGCTTTAAAAACATAGGCAGACCAATTTATTGAACTTGAGAACCCATAAATCAACAGTTATGAACAATTGGATTTGTAAAAAAAATGTCAAACTCATATACTAGATGAAAGACATTCTATTTAACAATTAGGTCTAGTTAAAGCAGAATCCTACCTATAGAAGAATGGAATTAGATTCACTATTTTCCCCTAAAATTAATACATTCAAAACACAAAGTATATCTGAATTTAAAAACAGAAATGATAAAACTTCTGAAGGAAACCATAGAGAATATACTTAATGATGTAGGTACAAACAGATATTTCTGAATAGGAATTCTGTAGCACAGGCAGAGGCACAAGAATTAACAGTTTGAAATATATAAAATTAAAAGGTGTCTGTGGAACAGATATGACTAGACACTCAGCTGAGTAAATAGACAGCTTATAAACCAGGATATAGTCTTTGCCAGATGTCTTGTTTTCATTTTTAGGTTATGACAAAATACTCTGACAAAGATTAACAAAGGATTTATTTTAACTCACAATTTCAGATGATAGTCCATTACTGTCGGGAAGTCATGGTGCAGGGACTTGGAACATGTAGTGATATTATGTGCATTCACAGTGACATGCAACTAATGAGAAATGCAACTGTTGTTCTGAAAAATATTTATTCTAATGTAAAGAATGTATATGTTGAATTATAGTCTACATTTTAGATTAGTTTATTTGCCTAAAGATAAGCTTATGAGATAATGTGAATTTGAGTATAAAAGTAAAGTTTCTGTTTAATAAAAAAATTGTGGAAAGAGAATAAATGATTGCATGTTTTGTATTAAGCTAGTTCTACGCTCATATTGCCCAGAATCCAAATAAGGAAAAGGTATTGCCTACTTCCAGGCTTGATTTCCAAACATTTGTGGCAATCAGAACAATGTGTCAACATGTATCTACCAGAAAACCCTGATCTAGACAATTTCTCACTCTCACTGAGATTTTTTTCTTTTTCTTTTTTCTTTTAGGCTTTTTGAGACAGGGTCTCTATGTGCTAGCCTTGGCTGCCCTGGACTCGCTTTGTACACCAGGCTGGCTTGGAACTCACAAAGATCCACCTGCCACTGCCTCTGGAGTGCTGGGATTAAACATGTGAGCTACCACACCTGGCCTCAAGAGAATTTTTAACAGGTATCTCTAGATCCCATTAAGCTCATGGTTAAACAAACTGGCTGTACTTCAGATAGGAGGTTAATAACTAGAAAACATAAAGTTCTGGACAAATCAAACACTAGGATTTGTGAGAAGTTTTCGTTGTTAAAAGCACTTGGCCGTGAAAGACTGCTTGAGTTCAATCCCAGGAATCCATAGTGGGAGAAGAGAACTGACTCCCCACATTTGCCCTCTGCCCTTTCCATACATGACAAAGCAAGCGTGTTCAAGATTACACACACACACACACAAACACAGAGGGAGAGGGAGAGAGAAAGAGAGAGAGACAGAGGAGAGAGAGAGAGAGAGAGAGAGAGAGAGAGAGAGAGAGAGAGAGACTGAGAATGACCAAATGGGTTAATGAAATTACAGGCAGCTTGTAAGTATTTATAAAGAGGGCTAAGCATTTCAACGTTCTTAACAATCAAGGAAATGATAATTATAATTACTCTGATATTCTATCTTATTCTAGCTAGAGAAGTATTAAAAAAAAGAAGAAAAAAGAAAGAAAGAAAGAAAGAAAGAAAGAAAGAAAGAAAGAAAGAACAAACGAACAATCAAACAAAATCCAGACAACACCACACACATGTGGAGATGAAGGAAACTTTATAGGTAGGACTCTGTGGTGATACAGCCATTACTAAAATCAGTAAGGTGCTTTCCAACACCCCAAAAGAGAACTTCTATGTACCTTAACTATAACACTCCAGGGCCTATACTGATCGGACTCTATATTCTACTACAGAGATACTTGCACATCCATTTTTATTGCTGCATTTTTCAGTATAGAAGAAAAATGGGGCCAGTCTAGATGTCCAGTGACAGTTGAATGCATAATGAGAGTCTGGCAAGTACACAATGGAATTTTATTTGTCTTTAAAGAAAAAACGAATAATAAAAATTTAAAAAATTGGCTTTTTGAGTCTCAGTAACTCCTCTT
>OU015748.1:28212783-28229264 GCA_907169655.1 Acomys percivali | reverse complement strand
TTAAAGTAGCCAATCAGTGATCTTATTGAATGGTGATACAATTTTCTCACTCCAGTGAGAACTCAGTGTTCATTTAAGGAACTGAGAACACCTGACAAAGTAGGAAAAAATAAAGAAGAGGTAGAGATAAGGTTATCCAAGAAGGGGTTTTCCATTTACAGGCTGAGTTCAGTTTCAAAATGAGGTGCTTTAAAGACAAAGGGGGAATGCAATACCTATAGCATTGACAAAGAAAACATAGTGTTCTCTCAGCTCGGAAAGTGTTGGTGTTGTATATCAAGCCTGATGGTAAAGTATGTTTCTACAGGGGTACCTTTTTTCTAGAATAATGGGGTAAGGAAGTAATGGTCAATCTTCAGCAATGTCTCCAGAGCTTAAGGGGAAGCTAGAGAAATCTTCAAAATGCTAACCTTTCTAAATCCAACGCTCACCGGCAACTGAGCCAACAAACTCATTAACTGGCACTCTCTTTTCCATGACATGAGAATATGAAAGCACTGTGTTGCTTATGGTGAGCTGCTGGAATATTTAGCACACTGTAAACTATCCCGAGGCAATCTCAAGAACAAAATATTCAATACTCTTTGAAGACTTGACAGCAATCCAAGAATAGAAATGGCAAACAAACAAATATTTGTTCACAGAAGACAGCAAAGATCAGGAAAAAACTAAAACTGTGAAATAATTGGAAAAAAACATTAAAATTTGTAATATTTGTAAGGATTGTGACTTTTTAAGTAAGGAGATAATATAAATTTAAATACATACTCTGTTGTTTGAAGTGTAAGCGGCAATTTATTTATATTTTGTATATAAAACAATGTAAAGAAAATGGCGGACTCATTTTTTATATATGTTATAAATTATCTGACATGTAAATGACAGAAAATACAAAAAGAGATAATGATATAGATACATTATCTAAGGCATATGATTTAAGTTTTCAAGCACTGAACATCTCTTGATGTCTTACTGTATCATGTTGTGTTTGGTTGTTCTGTCTTGGAAGACTCATTTTTTCTGGAGAGAAATGAAGTTGGAGTATGTCTAAAGGAGGGAAAGTGAAGGGGAACTGGTAAGGGTGGCAGGAAGGGGAAGTGTGGTCAGGATGGGTTGTATGAGAGAATATATTTTAAATTAAAGAAAGAAGGAAGGAGAGAGAGAGAAAGAAAGAGAGAAAGAATAAAGAGAAAGAAAGAAAGAAAGAAAGAATGAAAGAAAGAAAAGAAAGAAAGAAAGAAAGAAAGAAAGAAAGAAAGAAAGAAAGAAAGAAAGAAAAAGAAAAGAAACACAGACACAGCTGCAGAGCAGGTTGTTTTGTTTGGGGAGTGCATTTGAAGAGAAAGGGTAGGTATTGTGAGCTTTTTCTTCCCTCACTTTTGGTGTGTATTTTATCTGCTTTTATAAGCCAGAATGTACTTCTAAAACCAGGTTCCAGTCATTCAAATCTTTATTCCTTCCAACATAGAGCTCTGAGCACTCTAATCTCTCTGGTCTTTGATAAGTCAACACTGCAATCAATAGCATGCTGCCTTTACCTTCAAGTTTCACTGGCCTTTGTTGATTAATATCAGCTTTCCAGGAGAAACAGTTAAATCAGATCATGTGCAACTGTATCAAGCTGCCATATGACGTTGGGAAACTGAGACATTCAAGGGAACTAGGAGAGTGAACTGCAGTAGATAAATGTCAATTTCAGGGTTTTTTGACATTTTGTTATATTTAAATTACAGGCAATGTTATTTCTGTTGCTTCCTGCTCTAAACATGTTGGTTTTTTCCCTTTCAGGAGATTCTGATAAAATGTGTGATTATCCCTTGCCAACACTTTCAATTCCTCTTCTATGCAGACAGCAGGGTTTATATGATAAAATTTTAATGACCATGGACCTGCATAACAATGAGAGGCACCAGAACATTTTCAATAAGCCTGTGCATTTGTTAAGACTGGCATGGGTGTTATTCTCTAAGCGGAAGGCTTCCTGGTCTGAGATGCAGGCTTAACAGGGATAGAAGTTGCTCCCAAGAAAGCACCATTATCATGCAGTACCGGTCCAGATGAAATGGAGATTTATGAATCACTGTCAAGGAAGCTATATTTCTGGCTGTAAATTAAAATGAGGGGTTTTAACGTATATCCAACGCGAGACTGGAGAATCTAGTTTTCAAATTACCCCACAGACTTACTTGAAAGCAGCTTTCAAGTGCCCTTCCATTGCTGATTGCATCCCTTCAACTTCCCACAGAACCCTACAGTATTTTCATGTTGCAGTTTCACACGATGTGGGAGTATCGAAATCTATTCAGGAGAGACGTTTGTTTAACTCCTTTTCAATTCCAGGTTAAGTCGATGTTGGAGCTGGATTCTGTCAATGTTAAAACAGACAGTGATGTTGCCCGCTCAGAGTGCTCTGCCTCAAGAATATGTGGAACTGGCCTCATGACTTACATATACATGTGCAGCTTCGAGCCTGCCAATTTTTAAAAATATTACAAACCAACATAAAATTTCAATGAAAACCAGTAAAAAGTACTCTGTAAATTAACTGAGGCATATGTCAAAGTGTGAATAGAAAGTTAAAACTTACTGCCTCTTGGTTGCTTTGAACTGTCTTAGAAAAATGTCCTGATGTGTTGAGCATACTTCCCTCTTCATGGTATTTTATTTAAATATGGATGCTACTTGGGGAGATTTTCCTGCAGGAGCTATCCTGTGACTATTGCAAGAGAGAATTATTTTGAAAGTTGTCTTCTGGCACCAAGAGTACTGCCTAGAGCATAGGAACTGAAGGCAAAGAGTCTGATGGGTCTTGGCCAAGACATCCCATTTCATAAATGAAAATCTATTACTGTTGTACATCAGCATCTCACAACATGAAACTGAATGGACCTTCTGGTTAAGAAGAGCAATTGAGGGTATGGGAAAGCAGAATGTTTACCCCACAGGAATCTGGACTAATAAGAGAAATGCCTTCCTGGGCAATTAGAACACTGGGATTCTGTTCTATAAAACAGTGCATGGCAGTAAAAGTAGGGAAAAGATAATAGAAATGGGAAGACAATGCGCACATGCTGGGAGAAGCACTATAGATGTATGATAAGTGTAAGATGATCTATTAAGGAAAATGATTCCCAGAAGTTTAACACTAAGCTATAAATAATAGTTCATATGTAAAGGAAGAAAATGTCTGATTGACCATAATCAGGAACGCAAAATCTTTTAAATAAGTGCTTAAAGCTTTTTGTGTCAAGATTTTACATAAAATTCAGGAAACTAGCTTTGATGTTAGAATATAAGGTTCCTTTGAGACTTTATAAAATGAATCATTTTAGAATTTAAAAATTAACATGTTAATTTTAAAATCCTACTTTAAAATCACAGTAAATCAGAGAATAACAATTATAAATATAATGGCTACAAATATGTAGTGTAAGCCAAATATAGATATAGTGGTAATTCTTGCTGGTGTATGTGTGCTTACTCATCTAGAAATTTATTCTGGTAATGTGTTACAATATCAACTATTTAATTTATTATTCATTTGCTCATCAGGTTACCCGAGAAAGCACCTAAATGTCCCAATTTGACTTCAATTAAAGATGTGTTATAAATAACGTATAGATACATTATTATAAAAATGTAATTTTCTAAGGAAAATAGATACATAAAAGTATAAATACTAACCAAATAATCCGTTTTAGTTATGTTATTCATGATTTCACATTGTAGTAGTCAACAGGAAAATCTATTTGTAAATGTGTAGCATTTGCCCTGGTTTCTGACATGGAGCTTCTAGATTCTTTGGAGTTTTGCCGACTCTTTTGTGTTCTAATGAGCTAGGCATGAGTGTTCCTGCTCCAGATGGCTTCAAGATCCAGATTCTTTTCCAGTAAGCAAAATGCTAGATTAGAAGTCTGTAACTCTCAGTACACTTACTATATCCAACAATAGGAGTAGGAGAAATGGAGTTAACAACCAGTTATGCTGATATGAGGAAGTCTTCATAAGGATCCATGAAAAAACTTCAGATAACTTCTGGGATGCTGGAAAGGGAACTTTCAAAATCTCAAAGAGCAGAAGTTACTGTATTCCAGACATTTATGGAACTCTCTGCGTGCATCTTTCATTTTTACTTTTGTTCTTCATGATATCCTTTATATGAACCACTAATAAGTCGAATTTCCTTGACTTCTATGACTTACTATAGCAAATTACTTTAACTAAGTGGGGAGTCATGGGAACTGCTAACTATGCCTCCAGATCTATTAGTTAATTTTCTCATTGCTGTGACAAAATACCCAAAGAGTAGCAGTTCAAAGAAGTTTTTATTCTGGCTCACAGTATGAAAAAAATACCTGTGATTGCCTAGGAAAAGGCCTAAGAAAAGGATCAGGGGGCTGTTTGGTCACATTGTTATCACAGGAAACAGAAAAAAAAAAAAAACAGAGAGTGAGCAAGAAATGGGGCCCTCCTATAAAGCCCCAAAGTCTGCTCCAGTGACTCACTTCTCAGTGAGGCTCTGACTACTAAACGTTCCATACTCTCCCCCTGAGTCACTATATTCAGAGAAACAAGTATTCAAAACATTAACTAAGGATTGCAGCACACGCAAACTAAACTCTGGCTCAGGTTCTGATATGCTGAGGGCCACTGCAAGATCCAAATCCACATGTTGCAACTTCCTAAGTCCCTATGGTCATTAACTGTCTAAACATAGTTCAAAAGCTGCAAGTCTGTCTTACGACTGATGGCCAACTAACAATTAGTCCTTGAAATATCCAAATCGAGCTTAAAATCATCTTTACTCAAAAGGGCTTATGTTGCCTGCCCCAGCAATGCTAGCTTAAGCCTCCTCTTCTCTGTGCATACAGCTTTTCTAAAGAGATATCCTACGGATCTGACATCTCCAATACCTAAGTGTCTTCATTGCATTGGAAAAGGCTTCATCATGATGACTTCATGCACGCCCTCTTTGCATGGACTCGACCTGTATTGCACATGCCTAGTGTCAGATGTTCTCTGGAATTGTGATGCAAGACACTAGAAGCGTTTGATTATGCTTTTGTCATGCCTGCATAGCCAATATAATGTGAATGACACTGAAAACTGGAAATGGGATTGGCCCCTGGAACTATGGTTATAGTGGATGCTGCATGCCTGGTTGGGTACCAGTAACCAAGAGCGACCTAGTTTCTGCATCCAGATGTTCTGCATGTTAGTAGGGAATACACATAGAAGTGTGGATCATCCAGTTGCATGGCCTCTAAGTACAATATTCTCATACATGGTACCTAGTGGAGGCTGAGTCACAGAGTTTAATACTCAGTTCTCCTACCAATTGTGTTACTTTCCATCATCTCCCAAAATCAATTTCTTCCAGAGAAGGGGAGGATGATTCAGGGATGTTAAATGAGTGGCTCATGATGCTCCCTGATTTAAAGCATGTAGTCTACAAGTACTATCCTAGACCCAAGATATTTGTGACTGATATTTTACATGGGGCACTCTCTGTGAGTAACCATCCTCATCTGTGAAGTCTATTAGTATCAACTCACAAACTACAAATGATGACTATGAGAAAACAAAATAGAATAATAAGCTAATAATTATGGAACATTTCATGGAAATTGATGAATTTATATAGCAGTTGTGAACTCTGAGCTTCAAATCCATTTCCACAGAGGATTGCACAGCTTAAGAGAAAAATCTGGGCAGTGTACTTCAAGATGAAAAGTTCTAAATGAGCAAGTAAATTGATGGAGTATATTCATTTTTATTTTAGTTAAAGGTTTCCATGTAATTCAAAATGAATGCATATATTCAAATATGTGATATTATAAATATACTTATATACAAAATATTGACATATAAGTGAAATACATTTATATATACATATATATGATATAGGTATAAAATAAATTTCTGGAAGTTGAGCCTCAAAGGTAAATCAATATTGATTACTGTAAAAAACACATAGATTTTATTCTTTCTCTTTGATACTTCAAAATGTTAGTAAAAGTTCTAGTTGAACTAATACTACATCTATGACGTAGAAATGTTATGCACAGCAGGAAGATACACCTAATTACCATCCTATTTACTCCCCTGTTTTCAGCTTCTAGCAGTCAGGTACAGCCACTAATCTAGATCACTGAATTGTCATCAAAACCAAGTTTGTCACTTCTGAGTTGTGGCTGCAAAATTCCACATACAAGGTCCTATACTCTTTGTCACTGCCTTTGTTATTATTATTGCAAGAATCTTGTGTTCAGCATAGTTCAATTCTTTTGTGGGCACATGTTAAACCTGGGCTTCTGACAGTGGCTGTGAATTCATGGATTCCATAAGCATGGGACTTAGACACCAGCACTGAGAGGTAAACTTTATAGTGTTGAGTTTCTGAAATTTTAAGTGGTGTGTATCTTTTGTTATTATGACATCTTGTATCCTGAAAAAAAAAAACACCCTTTTTTGTCCTTAATAAGTTACAAAATAGCTACCTGATGTTATTCTATCTCTAAGGTCTGTATTCTTTTCTTTAGCAAAACAGAATTGTTTAAAAATTGCTTCATTTATGTGTTCTAAATTCTTATTTGGGATAAATGCCATAAAGCTCCTATTTCTGAGTGCATCCCAGAGCTGATACAACACTTCAAAAACTACAAATTGAGATTCCAAGTTATCCAAGCTTAAAACAAAACAAAAGAAGCAAGCACAAGACTGGCCATGCATTATCACTGGGACAATTGTCAACAAAAAACAACACAGAATTTTTCTTTTTGTTAATTGGGCTGATGTAACTCACAGATAGCTTTTAGTCTTTACATTAGCACTTCTTTTCCTCTTATTCATTCAGAAACAAACATTGTTTGTCTTCCATGTGCCAGGCACACTAAGAATACTGAAACACAATGGTAAATGCTGCTTAGCTGCTACAGCTCAGAGCTGAGTAGAGAAACAGAAAAGAAAAGAAAACTATTAGAATTTTTCTTGCTAAAAATGTTCCAAAGTAGGTACTGAATAATACCATGGGAATCCTTCACATAAATATTTCAATGCTTCTAAGGACTGCTAAATTTTAAAGCAAAGCAAAGATAGTCACAGGTAATCTGCATAGGCAAATTACTATATAGGAAAAATATTATAAATCAGGGAAAATTATACATGTTGAAAATCCTTACAAATTTGAAACAGGGACATGACATGCCAAATTTTATTTTAGAAAGCATCTCCTAGAAGCAATTTGGAATCTGGATTGTCAGGGGAAGAGATGGGAGGCTGAGAATGAGTGGCATCTATTATAGCAATCTATGAGGAGAATGATTGAAAATGAAGCAAGCCAATTGAAGGTGATATAGAAAGACTCAGTGAAATTGAGAAATATGTAAAAGTTTGAAGATTGAGATCAATAGAATGTAGAAAGGAAAGAAGGAAGAAATATCTAATGTTGCTTTGTCAAAGTAATGCCAAATATAATGTTTAATTTAAATTTTTTGATAGGAGATCATTGAGAATAGTGTAAAAATTATAACGCTAATTTCTGTACAGTATTTCAGAGAAAGAACACATGTTTTGCATACATTAGTATGCACTTCCTATTCTAAGAATCAAGGGGAGGGAAACAATCTATTTTATAAGACATGAGGTAAAAATATGTGATTACTAAAATTATAGAATCACCCACTAGGTGAATACTCACTCATTCTTGTTTAACAAAATTGTATTGCTTATTTCAGTAATAAACAGAAAGTAAAACAATTATCATTGGTTTAGTTAAGTGGTTGAAAATAGCTATCTACGATCTGTGTTGTTATTCTACTGGACTCTGCAATTGCATCAACAGAAAATAATAACTGGTATAACATGACAATTGTTGTCTTGTATCAACTTATCTAAGAGGAGTATATCAAAATTCACATCACAGTTTATTCAGCTATCAAGAGGATACCCCAAACTCCAGTACTGATGGGAATTCTTGGTGCTTCTCAGACATATTCAGCAGATTTCCCAGATATATGAAAGTGAGTGTTTGTGCACAATACATTCATGTACAAAGTGGAATTTTGTACTCATGAACTCATTTCTTTTTTTCTTAGTCCCAAGAGAATTATGCTGTAAGCTTGCTCTGGGGCATCCTTTTTTTTTTTAAGAGAAATCTAATTCTTTCTATACTGTGTCATAAATTGAGTAGCAGATGTTAAAGCCTAAACTGGGAAGTTCTAAAGGCTGCTGACTATACACTAGTTTCAGAGAGGGGGAAAGGCTGTGACTCAGTCTTACTGAACATTAATAATTCAAGAATATGAGCAAATTCATGAAGGTGGTGGGGAGTCCCTCAGGGCATTGATGTCAGCTCGCATCAGGCCTTCAGAAAAGAGAGAACATTCTGAATGAAATGTGAGGGAGACAGTGAAGGAGAAGAATGTAGGAACATGGCCTCCCAAAACTTTAAAACAGTTGCTGAAAAGATAAAACACCACCAGTGAGTTTTTTAGATTGAAACTGGGTAGAGAAATTCAATGTCTCTTCACAAGAAGAGACTAATAAAAACTGTTAGTTAACACAGGACAGAACTGGAATTGGGGCATGGAAATGTCAGCCTTTCAGGAATTCACAAATTATGGGCAAGTCCGAGATATGTGTAGAATATAGAATATAAAAAACTGGGGTAAGGGAGTTACCAGCTCCTCAAAAGGCAAGGGATGCTTTAGCAGAAGTCACAGTAACACATTAAGAAACTGATGTTTGCCTGGTCTCCTTATTATTGAATTTTCTGAGGATGGATTACAATGCAGGGTGTGACAGATGTTCTCACATGAATGTTTAAGATGGTGTAGGGTTTTACTCAAGGTTTCTGTTCTGCTATTTATTTTCACTACTCCTTACATAAATTCTGTGTCCAGACTAAGCCAGGCAGTGGTGTGCAATTTCCTCTCAAGTTTTCACTCTCCATACTTTGAACATTGTTACCCAGATCAATGTGTCTGGCTAACACCCACTGGGCTCTTCACATTATTCAAAACTTCCTCACCCTATCTCCTGTCTCTTCTGTACTTCTGATTTGCTACTACACAATGCCATTTTGGCTACAGTGACAGTGAACAGAAAAGGAAATCCCTTTAATTAGAAAGAAAGGCAGAAGCAAAACACAGTGTATAAAATTACTTTCAAGCCCATTAAATCTTTTAGTTTTCAATATAATTTTAGACATAAAACTGAAAACCCCAACACATTTTGGTTGTTAGTACATGTTTAAATTTTTCTTATAAAAGTACTACCAAAATGTATGTTCTATGCTGCTTTTAAGAAAAATCAACCCTTGGGGCTTTTTTTTATCTGTGGAGAACAACTTTCTTTCAAAATTTATTATTTTGCTGTTATTTAGTTAAAATTGTATTTATTTTGGGTTTGTTTGTTCTTATGTTCTCCTCAGTCAATTCTTACACTCATGGCCATTCCTTTGTTTTCACTCCTCATGAATGATAATAGGAGTATTGTAACAGTGAGAGAAAAAATGTCCAGTGAATTTCAACTCAACTCAGCAACACTAAATACAAACTCAGACACATCATAGTTAATATAAATAGGATATCTTCAGTCTAGTTGATCATAATTTTACCATTGGCCATTCATCTTATTATGTATGTTAAGAGCAAAATTATCTGATAATAAATTTAGTATATGATAAGATAGTATTATTATATATTACTCTTATATAAAATAATAAGATAAAATCTTCCTTAGCAACATGGGATTCACTAACAACTATAAAATGTAGCCAAGCAATCAGTTGTAATTCTGATAGGTTTGCCTTTGTGGTTCTTCTTGATGTTTGTAGTTTATTTTTTTTATGTGTGTTAATATAAATTTATTTGTAAAAAGGAAATATAAATTAAAAATTGAAAAAAAAAAAAGGACAGAAAAACAAGCTTACCCCACAAAACATGTAGCCAAGATCACACTCCAGCAATTAGCCTTTAGTTGGGCTGCTAATGGATTTTATGCTCAAGTTTAGGAGAGATACACTAGAAACTTTAGAAAATATATCTTAGGAGATAGAATTAGATTAACAGATAAGAACAGAATAACAAATCTTGCTTAATCAAATAGAACTGTTTGGATAAACTGATAAACTTTAGTTAGATCTTAATACCGGTATCACAGAAGTAATTCTTAAAAACATCAGATGCTGTGCTAAAATCAAGTTCATGAGGATCAATGTAAGGATTACAATGTTGGCAAGGACTGTGGCTATGCTATGTTTTAGGTTGCCAAGGAGCTAAAATTCTGCGATTTTTCCTTTTTCCTTTTTTTCACTAAGAACAATCTATTGAGGCACTGTGTTTAGTTCACTGTGTCTGAGTGAGTCCTTTGATCTGTAAGTATTAATCTGAAACAGTAGGAACAATAATACTGGAAATATATATACATGCGTAACAAAAACAAAACACTATGAGAATTTTCCAAATTCTGATGAGGAAAACCGTGAATGTATTATTTGACAGAATAAACACCCACCAGAGGCATCAGTAAAACAATCTAATAACAGTTCATTTTCACACAGTCTGGTAATTATATAGATGGGATCTATCACTTACCAATAGATCTGACTTGCTTGGGAATCTAAAAGAAGGCATGAGCTATGATGTATCTTTTATAGAAAGTGGTAATGCAGAATAGATGAGGCGGATCCAGCTTAGGCTATTGATACCCTCTTAGTGACATTAGTGGAAAATTCATCTTTCCTGTGTATCTAACCTTTTGACTTCCAGATGTAACATTATCATCAACAAAGGTCATAATCAAGAACAACACAACCATGTTCCAAAATAACATCTCTGTCTCTGCCCTCCCCCCCTTTCTGTTTCTCATTCTCTTTCTTCTTATAATGTTTTAAGTAAGGTTATGTATTGTATTGGACAACATCCCTAACTGTTTTCTGATGCACGAAGCTTATGCACTGCAGGTTAGATAAACCTAACAGTAGTCCTATTTCTTGGCCCCATTCTAATACCTACTCTACATGCTTCCAATAGCCACTGAGATTAAGCCGTAGAATTTCATAGTAAGCAACACCTGCTGAAGGGCATGTGCCATTCTTTCCCTCCAGGAACCCCACCCAAGTAACAAGCAAACTGTTTCCAAATGCGCATGCTGTACATTTCCAACTACAGCCTTAACCAGAATGACATCTGCAATAAAAAGAGTGGCATTTTCTCTTTGATTTCTCATATATAAATAAATCACACAACACTTTAAAGGTTAAGTTATGTAAAATATATGGTTATGTACAAAGGACTCTCCCTCCTTCTGTTCTTGGGAAATTGACAACCAGAAGATCTCTATGAGCATTCTATTTCTACCTCAACTGCTGCCTATCAATTTCCATTCAAAATTTTACCAAGAGATACTCATGATGCATTGTCAGAGATAAATTTGGGAAGGGTATATATAAAATCTCTTAGGAAAAGTAAATATATTAGTGAGAAAGTACATCATCATTCCAAGTTAACAGGGTTGAACAGCATGGCACCATGCTCTCGAGCTTTAATATATGCTTACTTACACCAAAAGCCAACTCCCTTGACTTTAAAAACATCTTGCAGAGGGAAAAGGGAGCTCTAATGCTAAGCTGGAAGGTTAATTTAAGGATCTACTTGGATTAATATTTTAAGACTAATTCCCCACAAGTCCTGTAAATCCTGTTACCACATACCCTCCTACCTAAAGTATGCACAGGGTTATGAAAAAGATTTTTACTTTTAAAAAAGTAAATCAATTTAGAGGAATTAATTCCCCCCAAAATAGATGGTTTGCAGTATAGTAATAAAACATTATTGCCATGCAATGTCTTTCATTGTTGTGTGCTTTATACCAGGGTCTCAACTTCAAAACAACATGACTTAGAATACACGAAGAGTGAAACAGAATGATCCTTAAAGGATCCATAAGTCATTCGTTTCAAGGAATCCAAACATTTGTTCATCATGTGCAGTCTAACGGCAGAACTCCTCATTCAAAACCTAGGAGCAGAATGTGGCGTGGAAACCAGTGCTTCATAGCTGGCCTGGGTGTATTTTTCTCCATTCGTAAATCCATCCATCTCTCATGTGGTTCATGAACACTGCATTTTTCCAAGAAGGTACAGTAAATTTCATATATAGGCCGTAAGTGGCTGTGAAGAAAGCCCTTGCCCATATGCTCAGAGCCTAAAGTGACACTGTCAGGAGTGAAGGGGAGCAAGGCAGTGCTGCTGAGAAGGATTAGCAGGCAGCCTGGCCCTTCTGTTTGTTTTGCATGAAGTTGTGCAGTGAATCAGGGCATCAACTCCCACACAGATGTATATTCTCAGCCTTGGAGGAAAGAGGCCAAGAATAAGAAATCAGACTGCACAGGCAAACAGAAATAACCATAAATGGGATACAAGGAGGGCTTGAGCAACCATGAGCTGAATGAAGTTTTGCTGGATGCTGTGCCTACTCACTCCAAAGCTATTGGGCTTGAGGAGGAAAATCATGAAAGCCTGCCTTTTCTCCACAGGGTTGTGGGTGCATTAGGAGCAGGACCTGTGCTTCCTTCTAGAGATTCCCTCCTCAGTGACTCATATAGTTCCTGCACTCTGTAGATACTCACATTCCCTTTTCTGGAGCAGAATTTTCTGCAGAACAGTTATGTTACATTAACAGGCAAACAGAGGGACCCCTCACGGTTAGAGTTGTAAATAAAACTGCTGGAAGACATTGCCATTTGGAAACACTTCAATATTTATTGTACCTACTTGTTCTTTGAGCCATAGGAGATCAAAATTTTAACCGCTAGGGAATGGTAAATTACTCGGTAAATGTAGTATGTATTTTGCAACCAGATATTTCTGATAGTTTGAAATTGAAAATTGTCAATACTGAACTTAAACATTACTTCATTGGTATTTCTTATTTTAATGAAAGCTGTCGTCTATAAATACACTGCTCTTTGTACTTAAGACATAGGCATGAATAAAGAAAAGATCATAGAACAGATACTAGAACATTGCTATAGAAATAATACTAAACCTATCATTAATACAATTTCAGGCTAATTTTTTTTTGGGTATAGTTTAAGAAACAATGTGGCTAATAATAGTAATGTTTAAATTAGAGAAAATGAACAAACCAACTTCTACAATGTCTTACTTTGCTTTCTATTGCTTTGCCAAAATACTATGACTGAAAATAGCTTGTAGGAAAGGATTTGCTTTATCTTATAGTTTATAGTTTATTACAGAGGGAAAACAAGACAGGAACCAAAGTCAGGAACTGAAGCAAGGCCACAGAAGAACATTCATAATTGGGTAGCTCCTGATGGCTTACAGAGTGACACTGTCCACAGCAGGGTGGACCTACTCATAATAATAATCAATCAAGAAAAATGCTCCAAAGCCTGGTCTACAGGCCAATATGATGGAAACATTCTCTCTGTCTCTCTCTCTCTCTCTCTCTCTCTCTCTCTCTCTCTCTCTCTCTCTCTCTCTCTATCTCTCTCTCCCTCTCTTTCTCTCTCTCCTTACTTATTTATTTTATGTATATGAGTGCTCTATCTACATTGTACACCTGCATGCTGTAAAAGGGCATCAAATCCTAGTATAGATCATTGTGAGCCACCATGTAGTTGCTGGGAATGAGGTTCCTACTTCCCAGATGGCCCTGTCTTGTATGAAGTTAAAATAAAACAAACAAACAAAAACAATAACAACAACACAAAAATCACACCAAGAAAAGATCAAAGCAGCACATGCAGTATGCCCCATATGGGAAAGCAATCTAGTTTTTCTGTTTAGAAATGAGCAAAGCTATCTCAAGAAGCAGAGTTGGTTGTCTTCTCACTGTTGGTCCCAATTCATTCATGTTAACATTTTATAAAAAACTATAACAATCAGTTCCTGAGGATCATTGTCAGAAATATGCACTTTTGCCAGGAGACCGCCACCTCAACCTTAGTATTCAAAAGGCAAAGACTTCTATAGATACCTGTGAGTTTCTGGATTAGCCTAGTCTATATTATGAATTTTAGGTCCAGGGTTACAAAGAGTGACCCTTTTTCAAAAACCAACCAAGCAATAACAACAACAAAAAAAATAATGCATACTGTAAACAAAGACCCCAGTGCTCACTGAACGCTTATGCGATGTCCTCCTCTGCTTTTCAGGATTAAGTTTTCAAATGAAGATATTCACTGTTCCCGTCTAAGCAGTAAATTCTAAATTTGGAAATTCTTGTAAATTAACAATTTAAGACATTTAAACTGAGGCTGTACAAAAATGATATGTTCAGGAAAGAGAGAGAACAGAACACATAAACTAAATATTTTTTTTTTCTATTTTCTGAAGAACTACATATAGCTAAAAATTCCACAGATAGACAAGAGACACTCTCCCACAGTCTGTGTTTGTTTGTCTTCTTGCCTTCAGAGAACAATGGCTTCAGAATGAACAATAGGGAATTGAGACGGAGTCATGGAGAAGGAAAATGTTGTCTAGTTGACCTGAAATGTTTGTCACAAGATTTCCTACAGTTCCTCCTGAATTCCAGGCTGGAACTATATGGAGTGCACAATATGGTGTAAAATAATGAAAAACCTTGCAGGTAAAAGAGAAAACATTGTTTTCTTCACTAGAGAATTGCTCTTTGTAGACGGATTTCACGTCCTAATTGTTGTTATAAGCAATACCCCATGATCTCACTTGTTTATCCTGAAGTACCTCTTACATGTATCTAAGCAATCTGTTGTTCTTTCAGTTTAATCTCCCACAACTTGAGCAGGTAGGAGAAAAAAGGGAAAAGAGAAACAAACAAACAAACAAACAACAAAAACAATTTATCAGACTAAATGTTACCCCATCCATACAATGCCTACTGTATCAGCCATTTAGACATTGGTACTTCTAAGATTTTGTTCCTTACTGAATGGTCTCTACTGAGGATCATTACAAAGCTCTGATAATTATGCTACTGACAAACTAATGAAAATTTAAAAAATAAAATTGAGAATGAAAACAGTTTACAATAAAGTTATCACAAGCTTAGTCATCTATAAGCAGCAGGAAGTTACACATTGGTATTGCACAAAGCATTATTTCTAAAATATGCTGTCATTTGGCTCACATTTAATGGACACTTAGGATGGTTCTTTAATGATTGGTACAGCGACTCTGTCTAGCATCTGATACCAAACTAATGAAACTGGCAAGCTGTCTACTTTAAGCCAGCAAATTCTCTGCTTTAGAAATCTTGTCTATCTGACAAGCAGGAAGGTACGTCTCACAGCAGAGCCTGGGGCATTTACATACCTCAGATTTCCATATTTCATATTGCTTCTTTTCCCCCAGATACAAAACAACAAGTGTTGATTCAATATCACCCTGCTGTCTCTGTTAATTGAAATCTTCAGCATATACAAAAATGTCAAGAGTCAGTAATAAAAAGTACAACTAACAACTCACAAGCCATAGATATTGATCAATGAGGGATTAGAAAAACCTATTCTCTTGCTTGAGGTTTGAATGGTATTAATGGCTATAAATGAAGATGCAGTATCAGTAGGAGTCAGGATCTGCCAAACAGTGTTGAAAGACTCCTTAAATAAAACTTACCAACCTCCGTTATAAACTCAGCATGAGAACAGCTATTATTGCAGAGTTTGGGTTAAGCCATTTATTTCCAGATAATGTTTAGAATAGACTTGGACAGGGAATACAGGCTGACTCTGTGGATTGGTTGTTTTTGGGTGTCTGTGTAGGAAGCTGGGGTTCCACTTTGGCAATGTGAATAGTAGTGACATAGCCAAGGGTGGCTTCTGAGAAAGTCAGCAGACTTTTGGTAATGCTTGCTCTGGAAGGTTGACCTACCCAAGTTTCTTGGCTTCCTGAATCTCTGTGGTCTTTATTCTCAGCTCATGTTTGCTAGCCATCTGCAATGGTATGGAACAGCCACACTTTGGCCTTTGGCAAAGTCAGTCATTCTTCCTCCAGAACTGTGACCTGTACCTGTTTTAATTTTGTTTATAATGCTAACCATCAGTTATTCCCCCCACCACCTTAGAGGGAAAAAATCTCTTTATTTAAAACTGCAGCTTCTTTTTTGTTTTTCTGTGAATCTATAAGTTTATAAGTGAGGAGCAAACTTTTCCTGGCCCCTGTCTCCCAACACCCACTTATTACGTACTCCCTCAATCCTGCCTGGGTCTTTGATGGGAGGGGTTCCCCACAGTGACTGGCTTGAGGATTCTGAGGGTATCTGAGGGGGTCAGATAGAAGGCTGAAGGCTGACATGAGACAAGGCTTTTGTTTTTCTACCTTCCCTCACACCTGGTTTTCTGTGACCTCTCTCCTTTCCCCATGCCCTCGATTTTGGCATAAGATTAAAAATGTACAAAAACACTTATTTCTGGGAAACCGAGACACACACACACACACACACACACACACACACACACACACACACACA
>OU015748.1:28191229-28210846 GCA_907169655.1 Acomys percivali | reverse complement strand
GTATATGTATGTAAATATACCCAACCAATATTTAGCATATTTGGCAAAATCAACCTCCCCACTCATGCTTCTCCACTTTCTATATAGTTTAAAAACAAAACAAAGGCTTTTGACACTTTTTGAAAATCTTTGCATTCAGACCAGCCTTGCCCAAAGGTTACCAAGAGAAGGGAAGCCAGGAGGCTAAGGGATGTCATGCTCCATATAAAATACAGCAAAGATTTTCCTACACAAGTTCACACCTAGGTGTTCAAGGTGAGGACATGGTTGATGTACTGCAAAATCCACTTCCCCACTGGCAGTCATAGAGCCTGTAGTCACCACCTGTTCTGTTTTTACTCTCATTGGTTATTTTTATAAAGTAATGGATATGGGATAAGATAATGCTATTAAGGTGTAGGGTGTTTCCTATAATTCTACCAACAATGTAGAAATGTCTGGAAATGAGTAGGGGTGTGAAATTAGAAGGATTGAGAAGAGCAGACTAGAACAAACCTGGAGTTTTGAGTAGAGTAAACCAACTTCCTGTGGCTCTTCAGGCCTCTGCAAGTACTTGCACATATGTGGCATACATACATGCAATAAGGCACAAATACACATAAAATTAAATAAATAAAATCCTTTAAGGGAAGCATGGTGAGATAGGTTATTTTTCTTTGTAAAATCCTCACTTCTGATATTTGCTTTAACAAAAAAAAACGTGAAGCAACAAAGCTAGTTTGAATTTAGAGTTGATTCCCTGTGTAAAACACTTTGTGAAGTTGATAGGTTATTACAACATTTTGCAATCACACGATTGTCCATTGACAGTCTTTATACACTTGGTATTATCTATGTGTTAGAGGTGACAAAACAGAACTCAAAGAATTTTTGTAATGTGCAAAAAAGTTGTACAACCATGAGAGATGCTACTAAGTAATCCACTCAATCTGACAGACTTCGACTTCTAAATTGTTATCTGGTTCCTTTATATGCTAAACTGTGTCTAACATGAATACTGAAGTTAAGTAACATGAAAAGGTCTGCTATATATAGCCTGGTGGTCCAATAGGAAGGGTCAATGGTGACTTATGAGTAAACGACACTGAGGTGAGAGTACAAGTTAGCTTTTTAAAACAAGGTTAAAGAAAGGCAGGGGAAGGTGATGTCAGGCAGGGCAAACACATGCCCTCAGGTGAAGAGGAAAAATGGAGGTTAATGGGCTGGAAGAACTTAGAGAGAAAGGTCTAAGGTCTGCTGGGGTCAACTCTTAAATCACATTCTAAGCTTAGTTATGCTTTGGGGTTGTTTTTTGAAGAATAAAAGATATTAAAAGACGGGTTTTTTTTTTTTTTTTTTTTTTTTTTTTTTTGGTACTGAAGGATCATATTTGCATTATAAAAGATCACTGTAGCTACAACTTAAAAAAAATAAGCATATGTACAAAGGTCATACAAGGTCAGTTAGAATGGAACCACAGTAATTTAGCTAGGAAACAATGAAGAAACATCTCTCTCTCTCTCTCTCTCTCTCTCTCTCTCTCTCTCTCTCTCTCTGTGTGTGTGTGTGTGTGTGTGTGTGTGTGAGTCTGTGTTAGCAGATGTATTTCTGTGTGCAAAGGAGTGTTTGTTTATACAGCTGTGTGTGTGTGCATATAGTGGTGTGTATAGATTTCTTTGTGTAGGAGAAAGGGAGAGAGAGAGAGAGAGTCTAGAATGGGAGGATATGTTTATAGAATTGCATTTTTATTACTAAAAACCCTTTTGTGCAGATAGAGGAAGGGATCACAAAAAAAATAAGAGGCTTTGGTTGCAAGAGGTGGCTCTTCTTTCTTCTAAGACAAGCTTCACGTGCAAACAGAAGATGGTCCCATTTTAAACAGGATGAATGGGATGTGCTGCAGATGTCCATATGGTGCCATCCATATGGATACAACTATAATCAGTTTTATGAGAGCCTGGAAAGGCATAGAGAATGTAGCATAGATAATATGTCCCACTATCCAAAAGAGGGCAAGGATCCGATGACCTATTTATTTTCCTATGCCAGAGAAGGACCTGGTAGCAGGAAAGCATTCAAGGAATAAGTAAAGACAAATTATCTCAAGCGTAGTTTGCAAGTGAGAGAAAATAGGAATTGCAATTTCCATCTTGGTTGTACAATCCATCTTTAAAAAAATGGAAAGAGAGTTTGTGGCAGTGTTTCATCCATAAGTGCATGCCAAATAAGTGCCATGCAAATATCTACAGCTTCTCTTGCTACATCTCTCTGGAACCCCAGAATAAAAAGTGACATAAGGATAAGGAAGACACAAACAGCACAGAGAAGCAGGGCAGAAGGTAGGTAAACGACGTATGTTAGAATAAAGGAAATATGGTATGGAATTCTAGGAAGAGGAGGTTCAGTTCATTGCATCAACCAAAAAAATCCCTAGTAGAGAGGCAAAAAATGAATTTAAAACATCAGTATTCTGTAGAATGCCAGAGGAAGAGGTATGGAGGAATAGAGGGAAAGAGGGAGGGCCAGAGAGTGAGTAAGAAACAGGAAGGGAGGGGCTGGAGAGATGGCTCAGAGGTTAAGGGCACCGACTGCTCCTCCAGAGGTCCTGAGTTCAAATCCCAGCAACCACATGGTGGCTCACAACTATCTACAATGTGATCTGATGCCTCATCTGGCCTGCAGGTGTACATGCAGGCAGAGCACTGTATACATAATAAATAAATAAATAAATAAATAAATAAATAAATAAATAAATAAATATTTAAAAAAAGAAACAGGAAGAGAGAGAAAGACATAGACACATAGAGAGACACAGAGAGACAGAGGCAAAGGGATGGCGGTTGTAAAGGAACCAAGGATCCAGGATTTCTACTCTTCAGGCCATTAGCTATTTTAGAACAGTGACTTTTTACTGATAGTAACTCCATTCATTTGCATGGACCAAAAATGAACAAACAAAATACTATAGAACACTTTTCTGTGTCACTTGTATCATGAAATAAGGAATCATGATTTGCCTTTTCAATGAAACTTCCATTTCATTAGATAACTTGATGACATGGATTACATAATTTAAGTTTATTATTTCAATATGTATCAAGATGCATGTTCAACACAAGTTTACTGATTACTGGGATAGCAACTACAGCAACACAGCACACTTAATCAGCACTCACTCTGTGCCATGTATTATTCTAAACAATGTGTAATTATTAATTATTCAGTTCTCACAAAATATGAGCTACTTATTGTTATCATACCTCTTTCTCTGGGAGTGACAAAAGTACTCTATTCTGCAAAGCATAAAATCATATGGTACTTGGACACATTCATCAATAGAAAATTACTCTGCTGAATTTTACCCTACCAGTTCTCATGTACCAGGCCCAAGGGTAAAAATATAAAATAAAGTAGCGGTACACACACTAATAAAATGGAGCTTAAGGGGAAAGCAGGATGATGAACAAAATAGTGAAAGAAAAAATTCTTATCATCTATGATTATTAATCTTGGTTTTCAACTGCCGGATTTAAAATCACTCAGGAGAAAATACATCTGGATGCACTGGTGAAGTGATTCCACTTTCGAAAAATGAAAACACAAAACCTGAATTTGGCAGCACCATTTTATGGGTTGTCATTGTGAACTCACTAAAGAGAAAATTATTAGAACACCAGTGTTCATCTGGCTCTGCTTGCTGACTGTGTACATAATGTAATCACCTATATCACATACCTGATGTTATGACCTGGGACCCTCAAACTGTGCACCATAATGAGCCCTTTCTCCCTTAACTCATTTTGTTGGGTATTTTATCACTACAATAGGGAAAGTAAATGATGTGCCATCTATTTGAACAGAATTGATAAAGTCACCTCAAAATAGCAGTAATAGTTTACATTAACTGTAAATATTAACTGGTTATAGGATGGGCTTGCACTTTAGGAGGCAAAGGCAAAATAGTCCTAAATTTAACAGCTAAGAACTAACCTTTCTTTACCTTAAGTCAAAAATCAGAAAGAAAGAATGAAAGAAAGAGAAAAAGGAGGAAAAGAGAGATGGAGCAGGAAAGGAAGAATGAATAATAAGAAAAGGGGACCATGTTGTGGTCCTGGGAATGGAACGGTGGAATAATGTGCCTAACCAACAAGCCAACGAACAAAAACGGATACATTTTTTATTTGAAAATACACAAACATGTGTGTGTGTGTGTGTGTGTGTGTGTGTGTGTGTGTGTGTGTGTGCACGCTCATAGGAATATAGACAAAGTAAGGAACAAAGGTATTTGCTTTTTTTTTTTCTTGGTACTTTGAGTGCTTAGATTCAGCATCTCAAAAAATACTTGATTCATTACACTGATTCTCCATGTCCCACTTTTGTCTGAAAATAATATATTTGAAAGCCCTGAAAATATAGCTAACAGGAACTGAAGCTGGATAAATTAGTGCTGGTGAAGTTTCAGAGTTGTTCTAGCTTTCCTGCTCTAATGCACACATAATGGATACATATTTTTGACAGTTATTAAGCCACAGTTCTATGTCTAGGAAGAGAAAAGAAATAAAGCATTGTAATATTTTGCTAAGAAACTAGTTATCATGAAAGATCAAGAGTAGACATAACATGAACAACTGCATCTTGAGGAAAGCCATAATCTTTATTATGACTGCTGATGTCTCTACGTCAGTCACCTCATCCCCCACTCTTCTTCGTACTCATCTGATTCTCAGGAATGCATACTTCTGGAGGAATAACACATTTGTTCAGCATTCCTTAGAGAGGCATACCTCTGCTTCTGGAGACCACAGCGGAATATAATATCTTAAAAGTATCTGCAGAAGAAAATTCTTAACAAAATATTATGAGGTTGATTTAGGAAATCTGGTTTCTCTTATTGGATTCTATTTCACAGCTACAATGTACAATTCTCTGCTTGACTTCGAATGTGAACTATCCTCTAAAGGGCCATCTCAGAATACAGGGAGTTGGTGGAGCCAGAACCCAGTAGGGCCTTTGAGTTCCTTACCAGTGTGCATCCTTATCAAGAGCATCATAAACCTCCTCTGGTCTCTTTCTGGAAAGCTGGTCTCTTTCCTTCTCTCTTTCACATCCAGGCATTGTGTGATATACTCCATATTGCTACCATAATTCACTGCCTCACACAGGCCACAAGGCAACACCACCAATCAACTATGGCCACAGGCCTCCCAAACTGAGCAAATAAAGCTTTCCTCATGTTAAATTGATTAGCTCTAATCAATTAGATTAGGATCTAAGTCAGTGAACTCTTTTGTACATACTTATTTTTCTACCTTCCAGGATATTTGCTTGTGGTCTATTAGAGTTTTTAAACATCATATAGTGCATTTATCAATGTATTAAATATTATATGATTGCTGCTGTAGTTCACATGTGTCAAAATAAATATTTCTACATGGTTTTAAGATAACAGGTAGTATGGGTATAGCTGTAATATTATAATACAAACATAGCAGATGTTTCTAAAATCACAGTACTCTTTCCCTTTCACTCTCTCTCTCTTCCTTCACTTCCCCTCTCTCTTTCCCTCCCCCTAGGATTTAATGATGGATTTAATAGGAATTATGGGTCGTAGAATTTCTTGATGTGGGACGTCGTATTCTAGGAAAACAATTTTTTTAATAAATAGTACAATAATTACAAAGCATTAATAGAATATTTTAACATGCAGTGTGAAAACAATGCATGTTTATTAAGGCAAAATATTCAAAACTGAGTATTATTTAAGGAGAAGTCACACCATCTCAATATATTATTTAATAGATATATGTAACTCTATTTTATCCATTTTCATGTTAGTTAATATATTAATGAGGTCATGATGAAAGTGAATATACTCAAAGTAGGCTATCTTCAAAAATAAGGACTTATTTGTTTTGAAGAATGGATGACACATAGAAAACTACATTGAACGAGTTATTGATAAAATTATTATTTCCAGATCCATTTACTACATTTATATTCATATTCAGCCAGCAGAGGAGATAGTATCTATATCTGTACATTTATGGGCTATTTTTGTATCTCTGTGCTTGATTTCCTGATACCAATAAAATGCACAGTAAATTATTAAATATATCAACTAGAAACAGACAGGTGCTCAATATTGCAGATTATAAAGATTTTTTTGTAAATAAGAGTGTGTCTTAAGCTTAAAAGTTAAGAAAGGCTCTTAATCTCCCAAGAGTTCCTTACTGTTACTAAGGGACAAGCTTTTCTGGAGTCACAATGCCTATGTGTAACCTTGACTAATTAATCTCTACACTCATTGATTTTTCTCCTCTGATAATTAAATATAAAACAAGTCCCTCATTTTTAGGACATTATGACAGTGTTCACAGGAACTATTGGATGATTTATTATACTCTCTCATTTCGCCTCCCTCCCTTTATCCTTCCATCCTCCTTTTCCTTTTCTATATTGCCCATCCCATTAACATTGTTACTTATAAGTAACCAGACTATGAATCCATAGCTTATGACTGTCTCTGATCACCTGGCATTCAGTATTATCAATCTTGTAAATGACAGTACTTCTGTGTATGTAGCTGCAGAACATATGGTAGAGACAGATCTTTATAAAGCTATTAGCCACCATTACTGAAGCAATTAGGTGTCACACAGGCCTTAAAACACACATCATTCCAAGTAAACTACAAAGAATACACAGTCTTGTTTCGATTTCTATACTTCCAACACACATAAGAAATTTGAGGATCTTTAAGCTTAAACCTGTTGTACATTCTCTTGGAAGAACTTTATTTGAAGCAACTATGCTTCCAAAATTAAAGTTGTTTTGAACATGTACTGAAAATATAACTATGTATGACTTGTTTAATTATGACCTCTTTTTCACTTAACCATGCTAACAGTACTTATTTTTAGCAATAAATAATACTTTTATACAATGTATCCTTTTAAGAGAAAGCACCCAGGAAGCTCTCCATTCAGCATTGGTGATGGAGAGGCACCTACAAATCATTGCTGTTGTTTCCCAAATGTATGTTTTTCAGTTTATGCAGTGAGAATCATTATTAATATAAGTTGCTTCCTAAATCCTGGATATGCAAAGAGGCCTATATTTGTGCAGAATTCGGCCATTAGTAGAGGAAATATATTAAACAAAACCTTCACAGATAATGCATTTGATAATATTAGTCATCTGACCGAATGTGTTGTTCTATAGAAAAATAGCAAGAGAACAAAGTATGTTTTTTTTTTAGATGCTTTCAAATATCTAATTTTTACCTAATCTTTTTTCTTTCAAGACAGAATTTCTCTGGGTAGCCCTGGCCATGCAGAAACTTGCTCTATAGACCAGGCTGGCCTCAAACTCTGAGGTCTTCCTGCTTCTGCCCCACAAGTGTTGGGATATCAGGCATGTAACACCTCTATCTGCCTTACTTTTTTTTTTTTAACCAACTATCAAAAGTCATTCTTAAAGCTACTACAGTATCATTACATGGCAACAACTGGCCAGCAATTAGTGGCAGACATTCCCTTTCATATTTGGCAGGCATCTTTTGAGAGATTATAGAGGAACTTTTGTATATACACTTTGTTTTTTTATATCATTTTGTATTTGAGGATCAGTGTTTATGAAAGGATTTCTGTTCTGGAAGGATCATGGAAAATTCTGGCAGAAGGCCTATCAAAATAATAAGAACACACCGTGCATTTACTGAATGAATGAAAATAAATTATATGACAGAAAACCATGGGGAAGGCACAGTTGTTTTTCTAATTAACCTCTTTTGGTCAGATTTTAAATCTACATTTTTTATGCACATATCCACTGGCAACTGATCTAGAGAGATGACTGAGAAATGAATTCTCAGCATGACAAACCTCATAAAGAAAATGTTCACATTGCTCATATTACAGGTCATGGGTATATGGCTGGCCCTCCAAAGGTAAAATGTACTTAAACTAGACTTGCTAAATAAGAGTTGCCTGTATTTGATGAATTTTCATGAATTCTCAGAATTAAAGTAGGTATATTCTTCAGCATTTACTTCTTGTTTGAGTGAGGTCTGAGCATCCCCAGGCTGACTATAATCTCCCTATTAGTGAAGCATTCCCTTAAACTCCTGATCCTTCTGCTCCAATCACCCATATTCTAGAATTACAGGTATCTTCTACCTTACCTGGAAAACTCTTAAATATTATTATTTTGATTATGTAGTAGGAAAAATATAAGTTAAAATAGCATAACATTACTTTATGTAAAGTTGTGGAAACAAAATTGGGTAAGTCTTGTCAGTTGACATTGAATTAAAAAGATACAGGTATAAATTCTACATTTTGCAATGACTACAAATGTGAATAAAATTAAATGTTGAATTACATCAAAAATGTGTTTGTATTTGCTCTATAGGCATGATTTATAAATATTTAGGTTATATCCTATGTTGTCTATTAAAGTAAAAATAACAATGGCAAAACATAGCCAGTCCCTGTCCTTGGCACATTATAAGCCAATCGATACAATATAGTACCTTCCTTTCCATTAATAAACCTTGAGTACAAAATCGAAAGAGATGCTGAGACTCACAGCCAAACATTGGGTGAAATGCAGAGAGTCTTGTGGAAAAGTAGAGGGGAAAGAAAAAAGGACATGGAGGCGACAGGAGCTCCATAGGAAGACCAAAAGAGCCAAATAACCAGGATGCCCAGAGGGGCTTGTTGACATTGAACCACCAACTAAGGATCATGCATAAATTGGACCTACGTCCCTCACACAGTTGTAGCCAATGGGCACCTCAGACTTCATGTGAGTCTTCTGGTAAGGGGCGCAGGTGTTTCTCTAACATGGATTCTGTTACCTACTTTTTGTCACTTCCCCCTGCTGGGGGCTGTGTTGCTAGGTCACAGGGGAAAAGGACAGGCTCGGTGCTGATGCCATTTGATGAGCCAGAGTGGGTTGGGGTGGGTTGTTCTCTGAGGGGAAGAGGAGGGAGGATAGGGGAAGAGGAAGAGAGGGGTGAGTCCAGGAGGAGGGGAAGGATGGGACCTAAGATTTGGATTGTAAAGTGAGTAAATAAATAAATAAAATTTAAAAATCCTGGTGTTTTCTGACTGGATTGTTTTGTTTGGAATACAGCAGTTATAAACATGCAGACAAAAATTTCAAAATTAAATTTTCTCCTATCTTATTAATATTTAAGTCCAATTAAAATATAACTAAAATAGCTTTTAAATTCACGAACAACTATTATGCCAGAATCTTATATTTTATATTACCTAGTACATGTTTGCATTAAAAAATGCTGTAAAAGTTTTAGTTTATTAAGAGTTCTGAACTTTTACTTCTCAGTGTGTAAATCCCAATTTTGTTCAGTACAGGCAGCTCCCCAGCTACGTGTATACACATGAATACCCACATTGGAGCTTTACATTATCAACAATATGTTCCAGCCATTTAAACATGAGCCACAAATACAGTATCCTAGCTTCTCTGCGGGTTATGATTGAGCGTTCTTTATCTTATGAACCTGACCTTATGTTCTTTGGAGCCAAGTGTGCAACTCCCAGCTGTGAATATAAACCCAATCTCATTTTAAGTTTCTATTGTACTCAGCAAGATCCTCATTTCTCACAGTACTGCCCTCATCATGGCCATGGTCCAGTCTCGGACTAAGGCACTGATAAACCAAGGACTGTAATTGAACTTGTAACTACACATATTTTCCTTGCACTGCAGAAGTAACACTGCAAACGAGAGCACAAAGGCTTTCATGCATTGAAGAACCTGGGTAATATAAAATGGCAAAAGCAGCATGCCTATGATGAATGTCAAATAGCAATGCTGTGTGGCGAGCTCACCTCTCACCTTCAGACAGTAATGCATAATTGTATTAATGGTTTTCTATACAGTAGCACACCTTTGGAAAGAGCTTTCAGCTGCAATTGAAGACATCAGAGCCCGCAGGAAAGCCCGTGTCCTCAAACTTACCAGATACAGTGAACCTGCAAATAGATCATAGAGTTTGGATGGTGGTAAATAACACAATAGTATTATGTTTTGTTTTTGAAAGGATCAAATACTTTTTTAAAAAAAAAATAAGGAGTGTTCAAGGACGTTTTTGTTCTTAAACTCTTATCATAGCATTAATGGAGATGATAATAGTACCTAATTTCATTATTCTGTGATATCCAGATTATCTGAACCTTCAGTGGATCACTGAAGTATTTCCAACCAAAATCTTCACCAAGTCTCTGACATTTTCTTTTTCTTCTTCCCTGGCTTTATCTTAAAAAGTAGATATGACCTCACTCCAGTCTTCCTATGCTGCTTTCCAGACCCTCCCTCCCTCCCTCCCTCAATCAAGATCAACTGACTAGAAGTCTGCATTACTTAAGTCATCTCTTCAAATAAGGCAAAGAAAAATTTGCAAAAGTAGAAATGTTGCTCTCTAATCATTCTGTAATCCATATTAAAGGTACTGGGGGATGTGGCATGTGATGACTTAAGGAGGGGTGATTGTTGTTGAAGGGTCTGGCAATTGCATCAGCCAGGGAGAAGTGTGTTCAAGGGGTTTTCTTGGGAAAAACATCTATAAGTGTTATGAGTCTGTGTTGGCACTAATGAAGGCATCTAAGCAAACCGTAAGTGAAAACACTTTGAGGGAGGGGATTCATATGATTTTCTTCACGCTTTGATGTTCTAAGATATTTCTTTTCAATCTATAAGAATTACCACTAAGCTATTTGCTTCTTAGAAATCATTGCCTTCCTAGCATTTAAAACACTAATGGGATGTGTCTATATGTGGATATCACTGCTTTGATGTTTTCTATATTCCTTCTAAGATAATCTACAACTTTTAGTTTATTGTCAACAAGCTTTACTGTCAGTGTATATAAAGAAGCCAAATGTCATTTACTGTGAGCTGTGTAAGAGGGAGTTTGCCTCTGAGGTCAGAAACCTGGATATGTATTGCAGTTATGCTATTCATTATCAGTCTGACCCTGAGCAGTTTGCTTCCTGCACTTGACCTTCTCCATTTTAAGTCACAAAGGGAAGTAAACATCTCAGCAGATGTTTGGAAGGATTTCAAGAGGTCAGGCACACAGTATGTCTAAGCCCCATGAGGCACTCCACAAGAAAAGGGCCACCATCCATCCTGACTATTTCCTCCTATTTTGATGCATATAGCTTCTACAGTGGCCCTGTGCTTATGTGTTATTGCTCCCATTTTACCAAGGCAGAAATAGAAGTCCTAAAAAATTAGATAATTTCCTTTGACCTTACACCTTAGATGTTTCAAACCTAGAACCTTTCCAAACATAGGAGTAGATGTACTGTGTTTTGTTTTTTCTTTCCTTCATCCCTTCCTCCCTTTGTTCTTTATTTATTTCTGTCTTTCTTTCTTTCTTCTGCCTTCTGCCATGATATTTCACAAATAAATTTGTCTGCTTGTTTTTTATCAACTGGCTGCTGTATCCTATAATTCTATCTGACCTGTGTATTGTTCTTGCTTTGATTATAAATGACTATTATTGTTAATGCATTTATCTCTATTCTCAGTACTAGTACCATGGTTCTGACAATTATATCATGTAATAGATATATGATGGCATTCAAATCAGCCATTTTGCTTCTTAATTCTCCACTTTCTCCAAAGAATAATCCATAAATCACTTCAACATCAGTCTTTACAGTTTCAATGCCAAAGAAGAAGTAAAATGATACAGCCTTATTCTATCCACTCTTGACTCACTGTCCAGGTAACATCTGTAAGATTTTAACCTTACAATTCTTCACAGATGAGACACTCGTTTACCACACATTCTACTATCCTCTGTCAATGAGCCACCACTCTTTTGACTATAGTCCCCTGAGATTATAATGCAGCTCAAAAAACTGTCCTCCAGTCACAATTTCATCATATGAAGCAGCATATTAATCCTGTATTTGTGGTGTAATTTTGAAAACAAACATACTATGATTTCAGTTGTAAAAGTATTCTGTATATACATTGATGACTAATGACTGTGTAATTGTTCTGTTTAATGTTTATTATGATATTTGTTGCATTGTTTGTAAGTTTTTTTTCTTTTACTTACAGAAAAATGAAATACACTGGATGTACCTCAGGAAGGTTCCCTGAATATTCCCAGAAGCAGGCATTTCTATCAGCTGAGTGTCAGCTTTTTTGCTATTGCCCCTGAAGAAATTCTGATAGAAAAGGATGCGTGGAAGAACACAAGACAGGGACAGTTCTGATCTGTGATGTCCCAGGGTAGTAAATGTACTTGCATCTTAGTTATTAGCAAAATCTTAATAAGTCAAGACAGCTTTAACAACAACAAAAAAGGTGAATAAAAGCTTAAAGAAATATAAAGTTTCTATAAATATAAAATCAAATATAAACACTTATAAAAATATAGGGAAAGTACGAATTTTGTAAGTAGTGTACTGTGTTCAGTTTCAGGATAAGTTCTGTCCTCCTAAGGACAGGAGCATGGCCACAGCAAGCTGTCAACAGATGTTCTTGTCTCGCAGTGTCCTGACATGAATTGTTAAAATTTTTATCTCATTTACATTGTATTTCATTTATATGTTTCTTTCTTTTGTTCTTATGGGTCTGTGTTTTTTGGGGGGATTCCTGAGTTTGCAAATGAGCGGGTCTCTGCATCTGTGTCTGTGTCTAGTGTGCTTTTTGGGCTCTTTTCCTTCTGTTCGTATATTTTGTCATATATCATGTGTTAGTTTTTCTTATCTTTTTTGTTTTATTTTATTTTATTATTATTCCTTAAATGGGTCTCTGTTTCTACTGAGACAGAAAGGGAAAGGATGCAAAAGGCTGGGGGAGGCAGGGAAAAGTAGAGTGAGGAAAAAATATATTTTCAATAAAAGGAAAAAAGATAAAAGTACTAAAATTTAATTAAATGTCTTTTTAGACATTTAGACAGTTTTTACTTACACAATAAAAATATAGTGGGCTAAGTTAGTTCATCATTAAAGAGTGAAACACATGTATGCATCGTGATTTCTCACAAGGCAGTGTTTCTAAAATCTACAATGTACAATTTTGTCCAGGACTTCAATTCAACCCCACCTTAATCCTCACTTACCCATAACTTATAGTTCTTCCAGCTGCTCTCATGATAAATAAATTTTAATATTACATTTTTACTATATATATATATATTGAAGATTGTGTCAAATTTGTTTCAGGATTCATTATAATGTCACATTTTACAGAATTATGGACTATGAATTCTCAGTACACCATATAACAATACAGAGATTGCATTTTGTATGCCATGTTGGTTTGTGAAAAGCAGTATGATGTTACCACAAAGAGTCCTAACACTGTATTTTCTATCCTTGTCATTCAAGGCTCATTTTAAATATTTGTGATACATAGCCTATAAAATAACTCAATCTTTTATAAAGTAAATTCTTCAGTGATTTCTCTTAAAGTCAGTGAAACAAAGGCCTTACATAGAATCCTGTGTAAGGAAGAATGTATAATTTGGTAAGTCTTCTCCTCTTTTCATAAATCCTCATTAAAAAACAAAACAAATAAAACTATATTTTGTACAGCTGAAAAATGACATCCAATTCTATTTAAAACATAATGATATTCATTAGTATGAGAATGTGTGCAGAGTTCAAAAGACAGCTTTCAGGAGTTTGTTTGTCACCTCCACTCTGGGTTCTGAGATTAGAACTCAGGTCGTCCGACTTGGGCAGCAAGTTCTTCCATCCACTGAGCCACCCCACTGGCTGATACTAATGTGGAGTTATGTTGTCTCATATAATATATGAAAAAATATAATTTGTTGTTATTAGCAGTAAAAGGAACATAAGTGCCAAGGCTTCCTGTTCAGTGCTTCAAGTACCTCTTATTCACCAGCCCTTCGAATGTTTCTCTTAGAATCATTGAGAGGCACTTTTCCATCATGCCATCAGATGTGTTCAACGACAGCAGGTACCAGCAGGTACTATCTTTTTGTTCATTTGACAGAGGGGATTGAAGTACGCAGCCTATGAATGCAGCAGCATCAATGTTTTAATCATATGTCTATGCATATATTTAACATTTTGCTGAAATAATGGCTACATGCAACTGTAATGAAGCTGTGCATTGAAGGCTACAAAGTGCCTGTTCTAAATGGCATCATGACTGATGAAGGAAGCACTGTTTTTTTTTAAAGTGTGTGTGCTATATATGTTTAAACATTTAAGTATATGATACATAGTATTTGTACACTATCATATAATGTCATTACCTTTTGTCTTTTATAAAATTTCTGGTAAAATCATGAGAAAGGCAAACCAATTAAATGTTCTTTCTCATTTCTGTCATATTTTACTTCTCAACTAACTGTAAAAAAGAAAGTTTCCCCCTCTACCCCCCCTTTCAGCGCATCATAGACATTTTGTGAGTTGGTTTACAGATAAAGAAAGACAACCTTGCTACTGGATTACACCCTCTAACGTTTTCAGGTTATTATCTGAAACAGACCTTGTAAGGACAGAATTCACTTTCTTGAATTTGTCTTTTGGGCAGAATCCAAAAAGCAAAGGACTAAAATAAGGAAATCAATTCCTGCAAAGGAGTGCCAGCAAAGCCCAGCTAAATGAACTGATGTAATCTCAGTCCGGGACTCGCAGGCAGTAACCAGGAGGGAATTCTCATTACTCTGAATCTGGAGGAGGGAAGAGGAGATGGAGTGAAACACTCCAGCAGTTCCAGCTGGCGGAAGTCAAAGATTACTGATAAGGTTTGGGCCGCAGGACTGCTCCCTTGATTCAGCCAGGGTGATGTGTCTTACACTGCTTCGCCTGGCCCCAAGTGACAGGAAACCAAGGTAGCGCTATCAATCTTGTTTGCCCCAAATAGATAGTGAAACACAGACAAGAAATTGGAGAGACTAGATAGATAGATTAAAATATGGAAAAACACAACACATTTAAGATTGTGCCCTGGGTCGCAAATCCCTCAACATATTGCAAGAAAAATTCCAGTGTTTATCTGAATGAGGACAAGCATGGCACTGAATCATCTGACAAAAGAAAAGCCTCCCTTGCAGTTCCTAAGAATGGTGCGGCAGGAATTTGCAGAGGCTGCGAGATTTCTTTCACAGAGTTAACCATCTTAGATAATATAAAAGCTAGCACATCTCCTGCCATTTCCCTGTAAGGCTGCCTATTGCTCATTGTATATTGTTAGCTCACATTTGCAGCCGCAGATATATGTTAAAAGCGAAAGAGATGATAATGATCGGGAAGTAGGAACAATTGTGTGTTCTGTACCACATCTGGAGCTCTAGTCTTAAAGAATTGTTCCTTTCTCTTTAGTTTGCAAAACTGTACACAAATATAGTTCATAGAGGAGTCTACTGAATGGAAATTATACTGAAAGCAAAAACATTGGAACTGAATCTGTGTTCTTAGATACATGAGGGAAAGCTAGAAAGCCATGTTTCAGGCTAATTAAATTGATGGCATAGTCAACTATCCTAGATGCTCCTAGACAAAAGGACATAGTAATGTTTATTATGCCTTCCTTTTTAAAAATACATTTTATTAATTTATTCATATTATACCTCAATTGTTATCCCATCCCTTGTATCCTCTCATTCCTCCCTCCCTCCCATTTTCCCCTTACTCCCATCCCCTATGACTGTGAATGAGGGGGACCTCTTCCCCCTGTATGTGCTAACAGGGTATCAAGTCTCTTCTTGGTAGCCTGCTATCCTTCCTCTGAGTGCCACCAGGCCTCCCCATCCAGGGGACGTGGTCAAATATGAGGCACCAGAGTTCATGTGACAGTCACTCCCCACTCTCCACTCAAGTGAGATGAATGTCCTGTCCATTGGCTATATCTGAGTAGGGGTGCAAAGGTTACTGCATGTATTGTCCTTGGCTGGTGCCATAGGTTCAGCTCCCTCACATTAAAAATCTCTCTTTCACTAGCCTAAGGGGCATGTCCCATGAAAGTCTTCACTTACCAGGAAAGTGGGACAGAGGGGAGGACATCCTATTATGTTGTTCTTTAAAAGGAAAAAAAAAACCAATCTGAGAAACATGTACCAAAAGTTCATAAACATTAAAAAGTAATAAGAGACCCAGGCATGGAGGCACATGACTTTAGTTACACCACTGGGGAGGCAGAGTCAGGTTTATCTCTGAGTTCCCGGAGTATACCTGATCAATATCATGAATTACAGGCCAGCAAGAGTTACATAGTGATATTACATCATAAAATAGAAGTTGGGTAGAGGATCATGTGATATGAGTATCCTAATCCTTATGGTTTTCATGTATTCAGATCTAGATGGACTAAATTACACTGCAATTAATAGCCTTGGTCTCATAATAGTTTGTCATAAAAAGGAGTGCTCATTTTTCAAGCTCCAAGGCCATTATAGCTCTTATGTTCTCTACTCACTTTGACATCTTGTAGATCAAGTATTATGTGTTATATGAGGGTTACCATGACATAGACAAGCATAAATCCATAATAATTTACCAAACACAATCAAATCAATGAGGCCAGCAGAGATTAACCTTACTTCTACATGCTATACACTGTACACCACTGTTAGTGAGATTCCATCTATCTACAATAGGCCCAAGAAACAGAAAAACAGGAGCAGTACAATCATTTCCTAAGGAATAGACTTATGTAAGGTTGGAGGTGTTGGACCCACTTTGCATAATCTTCCCTTATACAAAGCATCTTGCAGAAATATATTATTAAGTCTCAATTAGTATATGGATGTAAATGAGGCTATGACTTTAAGGTTTCCAAAGTCAAAAAAGGTCCCACTGCCTGAGTTTGGTTCCCATCTTGGAGATTTGACACCATATTATTGGCTTGTCCAGTAAGTCTCATGAGGGTATTAATTCGTTTTTCTAAAAGATACCATGAAATGAATGCTGCGTATGTTGAGTCATTTGAATTTAGGCTTCTAATCCTATGTTGAAAAACACCTAAAAATATATTTAGATAAAAGAAAATTTAGCCACTTATCTGTACAGAAGCTGTACAGAATGTAATTACTGTATTTGATTGTGTTGTAGTTAAACACAAAAGTGCAGTAAGTTCCAGAACTATAAAAATGTGTTGACATATATGTATGATATATGGCGTCAGGGGTGGGGCACTGGTGGGGATTGTGGGTGTGGTTATGTATAAACATAGACTGTCTTAAAATATTAAGACCAGGGAAACTTGTCTACATTATTCAGTAGAAAAGGAGTGTGATTTTATATGGTCTGAATATCCCCTTTGCTTATTTTCTTTGCCTGGATAGCTTTCCTTGCCTTGGTGCTAACCTCAGAAAAGAGTCCCATCTGGTCCTAACTGTTAAAGTGCCTGAGACCTCTGTTGAGCAGCAACCTCAAAGAGGCCAAGTGTTCTGTCTCCTTGATACTGGAAAACAGTAGCCTGGAAAATTACAGGAGATTGGTTCCCATATACCCTTGTTTACAATTGTACCTTATGACAAGACAGCTTGAAATCATTCTAAAGCAAGTGATTTCTCTGAAATTCTTTAGATCAAAAAAAAAAATCTGTGCAGGAAAATTTATGGCATATATATATATATATGTATATATATATATTCTTCACCAAATGGCTTACTTTACACAGATAATCAGCTTCAATAGCAATAGAAGAGCCTCAAGATTTTCTAGATTTAATATCAATATTATGAGTATAAGAAATTATTTAAATGGTAATAGGATAACAAGGAATAACTGGTTTTACAAACCTAATAATCAGTTAGTGTTTTTATCATATCAACTGCATTAAACTTCTCTGAACTGAAGCCTTTTCATCATAATATACTAAATTAAATATCTGTTCCTTGTAGAATATGATTCTGCTAAACTAGATTAAAATCAAATCATGAGCAAAATCAATTTTACTTACAATAATCCTAGCCTACTGAGACTCCAGTCTAGTAATCACAATAAATGTCTCCTCCTTACATGTTTTTCTGGTTTTATACCTTCCTAAAATACATAATTTGTTGACCTAGCATGCATTTTTTATATTTCATTAAAAATATGTGAAGAGAAACAAATTGCATGCACTTCAACAACTCCTTAGAGTATTTAAGGAGAAAATATGTGTATAGACTGCTGAAAGGAAGGAGATGATAAACAGAGCAATAAGAAGGTAGCTAGATAAATATTGATATACATGTCTATAGAAGAGGAATCAAAACAGACTGAAAGGATTGTTTGATTTAAGAGAGAATGATAACTATTTAAGCTGTCTTGAGGGAAATCTGCTTACATTGGATCTTGGGATTATTTCTCACATAAAACTCAAAGGATTGATATGTTGTCAGTGAAACATGCATACATGATATTAGTCATGTATTGGATGGTTCTTTGTTATAAGCCTGTTGCATAGGACCGACTTATCAGATGAAAAAGAAAACAAGCAAGAATTTTTCTTCCCCTCTTCTCTCTCTGCTGGAGAAGTTCTAAGATCTTAGCTTTCTTTATTCATGTACCAAATAAAGAGGTATAAATTTGATTTTAAGAATAACATGAAAATAAGCAATCTCACTTAAATTAAAAGTATGCATATTCATTTACAGTTGTTTGAAATTATAGTCTCATTTTATATATTCACTAAACAGTAGATATGATAATAATGTCTGATATAGAATGTATTTGGAAGGTAATTATTCATATTAAACGATTTACTAAGTAATCATTAATGCTATGGTTTAGGAAGTACTTGCACAACTACTGCCAAATTAATATCATTTTAATTTTTCTTACAAAAATGTATATATGTATAAAATGTATCTTGATTACTGTGTTTTCTGAGGTGTAAGATGACATTTTAATCCCCCCAAAAAACCCATGGCAAAGTTGAGTGTTGTCTTACACACCTGGTACTTACCTGCAGCTTTCTTCCCCTTGGTTCATATGTCCAGTGCATATGTGTGTGTGTGTGTGTGTGGTGGGTGTGCCACGGCCAATTCCAGCTCTGTGCAGAGAGTATGAAGCAGGGAGAAGCAAGCTGCACACATCTTCTTGTACGTCGAGGAGGAGAACATGAGTGTGGATTGGCTCTCCACCAGAACCTACTGATTAGACTCAGAAGGCATCTTCCTGTCTGCTGGCATTTAATAAAGCACCAGTGGTTGTGTCCTGTCTGAAAATAGACACATACCCCACTCTGATGCACAGGGTGTGCATTGGAAGAGGGGTAGTCTTATCCAGCAACTATATTCCAAAATCTCTTTTTTAACTGGAAAAGTTGGCAGGGTGGAGGGAGTCTTATATGCCCAGTCAACTTATATGCCAGAAAATACAATATATGTTCCCCTAATTGCCTACCTCTAACACTCTTCAGAATCTGTCATCATATGTTCTGCTCAATTCCATGTTATCTTTTAATTTGTCTTTCTTTCTTTCTATCTTTTTTTTACTCCTATTTATATATTTTCATTATTAGTTTTAGTCCTTGGTGCTGACCGTATGCACATGGCCATCTACTAGAGCATGGGGAATGTACCAATTGACTCACTCTGAATGAAAAATGACTCTCAAAACAAAAAAGAAAAAGAAGAGAGAGAGAGAGAGAGAGAGAGAGAGAGAGAGAGAGAGAGAGAGA
>OU015748.1:28156511-28183978 GCA_907169655.1 Acomys percivali | reverse complement strand
AACAACAACAACAAAATATATATCTTTCATGTGCTAGAGTTTGTCTTTTCATCAAGGAAACACAAAGGACTTTATTCTTTACATTTGAGTCGTATGACTCAATAGCTATTCATCTACAAAAACAGAATTCATCTACAGAGAACTGACACATCTAAACTTTGTTAAGCATGAATTAACTCAAATAGCAATGGTCTCCCAACAATATGGCTTAGATCTCACTGAAAATGGTGTATTAGCCAAACGTGGACAACTGCAGAGCACACATTTTAGTACTATCTTCTCAGTTTATAAATCGTCACAAATAAAACATCACTCACAAGTGTTGGGACTTAATTGAGTATTCCTAGAAAAGTGTTTAATTCTGTGGCCTTTTGATTCCCAGTGATAAGTCCATGCTATACTTTTTAAAAATAATAATTAAAAAAAGTAAACTAGGCAATAAAAATAAAAGTTCAGAAAAGAAACAAACAACAACAAAAATATCATACCACCAAAAGTGAAATGTGGCTGAAATATAAGTGAGTTAAATAAGAAATGACTGAGTACCGTGCAGCTGACACTTGCGGCTATACAAGAGACTCCAGCCACAGCCCAAAAACTTAGTGAAGGCGAAGTTTTCAGTATAAATGACCCAAGTGACAGTTATATAAAAGAAATGATGATGTCCCAGAGGCAGTGACACCAATGAAAACCTGCACTTTAAGGGAACTCTCACAGACACTTTGAAACACTGCAACTTCAAATGATGAAATATGGCAAACTGATCCAACGGAAGAGCATGGCAGTTCACTAAAGATGGATGTGCTTGCAGGAAGGTGAGATGTGCCAAACTGCAATCTACAGTGAAGCTGAAATGCAAGGATTGTTCAAACTCCTTTAGCTGTTTTATAAAGTAATGGAAATGTATCATCAGTGTTTCTAAACTTGTAAATTAAAGTGTAGTAAAAAAAAATAGCAGTTGCACAATTTGTTTCAACAGAAAAAGATTTGCAATGTTATGTGGAAAGGGAAAAGAACATGGAGCAACTTCTAACTTTTTTTAATTGAATATTTTGCTACCATTACATAGCTTTAGCTTCAAAAACCATGACCAGTGTTATGAGAGTTTAACACTTGGGAAGAGAGTTACCTAAACAAAACCTGTATGTGAAAAGCCTCCACAAATTTTCTGAATTTAGGCCATAGAAAAGTATGGTCAATGACCCATGGGAAAAAAAAGATTAAGGGACACAAGAATAAATCTTGCTAAAAATTTTACAAATATGTCTCAAATCCCAATTTATTCTAATCTACAGATGGAGAAGTTTATACTTTCTAAAAATTCCATAAGAAATAAATTTGAATGTAGTAAGTAATTCGACCACCATTAACAAATAAATGGGAAATGAAATCCCTGAGTGTTAAAAAAAAAAAAAAAAAAAAAAAGCCATTTAAATGCTCATCTCTTAATTGCCTTCAATTGAAGCGTGCATTGGCTTTGTGGAACATTCTTCCTCCAAGCTTTGCCTTTCTCAATTGGCAAACACTGGCTGTCCATGCCCCTTTCTCCTCTTACATGCACTTTATTTATACAACACATGCAAAATGCCTTTCTTCCGATTTCCTTTGGATCATCATCCTAAGAACCATAGACATTTTCATCAGTGATGCCAAAAGTACTGGGAATATGTTGGTTTACTTTTGCTTCCTCTGTTGCCTAGTTGGCTGCTTCTGTAAGCAACAGAACAAAAAGAGGATCATGCATGAAATACAGCTATTATTTATGAGAGAATGGCTGGTTTTAAAACAAGATAGATGTTTAGTATTCCATGGGCATTCCCCAACCAGATTGTAACACTTCAGAAGGAGGCTAAATTGTGAGCCAAGACTGTCAATTTTTTCTCTTGATATAGTACCAAAATAGCCTGATCAGCCCAAAAGCTGCTGAGTTTGCCTATTAGGATTTGCTAGTGCTCTGCAATGTGAAAGAGTGGGGATTTGGTCTATTTCATAAGGCTGGTTTTTTTTTTTTCTCCCAAAGGCTTTCAGAGTTATTGCCTAAAGAACAAGAATTTCTGCCTGAATGGCTTGATATGACATTTATCTTCAGTTTTGTGAATGAGGTCATAGTGTTGTTTAATGCATTACATTAACCTGTGTCTCTGGGACCTCACATCATTTTAGATTGCAGTTTAGCATTGTCCAGTTTCAATGAACAGATATGCAAGCAAGTTTAAATGATATTATAAATCACGTCTAGTCTGTAGGTCACTTGTCATTGAAAAACTTTATTAAACATCTACTTTATACCAAGAATATATTCTTACATAGAAAATTCATTAATGACAAATTGTATTTCCCATATACATGTAACATTTATATATATGTTATATATGTATATATATAATATATATAAATGATACATATTAAGAGCTTAAATTATTAACATCAATTTTTGGCCTAAGTTATACGAGATTCCTGATGATGAACTAAACATCTCTTAATATTAATATGAATATTCTGGCATACTGTTCAATTTGTTTTACTCTAAGAACAATCATCAGTTTCTATATAAAGCCTTAGGAAGACACAGATAATACTACAATTCCTACTCCTCTATTAGATTCTATTAGAGAAAAAGTTAAGATCTCACAAAATATTAGTGCTCAGAAAATTAAGAAATAGGTGTGATATTTCTATGTGCCCTGCTATATTATGAGACAAATGACTTTCAGTAAGTTCTGAAGTATTTAACTATACATTTCTAATTTAATTTAAAAGAGGTATGAGGTTAGAACGCATAATTAGAGAAATGAGACATTTAGGCACGTAGTATCTTATTTTTATGCTTTTTGTATATTCATCTCTTTCATTCAAAATGTTTTTAATCAATGAAAATTCTAATGTTGTTTCAGATGACCAATTCAAATTAATAAGGAAATTGTAATGTCTTGATTATTTTCTCACATTCAGTTTCCAGACTTAGGGAGAGTATATAAAACTTGAAGAAATGTGTGGGGAGATAAATAATTGGAAAATCAAATATCACTTTGATCACTTTTATTGGCTGCTAAGCAAGAAATATAATAACTTGTATGTGAAATTGCAGTTTTGCTAGTCCCATTAATGTTTGTGGCTTTACTAACAAATCCCCATGATGTTATTACAGTGTAATTTGCTCTTTTGGTGAGAAGCTGGTGGATGATTCATCTAATTATATGCCTCTAATGAATAAGTTCAAAGACTTTGAGTTTTATCCATTGATTTCTATTGCATATACTTGGTGTTTTATTTTAATATTCATACCACATGGTTGTTGGATTGGATCATAATATATAAGTGATGAAAATGATTAACAAATTTGTATACAGCTTCCAAGAAATGTACAAGTTCATGAAAATTTGTTAGGGTTTTTTAAGCTTTTTAAATGAAAAACTTAGCTGAAATAATAGTCTAAAATATGAAAGTATCATGAGTACAGAAGGAGAGACACTTTTCCTAAAAGAATATATGGTATCAAATAATAAATTTTCAGAAAAATGAGATTTTTTTCCTAATATTTATTTGTATTTCAACAGTAGTTTTCAACTTTTTTCATATGTTCACAATTATATTCCTGCAAACAAACATAATTTTTGCAATGGTGATTATTTGTTCACAATGCTATTATTGTAAGTGAGCATTAAGAACTATTCCCAACTTTCATGCCCAATGGAATACTCCAAATATATAGAATATCTTTCATTTTTTCTCTTTTCTAACTTAGACCAAGGAACTCATCTATTGAAATCTTAACAGTCTCATTCAGAACCAACCTCTGATCCTTTGTATTGACCACAACCCCAAACCACTTAGTGGAAGTATTTCTAGAGACAAAAATAGGAGATAAATAGCTGTTGAGTAGTGGAATGAAATATAGTTAATGAAGAAGCCATTTGGATGAAAATAGACTAAGCGACCCTCTCCCTGAAATGGATATAAACCATGGGATGAGATGCAAACTGCAAACTAAATCCTTACATGTTGTAAAGAAACTACAATTCTCTCTCATTATTGAGCGTTCAGGTGATGGTAGTGATTTTGGTCTCTAGAAATTACTTTGCATAGCAAGGTTTCAGAATACCAGTATAAAAGATTCATTACTGAACATGTGTTTCAGGACCATAAGTTCTTGAAATAAAAAGCTATTAGAAGGGGTGATGCTGTGTTGCATTTTAAAATACTGCTGGTATTTAGTTCTTTGTTCACTGCTTATTATATGATAACAATGTGACAAACATTGTTGTGTTCTGCATTTATAAATCTCTTAGTGGGTATTATAGTTTGCCTCTCTGTTGTTGTAATAAACTCTAACTAAAACAAACTTGGGGGAGGAATTTGTTTAATTGGTTAACAGGTTACAGTTCATCACTGAAGCATACCAAGGCAGAAACAAAGCTAGAAATCATTGAGGAATGTTCCTTCCTTCTTGGAATGCCTCTTCTGTCTTGCTCATTTACCTTTCCTTTACAAGCAAAAGCCACTTTTCTAAAGATGAAACTGCTTAAGTAGGCTGAGCGATTCTAGATCATTTACCAACAATAAAAATGTGTCATAGACATGACTGCTATTTAAGTTAAGAGAGACTATTTCTCAAACTCTCTCCTCCTAGGAACATTTATGTTCATGTCCAGTTGACAACTCATCAACACACAGGGTAAAGTACATAACAGATCAGGACAAAGGATAAAGATAACAAAGACAGGCCATTTCTAGCTACATTACTGCAAAAAAGAAATCTGACTTGTTCAAGGTTAAATGCAGAAATTGTTAAGCTTCTCAAAGTAAAAAAAGAAAGGAACAAAGAATGAAGGACTGAAGGAAGGAAGGAATAAATAAAGGTGTAGTATCTCTTTAAGCATAAAACACACTCAAAGTAAAGAAAGAAAGAAAGGAACAAAGAATGAAGGACCGAAGGAAGGAAGGAAATAAATAAAGGTGTAGTATCTCTTTAAGCATAAAACACAAACCCCAGAAAGACTATAGTCAACCACATTTAAGATGCCCATGTGTTTAGCTCAAATCAGGGGATGGGTATTACTAGATAGAACAATTGATGTTGCCACAGATACTTTGAATGACCTGCTCTAGGTCACATGGCTAGGAGCTGGCAGAACACATTTTAAACTTCTTCCCATAGGTTTTTTTCCAGATATGATTTTTATTTTATGTTAGAAATATTGGAGATTTAAAAATATGTTCTTATGTTTATAAATTCATTGTAGTATTCCTCAAACCTTCCTGTTGCATTTGGGAGCCAGGATCAAATGACTCAGTTTCTATTCCCATCTCCTTCCTATGCTCTTAAACATATTTCTCATTCTTTCTAGTCAAATGAATTTTTAAATTCATAACACGTTTGAACTCAAGTATTAAATTAAATGAATGCCATATCCCTTTGGTGCAAAGGAACTTAAGCTCCCATATGTTCTTTATTCAAATGACTTAAACATTCTAAATGTACGTCACACTGAAATGCAAAATAATATCTGTGTTTTATCTACACAAAAATCCACATGAAAAATGCAGGAGATAAACTTAATGCAGTATGGATTTTGCAAACATAAATCTGTAGTCATGAATTACAAAAGCTAAAGTTTATAAAACTCCAGCTACAAATATTATCATTTTTTTGTTGAATATGTGGATTTCCACAACTTGTAGGATTCACTGCCAATGTTGTTCTCTTACTGTTATATGCAGAATTTAGCTTACATACTTAAGAATCCGAGGCAGTGTACAGAATTATCTTAGCTGGGAGAGTAGGAAAGTCTAGGAAGTCTTCACAGAGGAGGTGATATTTGTGCTAAGCACTGAAGGATGAGGAAGTATTTGTTAGGTGTATGAGTAATGGTGTACCAGGTAAAGAAATAGAATAAAAAACAGATGTGTCCCAAAGGGTTGGATTCATATTAGAAGCCAAAAGCAATTCTTTGTAGCTATAAGTGAAACCATGTATATGGTGTGTGTGTGTGTGTGTGTGTATGTGTGTGTGTGTGTATGTGTGTGTACTAATAGTGGGTTTATTAGAGTGTTGTAATGAGATGATTTAGTGCTTACCTCCACTAATGTGAAGTTCATTTATTCATCAATTTGTCCTGACATATTTAAATGTGAATCAGAATTTGCCCTGGATATTTGTATGTGTATATTCTAAATATAAGACTTTGCCATGCAATAAAAATACCATTATCCCAATCAGAAATTTAACATTGATAGAACAGTTATCTAGTTCTCAAATATTATTATGATTTCATTCAATTTCTCAATATTTTCCTTTATTGCAATTTTCTGGCATAAGATTTGTTTTAAATATACTCTTTAAGTATAATTTAACACTTGTTTGTTTGCTTGTATTTACTTATTATTTATTAGCTTCCTTCAGCTGGGAAGTTTCTCATTCTTTCTTTTGTTTTTATTACACTGAAAAAAGAATTGAAAAACAAAAATGCACTGGCTGCTTTTATGTCAACCTGACATAAGTTAGAGTCATCAGAGAGGAATGAGCCTCAATTAAGGAAATGCCTCCATGAGATCCAGCTGTAGGTATTTTGTCAATTAGTGATCAATGTGGGAGAGCCCCGCCCACTGTGGGTGGTGCCAACCTGGACGGATGGTTCTGGGTTCTATAAGAAAGCAAGCTGAGCAAGCCTGGAGAAGCAAAGCAGTGAGCAGCACCCCTCTGTGACCTCTGTACCAGCTCCTGCCTCCAGGATCCTGCCTTGTTTGAATTCTTGTCTTGACTTCCTTCAATAATGGACAGCAATATGTAAGTGTAAGCCAAATAAACCCTTTTCTTGCCAACTTACAAAAAAAAAAAAAAAAAAAAAAAAAAGAATCCGAGGCAGCAGCTATAACTTTTAAATTTGCTGAGAATCTTCTCCAAGAATATCCAGTACTGTTTTTGTGAGATGCTGCGCTTCATGATTCTACATTGCTGACCCTTTTCTAGAGTTTATCTGTTGCCTATTTATGTAGCAATCAATAATACTCTTACATGGATCAAACTTATAAAATGTATTCATAAGTCAATACATTAAAATTTTACCTTGATTCAGATTATTCCAGCACTTCATAGTTAATATTCCCTAAAGTATATCATAGCCAGTGTGGTCTCTATCTGATAATAAATATAGTATATATTCACCAATCATCCCTTGGGTATAAAAAATACTGTATTTTCACATATTATTAATTACTAAATACATATTTTTCAAATTGCATATGGAATATTTATTCATTAAGTTTTAGATGACTGTATAAGGTGCTGCATTTATTTAAAAACATACTCTTTAAAAAAAGATCATACAGAAAAAAAGAAGTTAGATATTTGTACATTTATTAAGACCATTTCCAGTGTTTCTACAGTCATTTTGTTAAATCTATGCTGAAATCATTAGTTTCAATTAGACTTGTTTTTATTCTGGTCTCAAATCTCAGAATATATATTTACATAATAGATTAATGAATCTAGATGCTATTGCAGTCAAACAAAACTCTAGTTGGTCACAAGGAAAATCTACTTTTAAAAGAACATGCTGGTGTGAGTTGTTAGGGGGCTCCCCTTATCTAGGAGTAGGGGTGGGGTGATAGGTGAAAGAGGGAGGAAGGATGAGGATATGACAGAAGGGACGGGGCTACAATTGGAATGTAAAGGAATAAATAAATATGTTATTTTTTTAAAGGGCTTTGGGGCTTTAAAACACTGCCACCATTCACTCTTCCTGGTATTTCACACCAAAAAATAGAAGCCAGAAGGCTGTCCTAGCCTTCATGGAATTGTTGATAACTTTTTGTGCAAAACTTGTCCTATCAATGGCACTAAACAACAGGATTTGTCTCCTATTGCCTATTTTATTCCACACCTTTTCCAGAGGGGGGGAGAATAAGGGAGGGAGGAAGTAGAGGCAGAGGGAGAGAATGAGAGAGAGAGAGGGAGGGAGGGAGGAAAGGAGGGAGGAACGGAGGGAGGGAGGAAGGCTGTACATATCAATGGACCTGGAGTTTTTATTTTCTAATTATAATGCTGAGTTTTATAATCGAGTTAGATTTCTTACATAAATACAAAGTATGCACATAACATAAATCCATTTCTTAGACTGATTGTATGCTTCTGAGTTATCACCAGTTATCTGAGTAACTCTCAGTTCAAACTGATCATATTCAGTGATTTTAGTGATGCTACTAGGGTACTTTATAAAGGTGATATAACTTTAGAAAATTATAAACAGCTCATTCTCCACAGGGGAGGAAGTGGGGGGACTGCCTCTGACATGAACTCTGGGTCCCTCGATTTGATCACTTCCCCTTGGTAGGCCAGCCATTTGGGCCCACACAGGAAGGGGAAACAGACTATCTTGATGAGACCTGATAGGCAGTGGTCAGATGCTGGAGGAGGAGCCTTCAGAGGTCTAGGGGATGTGAATAGTATGGAATAAGGAGGTTGGTTGGGATCAGGAACATAGTGAGGGGATAACAATCAGAAAGCAATGTGAATAAATTATAATAAATAAAACATTAAAAAGAAAAGAAAATTTTAGACAAAGTGGTTGTAGACTATTAGGTATCACACTGATTCGATAGGAGACAAAAATATTGAGAACAAAATGTCAATTGTTACCACATAAACTTGTAGTTAAAAAAATGGTTAATTACACTAGTGAAATAATAAATAAAATTCTATTGTTAATTTGACTTTAAGGTAAAGCATATTCAACCCTGTAGTAGCCAGGGCACTACTAGTAATAGCAGCACTCAGGGAAGCAGAAGCTGGCAGGTGGATCACTGTGAGATGAAGGCCAGCCTGGTCTACAAAGAAAGTCCAGGACAGCAAATGCCACACAGAGAAACCCTCTCTTAAAAACAACCAAACAACCAAACCAATCAAACAAACAAACAAAAAACACTAAACAAACAAAGAAAGAAAAAAACATAGTAGTGATGGATAGGAACTCAATGATAAAATTTCTTGGAGAAAAAAGTATTTTTAAAAAATCCTTTCCTTTTCGGCCTCTTTGCTTTTGTTGCTCCATTGATTAAATTAGATAAGTTTCCAGCATTTTTTCTCAGTACAATGTTCATTTTTGCCTAAATTAAAGTTTAACAAGGGGAGGAAAAGAAGAAACTAGTGTTTATGGGATATGTGCAAAATATTGGAGGAGCTAGGTAGGTATGTTATAGCTTTTATCATGGTTCCTTTGCTTAGATACCTGCATGTGGATCTGTTCTTAATACATAATAAATATACATTTAATATGGTAAAATATCATGTCTTAGGTGACACTTGTCACACAAGAATGTCAAGAAATTCATTCATTTCCAGCATTGTTATGGCACTTAACAACTCAGAACTCTGTGTGGTCTCTCTCTCTCTCTCTCTCTCTCTCTCTCTCTCTCTCTCTCTCTCTCTCTCTCTCTCTCTCTCTTTCTCTCCCTCCCTCCCTCCCTCCCTCCCTCCTTGCCTCTCTCCCTCCCTCCTTCCTCATGTTTTAAAAATTGTTTGATTGTTGGAATGGAGTAATATCAAACTAAGTCTGCAATCATGACTCTTTCACCTAATTTACAAATATCAGTACTCTTCGTAATTACCAACTTGGGAATATTCAATTGCATTACCAATCTATCTTTAGAACAATGTGTGGGCATCTATTTTGTGAACTTACCAGAATTTATGGAAAATACCAGGCTAAAATCAAGAAGCCATAGTATTTTAAAAACTGAGATGCAACCCATAGTTGAAAATCAAGTTGTCTCCTCTAGTTGATGGGGGGAAATGTGAAGCATTTGGCTCTCTTTATGACATATATATTTTGATTTAAAATCTTGAGAGGGTTTTTTCCAAATGACAAATATTCTTTGAAATTGTTTTGTTCATTTTTCCCACCTTCACTGAAGCATGAATGGTGCAGAAGTGGGCATTAGTTGCTGGCTTGTGTGTGATTCAGTGGAGTGTTACTGCGTTCCAATTACTCAGACAGCAAGAAACACAGCTGTGTCCAAGAAGGATTTTAGGGCTTCTTAACAATCACCATGTACTTCAATTGAATTCAGTTCAGTTGTATGCTAACTGTGACAGTTGAACGTCAACTTGGGGAATCTCGGGGTTATTAACTTAAAAAGCATGCACTTCTCACAGTGTATTATCAAATGCATAAGTATTTTAAGGTGTTTTTAATAAGATATAATTAAGATCCTTAGAATCAATCCTGTACATTCATCTTGTAAAAATTAGAGACCTGAAAAAGTATGTTAGATACAGCTTTGCAGAGTGACAACCTCTCTATTAATGCAGAGAAGACACAGGTTTGGCAGAGATGAGCTTATCACAATTACTACTAAGATGAAAAGGCTCTATTAACATCTGCCTGTGCCACTAAGAGCACTGTGACTCTAGATTCATTATTGCTTTCTGTTCTTCCCTTCACACTACTAGTCTACTTCTTCCAATGAATATATGGGTTTGTATATGCAAAGTGCACATACATGTGTAATTTTCCTTACCTACAGAGTCTGCCTTTAATAACTGACTAGTCTTTTTTGACCTAGGTAGATTAATCCAAACCAAGTTTTCACACCATCCCTATCATTTTTTACATACTTTCCTATGTGTTATATAACAAGAGAAGGGTAAAATTGATAGAGGATGGAATACTATGATATGCCATAATTAAATAGAAATTAAGTGCAAATATATTCTCTAAATGTCAAAAGTAAATCTTCAGTAATTTGAGATGACAAGCCACTGAATACCCACATTGATCATTATATACGTTATATTGGAAAGTATAAGAAAGCATCCAATAGCCAAATTTTGGCAAAAATGTTTAATGTAACATAGAAAATAATGATAAGGAACCCAGCATAGATACTAACCTACTCTAGTACATATCCAATATTTAATACAGCATTAACTATTAACTAAATATTAATTTAAAAACAATGTGTATACACAGATTAATATGTAATTAAGTATGAACATACATAGACAGGAAGGCACTTGGAAAGTTTCTTATATTAAACTCTTTTTATCAGTATAGAACATTGCTTTCATTGTTTTGAACAAATTATCATATAGCAAGTGTGTGACAAGCAAAACTACAGCCCATAAAATTACACCATGTCACTTGTGGAACATTCTATTTTCTAGATTCAGAACAGTTATTCCGCTTAAATCTTCTGTAATAGAATGTATTCTCATTGCACCAACTAAGGGATGGCGAAACTGAATTTGCCACTAGACTGATAAAGTTCTTAGCAACACAGAATCCTCAGCAAGACCAGCAATGGGACTTTGATTCATTTTATCAGCATGATAGAAGGACAACATTAAAGTGCTGTTCACAATTCACTGACTGTTCTTTATCAGCAGTTCTTTTTACACCATCAACAGACTCAGGATAACCCGAGTAAGCAGGAGAACGAACTTATTTCAGATCACAGACTTTGTGCTACTGATTTAGTCTGTTTCTTATATGAAAGATGTGACATATATACAGAAGGGCAGGACACGATGATGACAGTAAAGGGGAATGTGTCTGTGTCGATATAGCACATGTGGGACCTTACCATTCCTCCAGAATTTGTGGTAAGTGTGAAAATGCAGTCTCTTAAGTATGTGAGGCAAAACTGATGGGATGCCACTTTCCGCCCTTCACATTCCTTTTCAATTGCTTCATGGGTCCCAGTTTTTGTTTTTTTTTTTTTAAAGAGAGAAAGCAAATGAGACTATGAACTTTTAAGATTGTCACAACTTCAATTTTATGTAAAGGTTAGCCAAAAGTGGTTCTGGCAGTTTGTCCTCTCATTTACCTTGAAGAAAAGTTAAGGACGATTTTAAGATTTTTCTTGCAGTGAAAAATAAATGAGCTATGTGCATAGGTACAAACCAATTTGAAAATAAGCCATCACATAATAGGCAAATTATAGTAATGAAATAAAATGGAAAATATACTTCACTTGTTAAGATGTTTACCATGCGACCAAGGGGATTCATTATGGCTATAACAGGGTCTGGCCTTGTTATAATAGGAGTCACAAGAAAATTCTTAGAACTTCCCTTTACATGAACTTTCTGATCCCATAACTGCTTGATCTATGGTTATTCTTTTCAGTGAGGAGGAAAAAGGAAATCTGATTTTAATTTTAATATTCTAGTACTAACACTAAGGCAATTATATGGCAGAAAAATCATTTGAACACTATTGATACAAAGGAAAAATAAATACATGGAACTGCTAGAAACAAGAAAAAACAAGACAGAACTGAAATTCTTCCTGAGGCAGGCACACTACCAGATCAGGCCTTCAGAGTGTTCTGTACTTTTTACTGAGTACTCTTTAATTAGCTACACTCAAATAATGTCCTGTGGATTTTTTCTTTGTAAATACAATCCATATTTATGAACAAAAGCTTAAGGTGACATTCCAAATGCTAGAGTAGTTCCTCAAAGGACATTTTGTTCACTTGTTCAAAGACACAGAGTTACATATATCAGAATATGGTCACACAATAGCTGAGTACTCTAAGTCCTACCTAACATCCCAGAATATGTTCATTACCAAGATTTGAAACAAGCAAATGAACATTGTGAATGTAAGTGACTTTAAATTATTAAATGTTATAGATAGTTTATTATAGTAGAATACCAAATGAAGAACACTGTGCATCTCCTCTGAGTAGGGAATTGTATGAGAATTACTTATATGCTTAGAGTTCCTGCAAGCACTTCCCAACTCTATCGATTCATATGTATAGAATTCAGTAACACTCCTGCTTCCAATCAAAATTGTTTAAGCATAGTATTTGTTTCATATCATAGACTCCATTGTCAGTACATAACAGAAAACCTTTGATATATAAATTTAATGGGAATAATCCAAGCAACAGAGAGAATGGTATTAAAAAGAGTCTATTACTAATATTTACTAATGAATTATGGAGGCATAGTTATTAATACTTTGTAAAAAACTACAATGAGGACCACCTCTGCTCCAACAAGTAAATAAACTGACACAAGTGATATAGTAAATGACCTCAAAGAGGACAATAGGAGAAGGCGGATGATAAGAGTAGATGATCTTACTATTTTTAAAGGGAAATATATAATTAGTTAAGAACAGAAAATTTTTGCTATGTCTTCTTCGTGTACTATATGTTCCTCTTCCCAACCATTCTAGCCAGAGAAATATAGCAAAATAATCAAAGAGGAGAATCAGATAACTTCACACTACAGTGATTTTGATGCTGGAGCTCTCACTAGTCAACACTTTCTCTTTAATGTGATGTTCCTGTGTGTGTTGTTATCACAAAAGGGGTGATGCGGACCTGGATGTATAGGTCAGGCTTCAAGATCTAGATGATCAGTAGTATACAATATATTTTTATGGCCTTATTTTTTTAATATATGAGCATTGGATTTACATCATTTTTTTCTTCATTTTACTTCTCCATTCCTCTCTCCCACTCCTATGATTCGTGACCTGTTTTTATTGAATTACAATTATTACATATACTTATAGATACACGAATGGACCATGCTGAGATAATTTGGTCTTGCTCATATGTGTTTAGGTGAAGACCTACAAAATGACAACATAACTGACATGACACTATACAGGAGAGAATTCTCACAAAGCGTCATCCCTACAAGAAGAGATGCATAAAATTAAGGGTTGCTGAGAGAGGGAGAATTAGTCTTCTCCAAAGAAGAGATCCCTAATAGGTAACCAGTCCCAATAGGTTATACATTACTATGTGTAAATAACTGATATTCCTTTATAAGTTCAAAGAATACAATCAAAATCTATATATATAAAAATTTAAAGGTTAATCTGCCAGTATTTATTTATAAAATTAAACGCCTTTTAATATTGTATTATTGTTATCTGGTCATTGTAATTTAAATTCAAGAAAAATAATACAATCAGCACATCTGGCAATTGATAGAATTAACAGGAGTATTCTAAAATAATACAAGGCAATAGCTCTGTCAATATTAAGTAATGGAGATTATTTTGTTTGTGAGCAAGGTTTCTCTTAGTAGACTGCACAGTGGGAACTGTTAACTCATCTACAATGCATTCCAGAAAGCAGAGTCACTCGGGTGAATGGCCCTATGGTGAACACAACAGGACAAAGCAGAATGTAACACAAGGGGCTGACACCACTCACTGGATGACACGCAACCTTGGTAGTTGCAAAGGGACAGCAAGTGAGGTGTCTCTGAGGATAATAACTTCGAAATACCTTTCAACCCTTCATCTAGCTTCTTCCTCTAGCAAAGGTTAAAGTGAGTGTGACACCTTTTTCTATTGCCTACACTTACCCTCAGGTAATAAAAGAGACAATGAAATATAATAATGGGTCCTGGTGCTTCATGGCATTGTATAACATCTATTACATATCTCCAGAAGATCAAACATCCTCTTCTCCATGATTTTAAATCACTGAACTATATTTAAAAGAAAATAAAAGAAAACATTAGAGTAGACAAGTCACTAAGTCTATGATTTATTTTATTTCATTTTTATTGTTTTGCCCTGTTTCTGAATTCAGAAACATCTTCCTTCACTCGACTGTTTTCAGTTTCTGATGAACCTGATATCACTAAAGATTTTAATATACTTTCAGATAAGCTTTCCCATAATATATTAATTCATTAAATTATTCTAGTTGTGTGCTTTAAATCTTTACCATGCTGTCAATTAAGAATTATAGTAAGCATAGTGTTAGTAAAAATAATAATGACTATGTTTGGCAGATACTAAATAGTGACTCAGAACTGTGTACTGTTATTGCAACAATTCTGTGCAATTTTTTCAAAATACAAATAAGTTAGTTAAAATATGGTAAAGAAACAAACATTTTTGAAAAAATAAAGCTTCTTGATACACAGGAAATGTTTATTTCATGAACAATTCTCATCTGATTTATCAATGTAAAGCCTATTGAATTATTCTCCCATGAATCACATTTACACAATAACTATCATAAATGTAAGAAGTAATATAAATATTGTAAATAAGCACAATGATGTCAAATAATAATTGTTATTTCTCCCTCCCCATCTCTTTCAAAATATTTTCCAATACAATCTTTAATAATTGTTTTGTACTTTAAGCTGTTGGGAGACATTTGGAGGAATGTGCCTTAAGGAGGTAGCAGAATAAAATCCAGGAAGAAGGAAAAGTGAGGATGGGATGGGAAAGGGCTACTTATTAAAACAGGGATACTTCTTCCAGAGATGACAGTGGAGCAACTCCTGAAGGGTATCATAACTACAAACCTTGTCCCTTCCATCAGCAAAGAACTGAAGGTCATCAGAAAGCAGAGCTATCTATGCCAAGTGTCATGCAAGCTATCCAGATGAGACCTGAGAGTCTGTGGTCAGAATGTCAGAAAGGGGGAAGGGGACTCCTCGGGTAGGATGTCTAGGGGAGCATAATAGGGTGGAAAAGGGAGTGAGGGAGGGAACCAGAAGACAAGAGTGAGGGAATTGCAATTGGTATGTAATGTGAATGTGGTGTGTGATGGACGGGAAGAGCAATAACATAGCTTGCACTCTTATCACGCATAGGTTGGTGTGGGCTGCCTATGGACTGAAATGCCTGAGCAAGAGGTTTCCTTGTCACTGAGTTGGCAGTGGGAGCCATTGAAATTCTCTAAGTTGGGAATTCATACAGTCAATTTGATAGTTACGTGCATGGCTAAGTGAATGGCTTCACATCTTGTTTTAGAGATACCAAATGCTGTCAAATTGGGGTCACCTGTGATGTGGTGAGATTTTAGTGTTTCAACAAAGTTCCTTTAAAATTGTCAGGGTTAATTCAATACACTTCCCCAATAAATATATTTTATAGTAAATACACAAAGTAAGCCACTGGTGCTGATTTCCACATGATTGAGTAAAACTCTGAGCTGTGAGTTTGCCTCTGTTGTTTTGTGGAAAGGTAGGAAGGGGAGAGTGAAGCACAGCTGAATCATAAAAGAGCAGACTTGTTCTTTCATGCACAATATGTACAATATGTAATTTCATACTTAGTTGTTGTGGTCTTAGGCTGCTTTGAACTGTGACAATAATGAGGAAAGTAATCTTATCTGTCACTCAACATTAAACCAATGAAACCTGGAATGCTGCAGGTTTCAGCTAAGGGGAAGTCACCCAGCTGTAGGTAACAGAAATAGAGACAGCTCCTTCTCCTTGTCATTCCCTGGTCAGAGGGTATATGCTTAGTCCTGCTGTGACTTGAGATGCTAGGGTGAATTGGTACCACTTGGGGGGGCCTCTTCTTCTCTGGGAGGAAGTAGAGAGGGCACTGGAAGGAGAGATTGAAAGGGTTTGGGATCTGGATGTAAAGTGATAAAATAATAAATAAATATAATAAAATAAATAAAGAATGGAGAAAGATGCCTACACTATTACTCCAAGTCAAAAATACTTAGAGCTGTTATTTTATTGTGCTTAGAATTAAATGTTAATGGAAAGGTTTTCTTGGCCATAACTTAGAAAATTATTCTTATACCAGGCAAAGATTTTGTAAACTTTGCAAATAAAAACACAAGAAGCAGAACATTTCTTTCAACCTCATAAAATAGCGTGATCTTTGGCTACAGGTTTGAGAGTCACACTCCAGATTCCTGGAAGAGAATGGGTCATTGACAGGAAAGACTTTAAATAAATAATTCTGTGTACTTGAAGATGAAGGGAGCACATAAATTAGCTCATAAAACTTGCCTACTTTTTTTTTAAAGGTGCTTCTAAAAATTGAGTTTTTAAAAACGCTATGGTGATTTTTATGATATCTATTCACAAATGGTTCAATCTTGTGTTGCTTCCTTAAAGGAGTGTTAAAGTGGAGCTACACAGCTTTGTTGAGATGAATAATAAAACATTTTGTATATTTCTAGCTGTGTCTTTACTTTGTATTTTCATTTAAAAAATATTTATATAGTTATTCACTTTACATCCCAATCATAACCTTCTCCTGGTCCCTTCCCTCCTTCCCTCTTCCCCTTATAGCCCTTCCCTACACCTCAGAAAAGGGGAGCCCTCCTGCACTAACCTGCCCAAGCCCATCCCGTTGCGTCACGACTGAGCATTTTCTCATTCACGATGTCCTGGCAAGGCAGCCTCCACCAGTGGTAAGTAATCAAAAAGCATGCAACAGAGACCTTGTAAGAGATGGTACCCCTCGTTTCTAGGGGACCCACATAAAGACCAGGCTCCCCACTGGCTACATATGTGTAGTGGGCCTAGGCACCAATTGCTTGGTGCTTTGGTCTCCTCATTCCTCCCTGGGCCCAGGTCAGTTGGCTCTGCTGGTGTTGTGGGGATCCTGTTGCTCTTGTCTTTCTACCCTCCTCCCCAACCCACTTTCTACAAAGCTCCCTGTGCTCTGCCCAATGTTTGACTGTGAGTCTCAGTTTCTGTCCCCTTCCACTGCCGGGTGGAGTCTCTCAGTGGACAGCCATGTATTTTGTATTTTCGAATACACAGCTATTTATGTTTGATGACTAAATTTACATATATCTGAAGATTTATAGTTATGAATACTGAAGCTTATATTGGATAATTTCTTAAAAGTGATAATAGGATATAATGAGTATATTTACTATATTGTGTACATAATATATAATAACCTACAATATGAAAATTGGAAAAATATATGCTTATATTTTGCATTAGTTTATATTTAAATATAAGTCTATATTTATGTATCTACAAAATTATCTAAATATGAATTTATTTATAAATAAATTTATCTAAATTTGCTTATTTTATGCTTATCATTTAATATATCAATCTATATTTTCTTATTAGTTTGTGGTACAAGAGAAATTTTTTAAAAATATATTTATTTTACATTTCTCCCACACTTTCCTAAACCTCCTCTTCAGGCAGTCACTCACCCACCCAACCCCTACCTGAATTCACTCTTTCTTTCTCTTCAGAGAAAGGCTGTACTCCCATGGATATAAAGCTTCCATGGCATATCAATTTGAAGTAAGTCTAGATACCTCTGTGCCTTATTAAGGTTTGACAAGGTAACACAGCAGTAGGAAAGGGTCCCAAAGGCAGTCAACAACGTTAGAGACACTTTGCTTTCACTGTTAGGAATTCCACAAAAAGGCCAAGCTATACGTGCAAATAGCCTCAGTCAGACACATGCATGCTTGTGGATTGGTAGTTCAATCTCTGTGAGCCCCTTTGGGCCTAGGTAAGTTGCCTGGTGACACATCAAATGTAGGATTCCACAATCTCTACGTAATGTTTGGCTGTGGGTTTCTGCATCTGTAGGAAAGCACTATTTTTATGGAATCTCAGTGAGCTACACATTTGATCACTACTATCCTAGCCCTGAAAAATATGTCCTTCACCAACTCATCCAAGTTCTAAATCTTTTTATTAGAGAATTGAAAACAATCCTATTAGAATTAAGGGAGATTGATTATATGAAGTGCCTCTGCTGTGAAAGAGCCAGAAATATAAAAGTGGCCTTGCTTACTTCAAATTTTTTGTGCCTATTAAATTGAAATGCTTATGAAAAATCCTCTGGACTTCATTTCATGTTTTTTTTTTACTTTTCTTTCCACTTATTCACCAATTTCAATACTAGATGTGTGTCAACACTTTACGTTAAAATTCTAAATGTTCTTAGAAAATGCAATATAATTTTTAAGATAGTCACGTTTATTTGAAAGAAATAACTACATTTTGAAAGTTGTTTTCCATTTGAATAACAAAGTATTATCTCACCTTTAAGTGAAAAACAGCAGTTTAATAGTTAAGATTTCATTTTTAAAGTGGAAGTTAAGTCAACCACAATAAAATTCTCATTTTCATATGGTATTAAAAACTAAACGAGTTCTGACTCAGGATACATAATCATTAAAATAATTAAAATATCAACATGGTACACAGCAATCCCTAACCAGTTAGCTGATAGCATAGCTATGCCAAACAGAAGGCCATGCATATCAGGCACTGAATACAATTAGGAATCATGGCAATTTGTGAGAATAAGGCAGATACACCAAAATGTCATCCACGCCAACGTGATAAGCAACTTGTTTTTGTCATTTTCAAGTTCAAAAAGGGACATAAAATTAAATTTAAAAACCACTTGTTTTTTAGCAAAGAACTGACCTTCACTTGCACTACTAGTAAATTACAGCACATAGCTTAATCCATGCAATCATGTAAGCATAGAAAAATGTACATTTTGTGATAGAAACTAATGAAGCTCACACATTCAACAAGAATGTTTGCACTGTCAAATATTAAATAACTAGGGCAATGGCAACTTGAAGATAATCATAATTTGAATTAGCATACATTAGCTAAACTCCAATATATGTTTATATTTGAGAAAATACATTAACATTTTTATCTAACACCTTTGGATAAAACGAGCATGATTTTGTCCTTCAAAATATTTCAGCACAATTTTAACTATTTGTCTTGGGTTCAAGATGGCTATATTCCATGCCTGTAAAATGTCTATGTAAATAAAATTTACGTGATAATTTAAAAAATATTTTTTTCTTTCATGAAAACTTGAGGGACTGGAGAGGTGGCTCAGCAGTTAAAGAGCACTTGCTGCCTTTGTAAATGTATATTTGACTCTAATCACTCACAGCTGGCAGCTCGTAACAACCTGCAACTTCAGCTCCAGGAGACATGACTTCTGGATTTTATGGAAATTCACATACTTGCAATCATGCACAATGCACTTGTGTGTGCACACACCCAGACACACCCAGACACACAGACACACAAATAAACATGGTGTTCATGCATGCACATACATACACGCATGTAATCACACATGAATACACATAAACATTTAAAAAACTAAAAACAAATAATCTAACACTTTGCAAATTTACACAAACACTAAGCTGTAATAGATGTAATAGAGATGTGTCTCAGAAAGGAAGGTGATCTTTAATTTAGTGAGTGTAGTTCACCTGTTATTGCTTTCCCCAAACTCTAGCTCTTTTTTTTTTTTCCTATGCTAGCTTCATAAGCTGACATGATTGTACCCACTATCATCTATAGTTCTTCTGGAATTATATTTTTCGAATGAGAATTAGGTAATTCTGTGTTATGAAAATGATCAAATCCATTTTTGTAAGTAAGTTAGTAAAGTAGCTTAATTGTGGTTTTTGGCTTTTCATTTTTTTAGATGTATTTATCTTCATTTGGTGTGCCTACAGGCTCCATCCAAGTCCAAACATCTTTTCTAACTCATAACCATACATAAACCTTCTCTACTGGATTTTAAAAGATTTTTTATAAAAATTCAATCCTAACGCTTTCTAACCCATGATCAATAATTTTGCTAAGTATTTAAATATATGTCTTTCTTTAGAAAATTCTAATATTTGGCATTTTAATGAGATAAGAATTATTTTAAAATGTTTCCCCATTAAATCTAAATTGAATTACTGATCTAATTGTAGAACTAGTAAGATATTTAGTTCAAATAGCCGTAGTATTTTTCTATTTGATTTTGGGCAAGTCATTTTATATTTTGAAACTTTGGTAGTTTTTAATTCATGCGATATAAAAATCAAAGCATTTCATATGAATTCCTAGCAAATAAAATTATGTTTTTTGAAGAATACTATGTAATGCCATCATATGTAACAGATTATTATGCATATAATATTATATTCTGTAGTATTTTGAAGCAGATGTGTTCATGGTTTCAAGTGTCTGATAATTTAATGAAGGATGTTTAACACAAAAGAAAGAAATTAATAATAAATTAACCAATAAGGTGACATTTGAGCTATTGACCTTGTAAGTAGTTGCAATGCAGCTTTATGCTAAAACAGTCTTTTTTTAAAAAGTGCATGATATGCTAAAACACGTAAAACAGTCCATTTTTGAAAAAGGTGCATGATAGTTTTAAAGTCACAAAGCATGTTGTTCAGATGATAAACAAGGTAATCTCTGAAACATCAATAATGGCACTTTTCAATCAGGTATACAGATTAATAATATTCAACATACTCAATATGCATAGAATCCTACTTTTCACCTGTCCAGTTGAGGAAAGATGAACACAGGATAATCAATTCAGTGTACGAAATTTAAAAGCTAAATTTAGAAACATGACTACCACATTTTTCTGCCATATAAGATGACTTTTTAACCCTGAAAACTCCATGCCAAAGTCCAGAGCCGTCTTATACTCCTTTTTACTCTGGGTACTTACCTGTAGCTTGTGTCATATGTCTGGCACATATAGTGAGGGTGCCATGGCAGACTTCTCACTCTGTGAACAGAATATGAAGCATGGAGAGGCAGGCTGCACACATCTAGCTGTACCTCAAGGAGGAGAACATGAGTGTGGACTGGCTCTCCACCAGAACCCACCGATTAGACTCAGAGGGCCATGTGCCTTCTGGTTGAATGTGGAGCAAGTCTTAAAGGGCAATGTAGCCTGGTACGGGCTGTCTGCCTGCATTTAATAAAGTGCCTGGCTGACTATGCCCTGCCTGCAAATAGAATCATGCCCGAGTCTGCTGCACAGTGTGTGCGTTGGATGAGGGGTAGTCTTATACGGCAAATATATTCCAAACTCTATATTTTAACTGGAAAAGTTGAGGTCATCTTATACAGCCAGTTGCATTATATGTGAGAAGATATGGCTATATGTTTAGTTAATAAAGTCTTTAGAAAAGCATTTATAAGAAAAACATACAGAGAACAGAGAGTTCTTTAGGGTTTCATCAGATGATCCAGATGACTATCAGCTGATAAAGTTATTCCATGTACCAGATGGTACACACATGTGGCAAGAGTGGTGTGATCCTGGTTTTACATATAGAGAAACTGAAAGTTATTGAGTAGTCCACATAACTAATTCATACAAAAATGGTGGAATCCTGATTTACATTTCTGTTTACCCTCTATCACTGAGATCATTCCTATTCTATATTCACATAATATATCATCCTTATCCTGTCTTTTGTATACTACTAAAGGCTGTAGTTTCTTTATAGAAAACCTTACCTTATAAAATCACATAATTTATTTGCTCATACATGTGTAAGTGTGCTGTCTACTGGAATGCAAACTGCATGAAACCATTGCCTTCTCTTTACCTAGCATTGAAAACATTGTGATGATGGAAGTGATGCATAGTTATATACAAACCATCTATTGCATGTTGTCCTTAAAATTGTCTCCTGAGAAAATTTTTATTTTTCAATTAAAGTGACTTAAAATTCTAATATGGTATGTGCATGAACACATGGACTCACAGTTTTGTCTTAGATTTTCATGTCATTTAAGTAATGCAAGCAACATAGATTGAATTAAATGTGTGAAGATAAAAAGAAATAAAATAAGAGATGTGTCTAGTAACATGAGAATCAAGATATAGGCTTTGTTATTCAGAGACAGTACTATAAAAGAATTTTATATGTTGTTGTTTAGATAAGTGATCCCTAAGCTCTACCAATCTTCCAACAAACCAATAACAAAAGAACAAATAGTATGGATGTCCTCTGGGTGTGTGCACGTCTCCTAGAGCAGCAGTTCCAAGCATTCCTAATGCTGCCACCCTTTAATACACTTCCTCATGGTGTGGTGACCCCTCACCATAAATTATTTTCTTTCCTACTTCATAATTGTAATTTTGCTACTGTTACTAATTGTAATGTAAGTATCTGTGTTTTCCAATGGTCTTAGGCTACCCCTGTGAGAAGGTCATTTGACCGCAAAGGGGTCTCAACTGACAACTGACAGATTGAGAACCACTGTGCTAGAGCTCAGTATGGACACTAGCCATGAATAATCCTTACAGAAATAGGTGCTTAGCCACCTACATGCACTGAGTGTATATTTATTTAAGGTAAATTTAGGTTAATTTGCAGTTAACTGTCACTTTACATTGTTTAATTATCCAATGTGAAATTAACATGATTAATTGATCACTCATTTTATCATGAAATCATTTTAATCTACACAGGGCTAGTGAAGTCAAGGATCTTGAAGGACAATCTATAATCCTCAGTTGAGTAAAAATCATGTTAATAAAGGTGAAGAAAATCATGGTAGATTAAGATGCTAATATTAACTTGGACTTCCTTTATTTAGACCAGTAGACACAAGACCAATGTGATATCAGCAAAAAAGTTGAATTCCACATCATTTCCAGACTTTTGTGTCAGTTACATCTTTCATGTTTCCATTGTCATTTATTATAATAAAGTCATTAATTTTATATAACTAGTGAAATTATTCACCTATCATGGGAATCTATCTCATGGAATTCAATACTCTTTAATATACATTTACTTAGTCCAACCATTAGATATTGTTTCTCAGTTTGCCTTGTCTTACAAGGAAGCATAGGATTTTTAAAAAATATTTTTAACAGGCAAATTAAGTCAGAAGAATTCAATTATATTTCACCTGCATTATTGTCTGAATTTAAGTTAAAAAAATTTTAGAATAACCAAGATCCCTGTTCACTAATCTTCATAACACATTGCATACAATTATGATATAAACTATTGCCATCATAATAAGCTTCCTCATGTCTAATATTAAAGTGATGTTATACATCTGTTTTATTACAACTAGGATATTTTGTACATATTTACTTTCAAAACAGCTATATAACATAATTATGAATATCATTAAACTGGTAAGAAACATCAGCCTTGGCTATGGAGACATTGTTGTGGAAGCTCGATATCTCAATTTATGTGTTGTATTTAAAGCCATATGGTGCTGATTTCAGCAGTAGAGATGTTGACCAGAACAAAGGCCTTGCTGTAAAATTCCCTGTGTACAGTCCTCTCTTTTCTCTCAACATAACATCTTTTCCAGGGAAGGATTCCTTTTTGCCTCAGAACTTCAATAGACTAAATAAACAAATTAAAAGGCCTATAAAATAATTAATATAATAAGTGAAAATATGAATTTCCCAGCTGTAAGTTTTTTAAAAAACTGAAAGAAAAAATAAAAATAGTTAAAAGAACATATTTTATGATTTGATTTTATCATATGAAAGGTATTTTCAAGATATGCTCATGTATTGATTTTGTCTTCATTTTCCTGTGAGTTTTTAAGTTTTTAAGTTTTACAGTTTTTAAGTTTTCAGTTAAAATTACATAATTTGTAGGTAGCTGTTTAAACATAACTTGAATAAGGATGACACCAATAGACATGCTAAAGTAGACAGGTGCAATCTCGTGAGGCTTCAGCCCTGGACAAAAAAAATTATAGGTAACTAAAGAATGCTAAAATGCAAAGATTAGTTTTCTCCAGAGATGAGCACAGCAATTGGTTGTCCAACATGAACTGGTCAACCCTAAAATATATACACATAAAAGTAACTTTATAGGACTCCAAGATGATGGTGAGCAGTGTGGACCGTGTTTAGAAACTCCAGTAAACAATTCAGAGAATTGCATGGAATTCTTAACCAGGAACACCAAGCTCCCCATCCCACTATGTCGAGAGTACTCCACAGTTCGAAAAGAACAAAATACAGAACACCTGCCTACCCATGCACACAGGAGGAGCGTGTATGTTCTTGGACCAGAGTGGCAGCGGCAGCAGCAGCGGCTGAGGTTTGCAGCTGGGGACCCTCCGGCAGAGGCGATTGGCATCATGACCAGTGGGAATTGCCGCGGGAGAGGGACTCCGTGCAAGATTTGGGCCTCAACACCCAAGACTAACTCAGTGTGCGGTTTGGGCCTAGAGACCCTAGCTCATTAGATGCGGGGTTTCGGCCCTGGGGCCCTGACTGAGCTCAGTGCATGGTTTGGGTCCCGATTCCCTAGCTGAGCTTAGAGCTTAGTTTGGGCCCAGAGAACCTAGCTGAACTTGGTGCACAGTTCGGGCCCTGGGGCCCAAACTGGAATTGGCGTGTGGTTTGGTCCTTGAGCCCCTGAGACCCTGACTGAGCTCAGTATACATTTTAAGCCCCTTGTTGGACTCAGCACTAACTGGACTAAGTGCATGGATTAGGCCCCGAAACCTGTTTGGGTCCAGAAACGTGAACTGGACTCAATGCTCAGGTTGAGTCCATAGACTCAAACTGTACCAGTGTGTGTGCAGTTTGGGCCCTGTGACACTAACTTGGACTCTACGAGCAGTCTGGATCCCGAAACACTATTGGGAACCACAGAACAATGGAGCATCAGAGTTCCAGGACTAAGGAAATCTCGGGGAGACAGGGAGTTAAGTGGGCATCAGACCCCCTCTGCCTGACCTGCTTCAGTCCCCAGTAGCTCCAGTGCCACAAGGGGACCCAGAAGGCTGTAGACACTTTGGCCCGACCCAGTGCACATTCTGAGACCCAGTAAGATTCCAGGACCCACAGTAAAGGGGAGCTGGGCATCACTGGCTCTGAGAGACCCAAACTAGGGTCTGGCCTCCTGCCATCCAGACCAGTGAAGCATTAGAGCTTCAGCCCTAGGGAAATCATGAGAAAATGGGTGAGTGTATCCCCAGACTACCAATACCCATCTCCGGAAGCTACCTCCCCAAAAAAGAGATGGCAAGATGACCAAAGGACAGCGTAAAATCATACACAAAAAAACCTAAAACAATATGAAGTCTCCAGATCCCAGCTATCCCAAAGAAAGCAACCAAGAGAACTCAAACACAATAGAAATACAGTAAAATGACCTTAATTCATTAGTAATGAGGATGACAATGGAGGAAATAAATAAAATTCATAATCAAATGCAGGAAGATACAGCCAAACAGATGGAAGACATAAAAGAGGCCTATAGAGAGACACTGGAAAAAACTCAGGAAAATATAAACAACCATATGAAGGAAACAAATAAAACTGTTCAAGCTCTGAAGGCCTGTAAAGAGGCAATGGAAGTAATTCAGGAATATACAAACAATCACATGAAAGAAATCAATGAAACAGTTCAAGAGCTGAAGACGAAAATGGATTCAATGATAAACACACAGACAGAATGATTCGGTTCCTTACATGCACACGCACACGCACATTGCATGCACGCATGCATACACACAGACACACACACACACACACACAGACACACACACACACACCAGGAGTTACTTTGCCTGTCATCCCAGTGCTGACATGGTTGTAGTGGCATTGGAACAACAGCAGACTTCATATTCAGGGAGAAACTTGTTCTACAGGGAATGTTTCAGAGAGCGCTAGGACAGAACATGCTATATCTGCCTTTGACAAGAGCTTGCATAACTACAAATGCATTTACACACACACACACACACACACACACACACACACACAGCCCAAATTAGGAATCTTTGCATAAAATATTTGTGTCTAAGAAAATATAAACTCACTTCTTTTTATGTGTTCCTAATATATCTGTCATTTCATGTTGTATGTTTTGTAACTCTTAGCTACAATACTGTCAGATTTAACATTCCTCAACAAAACTACACTCATTAAAATGGTTGCCTTTTGCATTATACATATGTTTTTATCTCCAGTACAATATCACAGAAAACACCTTCCACACTGCATGATTTGCCCTTGCATCCTTTGTTCTTATACAATAACTGCTGAAACCTCACCCACCTAACAAGTGGAACAAACTGAGAACCACAATTTCCAAAGCAGGCAATAAAATGCACTTTGTTTTCCTGGGTAGAGCTAATTAAAAGTCAAGATGTTCAGTTTGGTACACCACAAAGAATAATTCTGCACTTTTCTTCATCAAAGTAAAGGGCACAGCATAGCTTCCTTATAACTCAGCAGAAAATTCCAGCCTGCTTGAAGGCATTTTAAAAAGAAAAGATAGATAGTGCTGGCTGGCTCTATTGTAATTCAGCATTTGTTGGGCTATAGGAAAGTTTTGTTTGTAACTGTTTAGTCTCAATAGTATTTTAAGACATTTAACTTAATTGTCAGTCTAAAATCTTTTAATTTCCAAAATGTAATATACAGGCATGTTTATGAAATTTATTTGAATGCGTATTTTGTTCTTATAGAATATGTTTTTCATTTCTCCAGAAACCAATTTAGACTTTATGATGACTTTCTCTGCCTTGGCATTATATGGAGTGAACAAAGGTAAAAGATAAATGAAAATAATGTTTAAAAATAACTTTAAAACTATCTAACAGACCTTTTGTATGTATTCAATATTTGTAATCCAAAGACTGTAAACGCTAAAGGAAGTAAAGAAAGGGAAAGTTCATAGTAAATTTGACATGTACTAGAGAATTTTGTTAGTTAGAAGCAATAGGAGAAAAATATTATCTTTCTTAATTTTTTATCTAGCAAGTTTTATATTGTGTAGAATCACTCCAACATTTAAATACACACAATATTTACAATATTGTATAAGCTGTGAAATTAACTTGGTGCCCTGACTCTAAACATCTTTTTATGATCTTGTTATTCTCTGTGATATTATTATTATTATTATTATTATTATTATTATTATTATTATTATTA
>OU015748.1:28136915-28154145 GCA_907169655.1 Acomys percivali | reverse complement strand
ACACACACACACACACACACACACACACACACACACACACACACACAAAAGCAAAAACAAATGCAACCCAGGAAAGCAGCAAAACCTGCCAGGGGCGGCTTTGTACTTCTGCTCAGCTCCAACTGCTTTGGCTCCACAAATTTAGGTCCTCTCAGGCCTTCTTCCTTCACTTCCTCCTTCTTCACAAAGACTTCTCCACAATCACCCGGGAACCTATTGTTCTCGGCTTCTCATGAACCAGATATGGATCTATGGTCACGGTCGCCTAGACAGCCACCTGGCCTGGCTCTCTCAGTCAACAAGGTTTCTGACGTGGTTTCTCAAAATGTGGCTAGCTATGAGCTCAATTCCCCTACCCTCCTCCCCTTGACCCTAATTGATATAATTGATATAATTGATATCCTGCACAGCTGCAGCCAAGATCAATCGCTTTTCACCTCCTCACCCCCAACCTACATCCTGCTTTTAAAGTATATAAGCAGCCTGAGAAAATAACATTTTGTCAGCTTGATCAGACTCCGTGACTTGCTGTCTGTTCTTTGTGTCTCTTGTACCCCATTCTCTCCCTAGGGGTCCGAGGGTCTCAGTTGATTGTGCGGCCGGCCGGGACAAAAACCCCTCAGGGCATAAAACCTCTTTTATGAAATTCATTGTTACCATACATAACAAATACTGCTTCTTAGATAATTTCTATTTTCTTATGACCTGGGCCAAATTTTATTAAGGATACTTGATATTTTCAGTTGCTTACATAGTCTATTGCAAAAGAAACATCTTACGGAGGAGGAGGAAGATGAGTCTTAGGTATGTTCACGGCAGAGAATCAAAAAATAATTACATAAAATATGTATAATATATCTGCAATGAGTTTACAGTTCTAACGCTATTGGTGACAAATCTGTCAGGTAGTGGATAAGTGAGTCGCCGTTGTGGAGAAGCAAATCTGTAGATCCATTTTCTGTATTCTTTTTTCCATGCCAATCACTGGAAATGTTGGTGAGCAGGCCTGGCTGAATCGAGCCATTGAAGGCAAGAGTAGGGGATTAATTTTGTTCTCTTGCATCTTTTCCTCCTGCCAAAGAAAAGCACTATTGTCCTGCTTCTCATTCAGTCTTAAGAATCTCTGCCAAATCCATTGAGAAAGTCAAACTGCATATCCAAGTGGAAGTGAGAAGGGGGTTTACATCCAGGTTTGTTCTTTGGTGGCGGTTGTGCTGAATCTACGCATGGATGATTTGGGGCATCACATTTTTAGTTTATGTTTAATGGTATAGTAAAAATCTCTAAACATAGAAGTCAGGGTAAAATAAAAGAAAAAAAAAAAGCACATGTTTATTGCCCTGAATGAAAGTTACACTTGCTGGTATTCACAATGATGTCTGTGTACACTTGGTAGGAAATTGAACACTTGTTAAGTGCATCAGGTGTTCTGAACCACAGTGAACACTTTTATTGAACTAATAATATAAATGTCCACTTTCACAGATGAATGTGTTCATTGGAATTTTTAAAGCACTTTCCTAATATGACTAAATTAAGGCTTTAAATCATAAAGAACTCTGAATCAAAGTGTCGGATCTCAAATATAACATATTTCAAGATTTGAAATTAAAGCACATGAAATGTTCAAAATATACAGTCATTCTCAGAGTGATGTATGTGTTAGCATGATTTTCAAGAAGTACATGAGAAAATTAAGTAGCTAGAGAGTGGTAAATGAATTTTTAGAAAAACATAATTTCAATTGGTAAATATAGAATCATGTTCCATTTTCAACATTGTGAATTTTACTCTAATGAATGGTTTTGTTTAACTGGTAGTTGAGAATTCATATAGTCAATGGATTGAATGCCACTTTCTTTGCAAGAACAAAGAAGTTTACATTCTTCACAAAATGATTCTAGAGACACTGGCTTCAGGGGTTCACGTATCCAAACAAAACAAACTGTCTTACTGAGTTAAACTCTTCCTGACTCTTGGCAGTTGAACCAACACATAGAGAAAGGTAGCCTGTCTTTTGTACTCATTGTTAGAATTTGATTCCGTTTTATCATGTTTCCTACATCAAGGAAAAATGGTAGAGGTTTTTTTTTTTTTTCCATTAATGTATTTGTATCCTGATATATACACATCTGTGTAAGTATCCCTCCAGAAAACTTCAAAAACACACAGGATACTTATAGTAAAAACTGTGAGATGCATAAGCCAACCGTTTTATTTGGTTGTAAATTGAATTATATGGCTCAATTGCCATATGGTACAATATTTTTCTACATTTCATTTATGTGAGCTCCCAGCGTTTCTTCTTCATTGTGTAGGATCTATTATAAATGTGACATTTTTACAAATGAATCAGGGTAAAACTTACACATAGCCCCTTAAATTGACTTCCCAAATGGCCCCCACATTTTACAAAGCCACATAATTTTATACATTAAAATGAGATCGGCTTGAAGTAAGTATCAAAATGTAACCAAGCTTCTAAATATTTATGTCTATGATACTGCAGCAACTTTGACTGTACAGCCCATTTATTTTAAATATCTTTCCTAACAAGTAATTTTCTGGATGTCACCGCAATTTACCCAGGTCACCATCCACATGTAAAACAAGTTAACTTTTAAAAATCAGTTTATTTGCCCAGAAAAAAAAAAAAAAGCTCTATGACCTGATGCGTTTCATATCATTATTAATTTAGTTGTGCTTGGGATTTTGAACATCTTTGTTGCAGTAGCAGGTTTATAACAGTGAATTAAAGCACAAACTGCATCGAATCATGTTTAGAATACATCAAGAAAATATAGAATGTCCTTTCAGAGTAGTTGTCGTAAATAGGAAATATGAAAGGATTCTGTCCGGAGATCTATTTTAAGTCTAAAGCAGTGTTGAGATTTAGAAGTTGCATTTTTTCTCTTTGGTTTGATGCTGCGTTAGTAATTCCATCAATCTTTACCCAACTCACTTTGGGTATCTCCATAAAATACGTAGCACATCTGTGTATTTTTTGTGAACATCCATCAGTGAAAGTTTAGAGTTAGTATCAACAATTTTTGTTCCTTATCCTTATGAGAATTAGCATCTCATTATAAGACTACTTATTTCAGTAACAGTACTTCTTTCATTTAAGAATAAAGGATGTTTTTAATAGCTGAGTAGTATTCCATAGTGTATACGTACCACAGTTTCTTAATCCATTCTTCTACTGAGGGACATTTAGGCTGTTTCCATGTTCTGGCTATTATGAATAAGGCTGCTATGAACATGGTTGAGCAAATTTTCTTGTTGTGTGCTGGAGCATCTTCTGGGTATATTCCAAGGAGTGGAATAGCTGGGTCTTGAGGAAGCCCTATTCCCAGTTTTCTGAGATAGCACCAGATAGATTTCCAAAGTGGCTGTACTAGTTTGCATTTGGGACAGAGGGGAGGACATCTATTGGGACTCTAGATGAGAGAAGCATGGGAGAATAGCAAAGTAGAAGGATCCAGTGGGTCCTAGAAACCTACAAGTAGAACATTATGATAGGCAGATTTGGGCCAAGGGGTCCTGCTCAAACTAAGGCACTAGCCAAGGACAATACAGACAGTAAATTTTAAACCCCTGCCCAGATCTATCCAATGGTCAGAACAGTCTCCACACTTGAGTGGAGAGTGGGATATGACTTTCTCACGTACTCTGGTGCCCCACATTTGACCATGTCCCCTGGAGGGGGAGACCTGGTGGCACTCAGAGGAAGGACAGCAGGTCACTGAGAAGAGACTTGATACCCTATGAGCATATACAGGGGGAAGTAATCCCTCTCAGGAACAGTCATAGGGGAGGGGAATAAGGGGAAACTGGAGGGAGGGAAGAATGGGAGGATACAAGGTATGGGATAACCATTGAGATGTAACAAGAATAAATTAATTTAAAAAAAGAATAAAGTATGACTAGCTTATAGCTCATTGAATTAGTATATATTGCCTTATAAGGCATTTTATTAGAAGTTTCTATTAAGTGGTAACATGACACAGATATATGAAGGGGATATAAATATGTATTAACGGTATCCAATATTGTAACTTTATATGACAAAACTTTAATAATCACATACTGTCTCTGAGACAATCCAATCTATTGAAATATCGGAACTATTTGAGATTTGCTTTACTTCTGTAACCTATATACTTTTACAAATTTTAATGTATTCTAATTTATTCAGATTACATCCTGAATATTATTCCCTTGCTTATATCTTCCTGTTCCCACCCTCGCTCCCTCTTCTGCCCAATCCCATCCCATAGACTTCTGACCACTGGGTTCCTCCTCATCCATCATATAGCCACAGCATATAAGGTCTCATCTGGATAGCCTGCATCTCCTTCCTCTGTGTGCCTCTGTTTCTCCCCACCAAGGGGAAGTGATCCAACTGAGGGCATCAGAATTCTGACATGAACTTACACACTTTTTTAAACTCATAACTTGTGAACTCTATAGCACATCTAGAAAAAAGCAATCATAGGCTGACCTAGTGGATCACCCCTGTAATCTCAAACACTGGAGAGTGTAAGAAAGGAGGAGTCTGAGCAAAAAACCAGGTGGTTCTGCACTGTGAATTTGAGTCAAGCCTAGAACTACATAGTAAGGCTTTTCCTCCATCTCCTCTTTCCCTCAAATCACCCTATAATTATTTTATTACTATTATTGTTATTGTGGGGCTCCACATGCATTTAATAATGTGTGCAGAAAAGATTTTTCTCTGTATACTGGCTATCCCAAAGAAGCATGCATTTTGCATTATTCATGTGTGTCTACACTACCCTTCTTGGGTAACCTCTGGAATTATTAAAATCTATGTCTAATATATTTTTTATCAACAAACAATTCTGTATTATTGACTCTATTTTTCTGCATCATTTATTTCTTCAATACCATTCCTTTAGCTTTGGCATCATTTGATCTTAAAGATACAGCTTCCAGTATTACTTTTTCAATGAAGGCTAAAATTTTTCCTTCTCACATCAAACTTGATTGCATTCTTGGTATTGCTAACAAGGCATATTATGCTTGGTCCAAACAGTTTGAAATATTTATTAGCATTTAGATTTTCAAAGCCAAATATTAGTTTCTTTATAAATATTTGTAGAAACTAATTATAACAGCTTTTCACAGTTATGTAATGCTATAATTTTCAATTTTTCTTTACTTTATTAATGATTTGACATGTATAGATTTTTGAAATGAGGAGTCATCTGCAAAATATCTTGTTTTTATGCATTTCTTCATACTGTACTTCATATGATATGCAGAGCTATATTCTAGTGACAATAATGATTTCATCATTAACAGTATCTGTAAATCATGTATCATATCACTTACTACTATATATCCAGTAAAGTTCTGGATATAAAAATCAATGGGAATATTAGTGCTTTCAACATCTATATAGTAATAGTATAAACAGAAACATACATAAATTTAAAACTTTAGTTAAGTAATATTCCTTTCTCATGTGACATTACTTTTTTTGAAATGCACTTTTAAAATTAGAAAAGTGATGTGAACTATAGGAATGAGTGTATAAGACATGCTGTGCAAATATGATTTATCTTGACTGTAAATATTCTGAGACATATATTCGCCTACACCTGCTTTCCCTCTAAGCTCCAAATATTTGTCCCATAAGTAGACAGTGAACATGAGCTGTCATTTTTAAATGTGTTGAACTTGCAGGCCCCATGAGTTACTGTACTGGGATTGGGGAAATCTGTTCTGTGTTCTGTCAGAGAATTACAACAACATATTGCTGCCTGAAGCAATGTTAACATTTAATGTCTTTGTTGTGGTATCCTAAACTTTTCCTCTACATCATACAGAATTATTATTTTCTTGCCTTTTTCCATATTCCTTTGTATCACACGTTTTCATCTTTTTACATACTATCAGAAATCTCCAAGACACTTAAAAGTATAATTTTAGAGTATTTTGTTTATAAAGATACTGGTCAACAGCAATAAATAAATTCTCCTTGTTGAAATGTCACAGAATTAGTGCTGTACAGGTAAGAAAAACTGGTATAATGCACAAAGTATTTTCCATGTGATTTGTGCAAGTGATTTGGAAGTAGCTGGGTTGTGCAGCTGAGACATTAAATAATATTTTCTATACTTAATGGACATCACACCGCTATGAGTTCTTGTCTATTTTCTTGAGTTTAGATGTTTCATTTATTAGTTTTTGCTTTTAAAATGTTAAGATTTGTTAAGATGAACATCATAAATTGTAAGCAAAAGATATTCTATCTTAACATGAATAGGGTTCAGTTATTGACAAGGACATTGCCCAACTACTACTGTGTTGTCTACATTTCTGATTATGATCCCCTTCTCTTTTCTTCCTTCCTTCTTCTTCCCTCTTTCCTTCTTAGACACTTTCTTGTAAGGCAGTAATGCCTGTGAAAAGGAAGAGAAACAACTATTGGATGCTTTAACTCTCTTGGCATTTTATACATATTTTCTGGCATACTTCTAACAGCAATCTCATGAAAGGCTCTAATTTATGAATGATAAAGGTAAGGCTTTATAAGAACTAAGTAATAGGAAGTTAGGAATCTTACTTAAATGTAGTGTGAGAGAAATAATATTATTCTTCAGATGTATAAGTAATCCTTGAAATGTTAGTCTTTTGACAATAGTCATGACACTATTTTCATAGTGACACAGATTATGAAAAAGTTACTACATGAGCCAAACAATCCTAGGGTAAAATTTCTCTGTGCATTTAAGGCTCTCACTAATCATTTCATCCTTTTATTGCTGTTTTAACACAATGCTTTCCAACTTCATTGAATTGTTTTTTACCACATGAGAGAATAAAATATATTTCCTTCCTAGGCATGTTTTAGTAAATCACCTTTTTCTCTTAATATTTGTTCATATTCTTAATTGGTTCACAAAATAAAGATACTAATTGAATAAAGTTAATGTATTGATACCATAGTGGATTCTTTCTTTCAATTATATGGCTGTCAACTTTCTACAAAAAATGTGGAAACTGAATCACCCTGAGCTATTTCCATTCTTGCATTGATTTTTTCTTAGTCAAAGAAAATGAACACATCTGTGTGTCAGTACTACTACTGTATTTGTTCATGTGTTTAAAGAAAAAATTTGCCTCCCATTCTTCATAAACATAGATATGGTCAAAGAAAAGAATATCCATCATCTGCAAATTGTCTTTTATTCTGAAGCTGTAGCTTAAGTCATTTAAAAATATTCAAATATGTGTTTCACTAAAAAATTTTATGGCAGCCATTATTAATGAGTTGTATTATTAATTATGAAAGCATGATAGAAGAACATCTATGTTCATAAAATTGTTAGCATATATAATTTACTATTTAATTTAAATATGATATAAGACACTGAACTTGTTTTCAATATAAAAAGCAAAATTAAATTTCACAGAAATTATTCAAAATAATTCATCAAATATTGGATGATACATGTTCTTCATAAAACAATCTGTTGCAACTCATAATAAAATGTTTATTACCTGTATACTCATAACAATTAAAAATAATTCCAAATTTGGTACTAAATCCTAAAGAACCTTTACAAATTTTATCTTAATTTTCAAAATACTTGTCTTCTGACAGGTTATGAGAAATTTCACAAAATCCTTGTTGTAATTCAAAGCATGATGGATTACCAATATTGCATTGAATTCACAGAGTCACTCTCAATTACCCGTTTATTTTTATAGCAATACTAAATGTTATAAAACTTGGGGTTTCAAGAGAGAAAATGCACTTCAGTCTTTCCTGGATACTGTTAATCCTGTGTCATGTTTAACATTTTCACCGAGAAAGTAAAATCATTATAAAATTTACATATTCTCATTCTTTGCTACTAATGACAAAATAAAATAAAATAAACCAATCAAAAATTGACCACAACTGGATAAATATTACGGAGATTACCTTTGATGTCATACATACATGTCACTTCAAGAATTGAATATTTGAGAAATGAATACTCTACATTATTTGTGTAATGTAAACTAAGAATAAAATTCATGCCCTTTTTTCTCGAACAGTTTATAATCAGAAGAGTACAAAATTTGTTAAAAATTAATACCATAACAAGGTAAAATGTCCTATGGGGGCATCTAAACCATCTCCTTGCTATAAAACAATAAACATATGGTTGACATTACATTTTAATTTATGGTAGACACAAAGTACTCTTCAAGAAACATTATTCCTTACTAGATTTATTACCAGCATATACCCCACAAATTATTTTACCTTTTTTGTGTCATTATACACATACCTGACAGGGGAGTAATTATCTACTTTTTTAAAATATATTTTTATTTTTATATATAGATTTATATTATTACAGATATATAAAGTAAACTACATACAGCAGGAAGAACTATAAAAAGTCTGGAATTATATTAATGTTAAATTCAAAGCATTTTATCTATTTGTATTTTGCAACCTTGAAGAAAACATCTTTCCTTTCTTGGTGAGTCTAAAATTCTGAATGTAAATCAATATCTATAATATCTCATCTCTATCAACTTAAAATATCTGTCTGAACCTAAAAACATTAACCCCTAAACAACCAAGCTTAATTGTCAAACTTAACTATCTGGTCTTCAACCCTATCAGAGTCTTGAGGGGAATAAAAATTAATTACCTGAGTAAACCAGAAGTGCAGCTTAGCAGCTTCCAAAGTGAAAAAAAAAAAAAAAAAAAGATGGAGCATCATCTTCAGCCTTCTGGCCCAGTATATCTAGCAGCATATTTGTGAGGCAGGAACTATTGAGTACTTGCTTACCCTGTCTTGGCAGAGTTTGGCCCTCAACTCTGCCTGCATCCAAGATTGCTCATTTTTATTCAGAATTCTGTCTGGAGCAGAAACAAGGACATTTTGCCCTGTGGCTTGTTTGCCACGTTTGAAGCCATTTCCATAAAGAGGTTCTTCGATGCTCATCTTCTTTTTTGATATAGGGTGGGTGTTTCTAGGAGTTAACCTGTCTTGTTGTCAACCAGTCTTTAAAATAATAATAACATCTTTAAATACCATATTCTATAGACTATCTGAGGTTTTTGAAGATCTTATCTATTTTACCTTATCTTTCTATAGAATCATATCTATCTGTTACACATAGGATACATATTCTTGTAATACAAATAGACTAATAATTGACATGACCATGATTTGGTCAGCTAACAGTTAACTGGTGTAACTTACTTATTGCAAGCAGCCTGCAATAGCACTTTCAAAATATTGGAGGTAAACCGTTTTTTTTTTTTTTATTTCCTGGATGATGAGGAAAATGAGAGAATAGAAACTGAGTAAGTACACACCTGACCACCTGGTGGAGGACTGGGTTATTTAGGAGCTTTGTCATTGATGGTCTCCCACAATTTTGCATATGTTTAGACAGGTGGTGGTGATACATGCCTTTTTTCAGATTTATTTATTTTCTAATTGATTTATTCGTATTACATCCTCATTGTTGCCCCTTAGCTCATATCCTCCTGTATTCTCCCTTTCTCCCTCTTCCTTCCTTTTCCTCTACCCTAGTCCTCTGAAGGGGAGGTGTGTCCATTTCCACCTCCATCTGACCACAGTCTATTAGGTCTCACCAGGATAGCCTGCATTCCCTTCCTCTGTGGGCCTAAAAGGCCGCCTTGTCAAGGGGAAGTGATCAAATCTTGGACACCAGAGTTCAAGTCAGAAGCAATCCCCCTGCCCCTCCCAACCCTCCACATGGAGAATGAGTTGTGCATAGGCTACATCTGAATAGGTGTTCTAAGTTATCTGCATGTGTTGTTCTTAGTTGGTACATCAGTTTGTGCAGGCTGCCTTGGGTCTAGATTTGTCAGCCTTGATGGTCTCCTTGTGGAGCCCTGACTTCTCCATGTCCTTCCATCCCCCCATTTTTGCATATGACTCTCAGCACTCTGCCCAGAGTCCAACTGTGAGTCTCATCATGCCCCTAAAGAAACATTCAATATTCTTAGTCATCAGGTAAATGGAAATCAAAAGAACTCTGAGATTCCGTCTTTCAGATTTTCTAAGATCAAAAACTCAAGTGGCAGCATATGTTGCCTGGCAAAGGTTGGAGAATGGGGAATAGTCCTCCATTGCTGGTAGGAGAATAAGCTAGTACAATCACTTTGGAAATCAGTCTGGTACTTTCTCAGAAACTGAGAATAGCTTTACCTCAAGGTCCAGCTATACCACTCCTGGGTATACATCCAAAATTTGCTCCACTATACAAGCAAGTCATTTGCTCAACCATGTTCATAACAGCTTTGTTTGTAATAGTCAGTATCTGGAAACAACCTAGATGTCCCTCAACCAAAGAATGGATACAGAAATTGTGGTACATTTACACAGTGGAATATTACTCAGCTATCAATGACAAGAAAATCATGAAATTTGCAGGCAAATAGATAGAAGTAGAAAATACCATCCTGAGTGAGTTGACCCAGACTCAGAAAGACAAGCATATATATACTCACTTATAAGTGGATATTAGCCCAACCTAGATGTCCTCTGAGAGACTCCACCCATGGGGGGATTGTAACAGATACTGGGTACATGCCTTTTATCCTGGTACTTAGGAAGCAGAGGCTGAACTCTCTGAGTTATAGAGCACCCTGTGTGTTCCAGGATAGCCAGGGCTAAACAGAAAACCCTGTCTCAAAAAAGCAAAAAGCAAAAAGACCGAAAAAGTAAAGAAAAGATGGTTGTGTATCTACTTGTGTGCTTTACTCTTCCTTATAGATAGAATGAATATATTTTTACTTTCTCTGAATTTTACTGATTTGGTTATTCCTAGAAACTACATAAATTTTGGTTCAATCCTTCATTAGAATCTTATTTTATTAGTTTAGTATAACCTTGAAATAACTTGACATAGTGTTCACCTCCTTTAGAAAGTGTATGAAATCCTGGGCATGGAGTCTGTGCCTAGAACATATTCTGATAATTGTTGGGATTCATCTCTGGGACACACCAGATACTTAGGACTGGGGAGGCTCCTGGGAGTCTATGGTGGTGACTCTAGCCAAAATGTCTAGCATCAGGGGATTTGGAGCCTGAAGTGGCCACCTCCAGTAGACAAGCAAGACTTCCAGTAGAGGGAGGAAGATACCAACCCACCATGAAAACCTTCAGCCCCAAATTTGTCCTCCCTACAAGATGTATAGGGATAAAGATAGAACAGAGATCAAGGGAATGGCCTACCAGTTACTTGTCCAACTTGAGGCCTACCCCATGAGAGAGAGCCAATCCCTGACACTGTTAAACATGTTTTGCTATACTTGTAGACAAGAGCCTATAATACTTTCTTCTGAGCGGCTTCTTCTAGTAGCTAATGCAGAGACCCACAGCCACACAATAGGCTGAGCTTGGGGAGTCTTGTGCAAGAGGGAGGGAAAAGATTGAGGGAGCTGCTTGGTCTTATGTAGGGACCCCAACAATTGGAGTTGGTATTATCTCTGATTCAGCTGACTACCTGTGGATCCCTTTCCCCTAGCTGGACTGTCTTGTCTGGCTTCAGTAGAAGAGGATGCTCCTAGTCCTGCTGTGACTTGATGTGCCAGGGCTGGCTGATACACATGGGGGTGGGGCTTCTCTTCTCTCAGGAGAAGAGAAGAAGGGAATGAGGGCAAGGGAGTTGTGAGAGTGGGACTGGGAGGAGAGGAGGGAGGGTGACTGTGTTTGGGATGTAAAGTGAACAAATAAATTATTGAAAAAATTCTTTTATCAAATCTTTCAGCTTCAGTTTCCTTACTGAGGCAATATTCATGTGTAAAAATTTAGCACAACACCATGTAAAACATAGATGTGCTAAGTGCAGAGGTGACACCTATTCTCTACATGTACCATTGGGCATCATACAAACATAGGCTTAAGCCTCCAGTATAGAAGACCTTTGGATAAAGGCTACTCTTGATAAAGGAAAGATAAAATCACATCTTTGAAATAGTTAAATATTTGCACTATCTTTCTTCTTGACCTAAATTCCCCATGTTGTCTGCCAGTGAAGGTCTTTGCTTAATGTAAGAACTACAATATTTAGCTTTGCCTGAGAGAGGGGGGAATAAAAACTGTGGCTCTTTTTCCAGTATGTTACAGAAAATTTGTACATGCCATACATAAAACAGTGAGGTAAATAGGAACCAACAGGCCTCATTGGGTATATATATATATATATATATATATATATATATATATATATATATATATATATATATATATCAGTTCATTATTTTTGCTATCTGGCTACCGAGCATTAATTGTTAATATCTACACTTTAAAAACAACCAGAAACTCTACTAAAAGTAGTTTATTTTACATTCTGCTCTCTTAACCCATAGATATGCTATTTAGCAATTGCAGATGTACTCACAAAGAGACTGAACCCATGTTTAAATAAGTGTTCATCAGATAAGTTTACTCAAACATCAACCTACAAGTGTATTTTATAAGATTTAATTTGTAGATCAACTGGTTAAGTGTGGAAACAATAGTATACGATTTTACACATGTGTAGATGTCTCATATACTTTAGAAAGTCTTTTTATTATTTAATAAATTAGAGCATGGATACTAGTGTATTCTTACAATGAGAAAATAGACTGGACAAGAAGAAAACATATGTTTCCTTTTTACTTTTTAACAAGAAATAGATTAAAACATTAAATACACTAAATTTGACATTGGCACTCTGAAATATCCCATGTCCTCGAGTTGTTTCAGCCCATGCTACTTCATTCCTATTGCAACAATTATTGACTTAATATTTGCTGTATGTTATGTAGGAAGCAATAGAATGTTAGGTAAATAATAATATATAATTGACAACTATTCCATGATACAGTGAGAGATATTTGTATTATAAGAAGATGCTCCTTAGCTAATTAAATTTAGAGACCAAATTAATTGAATTTGGTCTCTAAATAAAGAGAGACAAATCCAGATGGCTCTTGGATTTGGATAGGGATTTCTTCACTCTTTTGGTAGCTTCCCAGGAGTCTGGCTCTGCTACATGGAGAGCACAGTGAATGAGCACCAGAGTGTTTTCTGAAGGCACCCAAGCCTAAAGCCAAGTAGGGACACATCTGTGTACATTTCTCCAGATCTTTCTGTCCTCTTTTCAGGATGTAGGATTGTAACTCACCAGGTATGTCTCTTATGTGATAAGTCTATATTTCTTTAGACTTAGTACAATAACTTAAGTGGACTTGGAAATGAATATTTCCTCAATAACCTAGTACATGTTCATATCTTTCTCTCATTCTCTCTCTCTCTCTCTCTCTCTCTCTCTCTCTCTCTCTCTCTCTCTCTCTCTCTCTCTCTCTCTGTCTGTCTCTCATGTGTGAGTATGTCAGGGCATGCATGCTCACTCTAGACATGTCTAGAATCATCTTCTCTATGCTTATCAATTCATACATATTTTAATTGTACCAGTGTGTCTACTAAGAGCTTCTGTCATCTGTTATAAACAGTATATTCTTGGGATAGTGGAATCTTCGTTCAGAGAAGTGACTCATAAAGCAATATTATGTCTGCCATTTGTTAATGAATTGTATGTTTTGTATTTTTTCCCACAGGAACTAGATGTTTGGGATGCTTTTTAACATCACTTGTTTTTGCTCACTAGAAAGATATTACATGAATATTATCATCAAAGCAATGAGGCTAGAAAATTGGTTTTACAGGTTGCAGTTAATGTGATCCCTCAGTTAAATTGTATCCCCAAAGGCCTGTGGGATTCAGAATTGCAAACAGCCGGAGTACTCAAGGCCTATGAATGTCTCCCATTTTAGGATGTGCTTCATCTATACTGTGAGGAAATACTGCAACATAAATTCTTCATCACATGGTTCAGAATGAACCAACTCTCCTGAAGGAAACACTGGTGCAAAAATACTCAGTATTTGGAGAAGCACTTTTGGATATGCTAGATATTTCCACAACCACCAGACATGCCAATCAAGGATAACACAATGCAAGTATTTCTCTGTGACACTTAAAGCTGCATTCATAAACAGCCGGGCTCATTCAAAGTCAGTGAAGAGACAGGACTTACAAGTCCAAACTGAAAAGCTATTGAAATGTGACTGACATCTCAAAGAAATGGTATCAAAGGGTTTATATAACCAAGTGCTGAAACACAGCAGGGTTAATCAAAGTCATGGCAGTTGAGTACCACAGAGGCCTGCCGTGGGTTATTTATTGACTCATCTTACATTATTTGTGTTACTTAGTGGGATCATTACCAACCTTCTCTTCTTCTCCCCTGGCATTTTATCCTTAGTGTGCATTGTTTGTTTTAAACTTTTGCATCTCTTAATGTGTACTAGGTAGGACATTGAGTCTAGTACCCGGAAGGCTTCTGTGGATAAACCATGGTGTTACATCTGTGTTCACTGCTTGAGTTCCCATATAGGAATCCTGAGCTTTCACTGCTATGTTACACTGTTAGATGTCTCCTGGAAAAGTAGCATATAGTAGTATCTGTCATCCACTTCAAAGACTTTCCAGTAGAATGCAACTCTAATGACTTACTGCAATGCTAAATGTTAACTACTCAAAAAGGTTCAAAGACAAGACAGAAGGAGTGAGTTGGAGCTTGGTTTGTCTAATTAGTTCATCTCTTCCCAATTGCAGACAGATTTCTTCTCATTTTACTAACCACCTGACTAACAGAAACTTTTCCCCTTATAGTTTCACTTAATGCTACTACAGAATAGACATCAATCCTCAGTGTGCATTTTTAATTTAATATTATTATTAATAATAGTTAATAGGCATCGAAGTTTTATTTTTATTTCATGGTTAAGATTCTGTGGGCATTATTTCATATCTTTGTAAAATACTAAAATACAAAGAAATCAAGAACAATTGCAAATTATGATAAACAAAATCCAGCTAATGCAATAATTAGATTAACAATAACTGTACATGCAGTTTTGAGAAGCAATCAATAATGAGAGTTATTTATATATGTTAAAGAAATCAATGCACAATAGTAATTATAGTATGGTATAGTATGTATATGATTGGGATTCAAAAATCTCATCTATTTTAACTTGTGAATTTATCAGAATATACATCTGGAACATATTGGCACAAGAGACAACTTCCTGAACAGAACACCAACAGCCCAGGCCTTAATGTCAACAATTAATAATGGGACCTCATGAGGCTGAGAAGCTTCTGTAAGGCTGGAGACACTGTCAAGAGAACAAAGCAACAGCCTACAGACTGGGAAAAGATCTTCACCAACCCTACATCTGACAAAGGTCTAATATCCAAAATATATAAAGAACTCAAGAAATTAAACACCACCAAACCAAATAACCCAATTGAGAAATGGGGCTTAGAACTAAACTGAGTTTCTGTTTAAACACTGTAATTGTGAAAACCTACTATGATTGGTTTATAAATGAGATTCATCAACTTTCCCTAGAATTTTATCCATGTAACCAAAAACCTAGAAATGTTTCCCTGTCCAGCCAGACAGTTTGTCTACAATATAAATGGATAAACACTATGTCTGAATGTATTAAATATATTAAATATATTAGTTATTCTGGATTCAATCCACAACTCATATTAAAGTCACAGTGATTCCAGGAGAAAGCATAAAAGAGAAAATCACTACACTCCTTACAATTAATTATTTTAAAATTTTTAAAAAGAGATGAGAGTCATACTTGGGAAAGATCACCTTGGAATGAAAGCATATGAAACATGATAGCAATGGACTTTTCTTTTATGAAGAATAATGGTTTAATGTTTAATTAATCTTATCCATTTCTGCATTTATGGGAAGGCAGAGGAGAGTCTGCTTTATAATGTAGAAAATTAAATATTAAAACAGTGGTGCCTAGCAGACTTACATTTTCTTATTATGAATGAGCATTTTCACTTTCTGCACACACAAAGAAAGAAATAGAAGATAGATGCAGCCACTTATCTTTTCAGAATAGGAGAATTCAATGCATCTAAGAAACATCTTGCTGTTATAAACATCTTATATTTGAAGCCAAAACAAAAGCATACCATTAGCCAATTATCACATAAAATATACATTCTTAATTCTAAACACAAGAAAGTAGTTCTTCATTATTTTTATTTTCGTATGTAAACACCTAACTTTAATAGATAGAATACGTTTAAATGACTCATGGCTTAAAGAAAGTTACAACAAGTTTTATATTCTACGATGCCTTTGCTGGTGAGAAAATTAATACGTTAATTAAAGCTTATAAAGTGTATTAGGCTAAATGGAGTGAATTAGGACCATGTGAAGCAAACTCAGATATTTGGTTGCATAGTGTGATCCATATAATGCACTCTCTAATCTTACAGTAAACTTGTCTTTTCATATCACATAATACTTGAAACATTGTTTTTCACTGTGTTATTATTTGTAAGAAAGCATATGGAGGGAACAAAGTCCTCTTCACTGATGGTGTGAGGCCTTTTACCCCTCCTTGATTAGGTTATCTCCCCAGAAAATTAAAAATGAAGTAATGGAGATCAGAAAGACTTCACAGAAATCTTCTAAACTGAAAAGTATTAAAATGATTTTCAGCTTGGAGAGATGGCACACGCCACCAATCCCACTTATTTTGAATGTTGAACAAGGAGAATTCCTAATTAAAGGACTGCCTGGGCCTTTAATAGATAATGAGGTTAAGTATCTGTGATAATTTAGTGAGATCCCACCTTACGTTTAAAGAACTTTATGGCTATAGTTCAGTGGTAGAATGTTAGCTAGCATAGCATAGGCTAAGCATGAGATTCAGTCTGAATATATTCAATACTGAATATAGTGGTTGTTCTTGATATTTTTAGATTACTCTAAGCTATTGACATCTAGATTTATAAGTATGCAGTTTACCAAATACATGACTTAACATGCCAGCAATGCTCATATTTACAATGCATTTCATATCATAGATTCAAAAATATTAACAAAATTATAGAGGGATAAGTTTTTAAAAACCAAAGAAGTAAGGAAAGCAAAACAATGCAAAGATACTAAGTCTATTTTCTTCTTGTCTACGTTTCAACTTTCATTTTCTATGTGAAAGAGTAGCCTCAAACAAACAACACAATGTGTTTTCTAGAAATCCATCTTGGAGAGAAATGAGGGTATAGATCAGACTGGGGAGTGAGGGAGGATAGAGGGCTTGCAGAGAGAAGAGAAA
>OU015748.1:28068485-28136905 GCA_907169655.1 Acomys percivali | reverse complement strand
AGACTGGGGAGTGAGGGAGGATAGAGGGCTTGCAGAGAGAAGAGAAACCATTGGGGGGCATCTCTGAGACAAGCTTACAGCTCCTGAGAGGATATGGCGGTTCCTCTAGCTTAGACTCTTAGTAGCAGGAGTCATGGAGACAGAAGATGCCACCCTCTAGAACTAGACTAGACTCCTAGTGGAGGGAGAGGGACACCAACCCACCCACAAAAACTTCAATCCACAATTTACCTTGCCTACCAGATGTGCAGGGAAAAGATAGACCAGAGATGGAGGGAATGTCCAACCAATGACTGGCCAGACCTGAGACCCATCTTATAGGAGAGACCTAATTTCATATACTATTAAAGATATTCTGCTATGCTTGTACACAGAAGATTAGCATAGCTGTCCTCTGAGAGACTCCACTCAACAGCAGATCTAAGCAGGTGCTGAAAGTCACAGTCAAACATTGCATGGAGCACAGGGGGTCTTATGGAAGAATGAGGATGGGGGAGAATAGAAGGACCCAAGGGATAGGAGCTCCACAAGAAGACCAACAGAGCCTACTAACCTGGACCCAGGTGGGTACAAAGTACTAATCAAGGACCATTTCTGGACTCTTCCTAGGCCCCTTACACATACGTAGACAATGGGTAGCTTGGCCAACATGTGGGTCCCCTAAAAAGGCAAGAGGTGGCTGTTTCTGACAAGGACTCTGTTGCCTGATTTTGGATCACTTGCCCCTTGTGGGAGTGCAACAGGCCACAGGGAAAGAAGATGCACTAAGTCCTGATGTGACTTGATGTGATGAGGTTTCTCACTTCAAGATGACCAAGAATCACTTGCCCTGCTATTCACCTACCAGTAAGATGACCCTGGAGAGATGTTGGCTGGAATTGATTATCCCAGACAATTCACTCTTTTTATTTCTGTCTAAATATATGCGTTCTACTTCATGGACAGTCATTCTCTTTTTTATAATTCAATAAAAGCCTTTGCTGTGATATTGCTGTTACAGAACATCAGCGATACACCAACACATGACTCCAAAGGTAAACACTAGACCTGCATGGGAGGAGAATGTTCACACCAGGTGCATTGAAACAATGTGAAGATGGTATCTCACCCTAATAGCTTAACCATTTAAATGACTTGACTATCCACTCACATATAATTTGAAAACTTCTTCAAATTACTGATAAGATAAATGAATTCTCTCTCTCTCTCTCTCTCTCTCTCTCTCTCTCTCTCTCTCTCTCTGTGAATGTGTGTAATACTTTGCTGACATATATTTCTGGTCTAGAACAGGATGGAAGCTTCAGTCAAGAGGTAACAATGAAAAATGAATTATAAAAATTACTATCCCCTAATACAATATGTATAGATTTATGCAAATTATTTATGTGGGGGGACTTACTATTACTTTTCACTATAATACATCCCATCTCTCCACACCACTCATTTTATACTTCTCTAGACTTTCACAGGTCATTTGACAACCTATCCATTAATTTTATGATGCCATTGATGAAAAGATGCACCACAATTTCAGAAATATCAAAGGTCTACTATACAATTTAAAAATATATATTTAATAACATAGTTTGAATTCAAACTTCTTTATTTCTAATAATGCTTTAGTTTTGTAGATGGTGGTGTAGACTGGGGAATATATTGACATTTACTCTTGTGCATTGGCTTCAGGGTTCAGCTTGGGGAAAGTTGAAATAAATATTTCAGCTGTGTGAAACATGCGAAGTGAGTTTGTATATTCTGTACCTCCTTCCTCTTTTCTCATAGATATTTATTTATAGGGAGAATTTTCTTGTATTCATTTTAGGATTTTTCACATTAATCTGGTAAAACCCAACTTTATAAAATAATGATATAGGGCTAATAGTAGTTTGCTAGACAATTTAGTTGCACCAAAAGAAAGACCATGTCTACAAAATATTTTTACTTAGATATGGACTTCATAGTTCTGAGGAAATGTATGCAAATAAGATAAAAAAGAGATTGGAAATATATACTGTATATGTGTGGAGCCAGTTAAAAGCAAAGACACTTTGATATAAATTAGAAGTTAGAGAAACATTATTATATTATAGTTAAGGTACATTTAGAAAGTGGATAAAATGTTTTTTATTAGAATTGTTTTTCAGATTCTTAAACAGTTGAAGTAATCATTTGCAGTCAATATCAAGCAATCTTGGTTGATCATAACACCTTTTGCTCTCAAAAAACAGGAAAGGGTCTATCTGGCATATGGACCACAGCACTTTCGAGACTGCTGTTACTTTTGTCAACTGCTGGTCAGGGAATAAATGTTTCCTTCAAAAGAGTGCCTAAAAGCCTTCATATCTTTGTTATTGGTAATGTTATAGTCAACTCTGTGACCATTACAGAGAGTTCATTGTGTCCCATAATACCAAAGTACAAAAATATTGGGAAACGGATTAAATTTATAGCTTGAGAAAACATCATGTTATATTTTAGTTTAGCTACTACAAAGAAACGCTAATATGCATGATGTGTAATGCAGTCTAAATTCTGGAAATGAACAGTAACACTATAATCTGAATTGAATATTTATATCAATTTCACATTATAAAATGTTATTATTAATAATAATAATGACATCTGTATTTTTCTCTCTCATCAAAATTTGCACCTGATTTATAAATAGAAGTTTCTATAAAATGAAAGCTAGTTATTTCAAGTATCTTTTAGGTTTATTGCATATCACTACGAAAATCTGATTTCAGGGTGTGCATGTGCATGGGTATAATGGAGTGTGTGCCTTTGTACATGTTTATATGTAAGGTGCTTGTTAGTATTTATAGGTGTATTTGCACAATTGAATGTCAATGAACAAATAACCTCATGTGTAACACCAGGGTACCCAGGTTATATACGTATATACATACTCATGTATTTTCTATCAGAATTTATTTTCAGATTCCTAGTTGGTGTTGAAGACAGTGGAAAAAAAATAATTTGCAGTCAATATCAAGGACTCTGGGATAAATGCAACATTTCTTGAGAATAACACACACACACATATGTGTACATATATAAACATACATATGAATATAATCAGGTGTGTGTGTGTGTGTGTGTGTTGTGTGTATGTGTGTGTTTTCATAGGCCTGGGACTAGACAAGTAAGCTAGGCCAATGATCATTGAATCCAGGGAATTCTGTGATCTCCACTCTGCAGCACCAGAATTGCAAATTTTTGTAACCAAACTCATGTTTTTAGATAGATTTTGGGTTTTTTTTTTTTGTTGTTGTTATTGATATATGCCATGTCCGCATATTTGTAAAGTGAGTGATATGTTGATTTGCCCACCTGGCACTTTTATTAAGTTCATATTTCAACATAATCTAAAAGAGCATGGGATTTGTGCAATAAGCTAATTCATATTCAGGTAGTAATGTAAGGATGACAAGTAGTTAGAAATCTGTTTTAATCATATCTAGTCTATTGAAAGCTCAAGCCATAAGCTCAAGGAAACATCATAGTACATAGTATTTCTTCAGCTAGCTTTATCAAACAAATTTTTGTAGGTCAAAACTTTGGGAGGAATTCTCTTGGAATGACAGGAAGGGTGAAAATATGGCATAAATTGTCTTTGATGATAAAGAATGGTTACCAAAATAGAGGTGAGTCAACTCTTGAACGGTGAAGTGGTGCTGTAATAGAAATTGGCTCTCTGGCTGCAGTGACATGTAATTTTATAATACGTTTTAGAACATTTAACCTATCCACATTTTTCCAGCACTGTGCAACAGTGAGAGGCCCTACTATTGTTACACAGTCTGCTGCAGCTGCTTATGTGCTATTTATATACAGACATGAAAGAGAATTCTTGCTTTCCTGGTGGTCTCTTCCAGCTGCTAAAAAGCTGCATGGCCTAAAAGTGTCATCAACTGCAGGGACTATTTAATTTGCTTTGTCCATAATCGATTAGTTGGCTTTTCTAAAAAAGCACAATTCAAAAATGTCTTACAGGAAGAGCAAATATGTTCAGCTCCATGTCAAAAAATTTCTACACATTTTTGAAGCTGAAAGGAATGCCCACAAACATTCTGAATCCAGTCATACTTTGAGGAGTCATGCATAAATCATGTGGCAAAGAAAAAGAAACGTTTCATGACACAGAGAAAGACATATTTCTTACCTTGCCTAGTATTTATAAGAACTTTCACAGACTGGGGAGAAGTCCATTATTGAAAAGTGGGGAATGCATGAACTGCTTTTCAAAAGAAAAGGCCTTGATATCCCATCTTTACAACTGACTCAAAATTCTTCGCAAAACACTTCAATTCATGAAATCTCAGTATCTTCTCACTAATAAATATGAAAATAATACATGCCTACTTCATTTGGTTGCGAGAAGCTGAAATATGTGGGCTATTTACACATTTACAAACACACATAAATATAATCAGTATATGTGTACATTATGCATGAGAATCATGCAGGTTGGGTTACATATTTCAAAATAGGGATAGTAGACTTGTATTCACGCTTTCTTTACTTTCTGTGTAACCTGTTGATCTAAACTTGCAACTGAACTTATTTTACAATATTGATATATAATTCAAAATGGCCCATGAATATCAGAGTAACTAAATTCTTGATCCATTGGCACAGAATTTTTCTATAGAACCAAGTGCAATTTTCATGTATAAAGGAAATTATTTGAAGCATTACCAGCAGTCTGTATGTCTTTGTGGTTGTGTAAAGGACACTCTACCTGAACAATGTCATTCTCTGCAGTTCTCAAGGGCAGAACTTAAGTCAATGCAATTGCGTATGCGTCTCTTTCTGCCCTGACATCTGCCATGTCCTATTTTGCATGAGCCATGGTGGATTCTGTCAAATCACCAGGTAATAACACAACCATCTGAAGTGTTAGCAGAAGATGTTCCTTTGACATCAGCTGTCACACTGTATGTGAATCCAATTTGCTTCATTAAAATAATTTGCGTTTTGTTCTAAGTGCTGCACATTGCTCCTAGAGTCTTTGAACAGCCTTATTGACTCTTCAGTGCTATTAACAAATCTTAATGGCTGAGAGAGTCAGCACAGTTGGAAACTGTAATCAGAGCAAATTCCCCATTTGAATCTAGCACAGAAGTTACCAATGAAACCAACAGAGGGATAATACAAAAACACTGACTCCGTCTCGTGTCTTATTATCTGTGATGAGAGTAAAGTATGGAGTAACTCCCTTGTAAGCTAAGTATTCCTTGAATTTGCATCATCAACAAGAATATGAACACATACTAAATATATTACTGTTAGTTTAAAATTAGAAGCATCCCCACAATTACCAGTTTTGCTTTTCTGAGTGGTTGATTGTACATCTGGATATCCAATCCAGTCGAGAGGCAATCCTTGTAATAGGTTCAGGTTGTACCATAGCTTGACATCTGCTCTTCTGTACCAATCTGACTCTGCATATGAACCCTTGAAATGCAGCAATTAGGCTTCCATTAACTGCAAGCAGTTCCCATCAGCTTGTATTTTTGTCACAAATGATAAGCGTTCACAAATTAAGCCAGCTCAATTATATATAAGAAGTTTCTTCTCTGGTATTTTGAAATTATTTTTTCTTGTAAGATTAAATGCTGTTCTTCATCTGAAATATACTCTCCCTAAGGTAATGTCATCATTGCTTTCCCTTATGTTGCTCAAAATCCCATTTTCTAATCACTACCCACGGTTTCATATTTTAAAACAATAATGCACTTAAGGCTTAAGGAAGGGTTAAATCATTAAAGAGCATGCTTTCCAACATCAATGACACTGATTTATGACAAGAGCACTTTTAGTCAATTATTGTCTAAAAGACTAAATGTACCTCCTGGGGTTCAGAATTTAGTCATAGAAAGTGTCTGGCTTGCAATGCCAGAATTGGTCATTAATTATGATGACCACAGGTAGCAATCCATATATATCTTAGCTTTTTGTGGAAAGTGTGCAGCATGAACACGATTCAAGCTAAGGTAAAAATCAGTCTGCTGGGAAAAGCATAAGTTGAAAAACACATGACAAAATTAAGAATCTTTAAATGACTAATGCAAAGTGATTGAATTGTAAATTAGAAAATCATGCAGATGTATAATGTCATACACATATTTCTCTCTCCTATTTGGTTAGGGAGGAGGGAAAAAAACTTTTCCTTTCCAGGTTGTAGAGCAAAGGTTGGATATTCTCAAACCCAGGCCACTTTGTAACCACACCCATTACTTTAAAAAAGCGTAAAATCTTGATATCAGCTAGCAAAACATCTTAGTGCAGAATAGGGAGTGAAACTGGCTTGGAATTGAATTCAATTGATTAGTGTATTCTCTCCACTAGTATGTTTTTTAAGAGAGAGATAGTTTCTCCTTGTGGGTTAAGAAAGAACATCTTCTACATCTTAGAAAGTGGTGCTTTGGCTATGGTGGCCCCAGTGTAACACAAGTCTCTCATCATCTCAGAAAGGCAATCATGAAATAAACACCATGCCTACATATTGCCTCAAGACATGCATTATTTTTTGTTGTATTTCCTTTTTTGTTTAAATTGTTCACTTTATGTCCCAATTATAGCCACCTCCTAAATTTTTCTTCATATTCTTGTAACATTTATGTTTTGTTACTTTGTGTATTTTGTAAGTTATCATTACAGAACAACTCAGAATATCAAAACAAGTAAAGTGAAAACAAAATTTACATGATTAATTACAATTACCATTTTAAAAATTCTTAGACGTTTTAAGTGTTGTTAAGATGGACAAACATGAATTATTCCAATGTGGAGAGTAGAAGTCAGTGACCTGTCATTTTCAGTTCCTTCACGCTTCCCTCTGGAATGCCTTCTAGAGAATTTCAAATCCCTACACCGACCTTAAGGGCTGCTAAGCTTACTCAGTTCTTCAATCAAACTTAGACAGATCCAAAATGAGATTTTCCCCAAAGAGTTTATTTATTATTTATACAATATTTTGCACACATTTGTATACCTGCAGGCCACAAGAAAGGCCCAGATCTCACTATAGATGATTATGAGCCACCATGTGGTTGTTGGGATTTGAACTCATGACCTTTCGAAGAGGAGCCACTTTTCTTATCCTCTGAACCATCTCTCCAGGGCCCCGCCCCATGATATTTTTTTAATTACCACCAGCAATTGCATAAAATGGAATGAAGTTCCCTTTTCTCTTCTTTGCACTCCTCAAAGTTTCAAATATACATATCAAGTAAAATGAAAGGAAGTTTCCTACATTCAAGTTTTCTCTTCTTTGTTCCAAAACTTCTGTTTCTGCTTGCTCTCTCAAGAGTTTCAAAGGTACATAAAAAGTCAATTTTCTCTCTAACCTAGTAACTTTCTCTTCTGCGCAAATGTATGTTCCAGTATCCTGCCAGACTTCCTATATCCAGGATATCCTCAAAGCAACTACTCACAGGTATCCTAGTCCAACCTCACAGATCATTCCAGCTGGACCTGCATTGCCTCTCTGAGCCACACATGTTCTAGACCCTGGACAGTGAATACAACATCCTTTTCTTCCTTGACCTGGCCAACATTTCAGCCTTTTATCTGCCCCCCTTGTCACTGTCCTACTGTCAGCAGAAAACAGTCAAAGACATTGATTTTTTTTTTCATCCCTTTCCATTTACAAACACCTAAGATGGTGGTGTGCTTCGGACCCGTGACAAATAGCTCCAGATTCTTCAAGCACTGCTTGGTCCCTATCTGCTGCACTATATGGCTGACACACCCTGCCCTCTACTCTGAACTTTCCAGGACAGAGCTTTTCCTTACCTTTACCATATATCCTGGACATGTTATTGCTCTTTCTTTTGTCTCTCTCTTTCTTCTTTTCCTCTTGCATGGCAGCCAGAAGCTGCTTCCAATGAACCCACATTTATATAATTTATCCTACCTCACATGACAAACGATCCAACTTCCTCATTTTTTAATTATAGGAAAAGGAAGGAATAGTAACATTCTGTCCCAGCCTGCCTAGTAACCTATGGCATCACTACCTATCAGCTAATGCCTATGCCCCTGCCCAGGAATATATAAAGGGACAAACCCTCTCCTCTCTCTCTCTCTCTCTCTCTCTCTCTCTCTCTCTCTCTCTCTCTCATTCTTCTCCTTCTTTTGCTGTTGCTGTCTCTATCTCTCTGACTCTCCCTGGGGCGTTCTCCCCCTTGCTTTTCCTCCCATTCTCCTATAATAAACCAGCTAATAAGCTAATTTTCTTAAGGTTAGTAATTTGTATAAGAAGTGACAATAAAAAGTCATGGATAATTAATAATGGTAACAAAAAGTACATGAAACCAAATTGGCCTCTCAGCCTGTATTATGCAGAGTAACAGCAGTGTTAATAAGAGATGGTACCAGTTTCCGGGTCCATACTTTCTGGCAACATTACAGAGTCTAGCCCATGTAAGGAATTCTCCATTTACCAAACATCAATACTTCCAAGGGTTTCTGCAGTATTTATTAATTAGGTATTTGAACCTTTAGATGGCTGTAATTTAGTTGCTATTTGTAAAATAATTTTCCATGGATGAATTGTGAGAAGAAAGATGCATGTAAATATCAAAACCAGTTAGTTCATTTGGATCCAAAATTTGAACACTTTACTTCCTGGCATATTATTGTTTTTTAATAAAATTAATTTTTTTCATGCTATAATAATTTGATAAGTTCTAGTAAATATTTCACGGTTTCATTTATCATTTTTCATTTTCTTCGTGTAGATATGCTGTTGGTATATAATGGATATGGACTTGGGAAGGCCTAGATCCAAGTACTCAAATTCAGTGCTAAGACCTGTATGTTGACAGTAAGAGGTTGGGATTCATTTTAATCGAGGTTCCATTATACTTCAAACTTGGATTTTACATCTAAATTGAGGTGAAATCATATCTATTGTCTCTTTCCCAGCAACTGCTTTAAGAATAACATGTGCTTAACTACATATTATAGAATGAATAAAATTACCCTGAGAATGTGTGTATTGAAAATAAAAGAAGATGGAATAAAAAAAATTTAAGAAAGTGTGTGAGCACAAAAATGCTATGAATTGTTTCTGTCTTCCCAATTATATAAAGACTTAGAGAACCTAGTCTGTCCTAAATTTCCATTTGTGGTAGAAATAAATGCTATTAGACACTTTCTTATTTATGTTAGAAAAAGACAGACCAATATGTGCTCAAAATGTCTAAAACATGAAGAGTTATGTCTCTTAAAAATCTAAAAGAAAAGACGGGATACACTTTTGGCAAGGCATATAACACATGTTTCTTTCATTTAAAAAATGGGGGAAAAAGATGAGAAGTATCGTCCTCAATGACAAGAGCCTCCATCTGAGTTTGTATGTGAAATTCAATCAGCTTTAAAGTTTATTGGCTGTGACGTACATTAGCGAAGTCATGAAAGGCAAACTAAGAGAGAGATGCTCCCTTATAGACTAGGTGTATGGTAAGCAGTGAGCTGTATTCCCAGCCTGAAATTTTTGATAGGCTGAGAGACTGCTAGAGAACACACTTAGGCTTACTTCTAGGGAAGAATTCGGTGCTGGTGTGCCTGCAGGGCACATACCCACCTCACAGGACCTATGTTAAAGTAAAGAAGCCAGAAAGGTTCCTGCAGGAATCTCTAATATAAAAATGTACAAAAAGTAATGCAAATTAAGCTCTTTGGAACAACAATTCCCAAGCCTGGTGTTGCTTCCTAATTTACAAAAGTGAGTTTTAATTTGCCAAGTGATAGTGGCCTTATTTGCCAGAAAACAATTTAAAGAAGAAACTGGCTTTGAAATGAAAATAAGAAAGAAGGTAACACAACTTAGTAAAATGTGTGCATTCCTTTCTCCTAAGGACAATAACTGTGTTCTCTGTCTTAATGAACTTTGCCACATAAGAAGAGATGCCTTGTTCTATGAAATTTGTTAGTATGGGGGTTGTTTCACTAAAGGAAGTAAAATACAATCCAAATTAAAATTTTGTCTATCAATCCTGAACTACCGCGGTCAATTAGTGAAAGCTCATGTATACTATAAAATATTCATAGTAAGAACAATCTATAGTGCTGCCAACCAGAACATACATTAAATGTGTAAAAGGCTATATAGCTTGCTGCATAGCCAGCTGACACTGAAAGAGTTCAAATGTTGAAGACCCTAATTTCTTGTGTAAATGATTTTCATTCTTCAACACTCAAGAGTGAAAATCAGGTGTCCAGATGCACATCAGACCTACTGCTTCTCATGACTGACCTCACAAAGCTGTGTATACGAAGCCAACAAGGAATGCATATGGAGCAAAGCACAAAAAGAGGACTTGTCACTGTTGTCTAATTAATGTGCTCTTAGTGTAAAAAATAAAATAAGGTGTCTCTGCAATCACATTTTTAACTAAGAAAATTTTAAAGCAAAACCAGCAACATATCTTTAAGCTCATGTACTCCATTAAAAATATGTTCTAAATATAGTGTAAGGTAATTCATATAATATGTAATAAGTGATGTATTGATATATATTGAACCAATTTTTCTTGTTTGACAGCGTTTCAAGTCTCATCTAGAATTTAAATCTGTTTTGATGCCTACACACACACACACACACACACACATGTGTGTGTGTGTGTAAAATATATGCTACCTTTTATTAATTAATTTTATTAATTTATTAATTAATAATTATTAATTAATTATCAATTAATTTATTTATTAATTACAATACCTTTGTAAGTCCCTTTAGGGATTTAATTCATTCATCAATCTTCTGTTTTTGAAAAATAATTGAGAGAGAAATGAAAATTCGTTCAACCTGTTATTTATTTTCTTCCTAACTGGCTTTACAAGGAAAATTATTGTGACATAACTTAGTGGTACAGTGTTTGCCTGGCATGAATATGGACCTTCATTCAATCAATTCTATCACCAAAACAGAAAGAAATAACAACAAAAAGTAAACCCCATTACACACCACAATGCAAAGCAGAGATGATAGTTTGGGAATAGCTATTTTAACATTTATTGTATAATGTTATACAAAGCCATCTTTGAATGGCTGTCTAAATATTTGTATCAAGTGTCAGAGAAATATAATTCTTCAAGAATTCATGATTTATTCTGAATGAGATGCTTGTAAGTGAAGCATTTCTTTATTAAGATTCTTAGGCTTCTTCCAAGTGTTCAGAATTCATTATTTTTACCTTGTCAACTTTTTGTTCTTCTTTTCTTAAACATGATAAGAATGTTGAGGGATTTTCTAAAACTCATTTAGTACCATGAAGCTCGAGTGTTAATTAAGACAAAGTATGATTTCTTAACAATGAGAAATTACTTTTTTTTTTGCTAAAAGGAAAACATATCTTACCCCATTACTTTAGCAACTTTAATATTGTTTATAGTGTACTTCCTCTGCTATACAGTGGAAAATTACACAAAGAACACTTTTTAAAGCTACACCCACATATTGAGATGGCATGATGTAACTTCTTAAGTATAAGACTATATCCTGGATAAAGAGCAAGTGAGGCATTAATTCATACTAGCCCACTTTAAGGACACACTATTCCTGGAAGGTTACTGTACTATTTTTATAGGATATAAAATATACTAGCATAATGAATGAAAAATATTCATAAAATGTTTAGAAGTCACTTCAATGACATTCCTCAAACTTCAGAAGAGAGAATATATCTATCAATAAAATGACACCAAAATCATATTTTAAAAGAATTTAATATTAACACTTGCTTTTGAAAGATGACATTATAGGGTTTTAATATCTATAATCAGAAAGTCTTCTGCTCTTAACTTGCAAGGCAATAAGTTTAAGAATTAATTTTGTCTGCTATAAAGCTAGCTTGCCTTTAATCTTCACATTTAATAGGTCTCCTTTTGCTGAATGTTTTAGGCAGGTAATTGAGGAAGTAATCCACGTTTCATTTCAGACAACATGAAGTGACATTGAAATGTCTCCCAATATTTCTAGGAAACTCATACTAAACACTCTGCTGCCTCTGGTATCAGAGAGGAGCTGAAATTTTTGTGTCTAGTACAGCTTTGGCTAGGATACTATATACTAATGCTACATCATACATCTATTTTACAATTCATGTTACTAAACATGTATAAAATAAAAATTTCTGAACATATGATGACTTGTACAATAAAAGATTTCCCAGAAATCCTGTATTATTTTATCCAACTGTAATATATTCTTATGGTTTTAAGCCAAAAGAAAACCAATGAAACAAAACAAACAAGAAAGAATAGGTATCCCTAGTTGGCTTTGATTACATTTTGGTTGAAGCTTTGTACCACTACTTGTGTCAATGGAAATCCTGAAAATCTAGCTCAGTAAATTCTGTACAGTGCATAAAAATACGCATAGAGCATAATAAAAAAGAAAATGACTCTTTCCAAAATAGATCCTTCCAGGAACCTCTGAGACTGTTTACATTTAGTAGTGGCAGTGGTCACATACTGACTCATGAAGGGTTTCCAAATCTGAAGAGCGTTCACTGCTTATGGGTAACTGGCAACTTCTTTCTTTTTTATCAAAATGTTCTGCCAGAAAAACCTACTTCAGTCAAAACAAACTTTCTCTTTTAGGGCAGTTATTATTTTTTTCTTAACATTTAAATAAAGTAAATAGTACAGCTTTCTTTACCACTTGTCCTGTCCTCTTTTTTGGAGGTGGGATTCCAGTCGGCTCAGAAGCCACTGTGAATATGGCTTTCTTTTCCAAGGCTAGTTAATCATCCGTGGTTCTGAATTTTGCTATATGTGTGCCCAGAGGCAAGTGGAAGCACTTTTATACATACCAAGTAGATGAACAATGTTGGTACGATGCTCTAATGGACCGTTTCTCTACTCCCTTCCTCTAGCCTGCAGCATTTCATCTATTCTGCATGTATTACAGTTCATCTGAAAAGTCTACTGAAACAACTGTTTTCACATTTAACAATAATTTTTAAATCCAATCTCTTATTTTAAACAGTTGAAATTAGGTTGATAGGGTTTTTTAAACTTTCTTTCAGAACTTAATTTTTTAAATGATAAACATGTTTCACTAAATAAAATGTCTTTATCTTAGTGATTATACAGCTCTATTTGAAGTCTTATTTTTTCTTTTTCTTTCTTTCTTTCATTTTTTTTTTTTTGAGGCAGGGTCTCTCTGTAGCATTGGCTGTCTTGGATCTCATGATGTAGACCAGTTTGTTCTTGAATTCATAGAGATTCACCTCTCTTTACCTCTGGGGTATTGGGATTAAAGGAAAGTGCCACTGTTGTTACTGTGAGAGGCTGAGTTGAGGCAGGGGGAAAAGAAGAGCAGATGTTCACATAAGAGATCCATAAATGTGTATGAATATCTGATAGGATGACCACAGCATGGTCTTCCACACATCTGAGCACACAGTCAGAGTCTAGCTTTATGCTCCTTATTCAAGCAGCTTGTTCTATGCCAGCAGAGAAGCCAAGTTTGCCTTACTTTAAAGTGGCCTCTTTGGCTCCTGTTCACAGTAGTGCTAATGGGCTTGAAGAGGCTGCCATATCTGTCCTTTAATCAAAAGGAATAATTACTGAGATTGAGTATACGGGATGGAAGCCAGAAAATTTGAGAGTATTTTCCAACAAATTCCCACCTTTCCATAGCCGAAACCATTTTTAATCTTTCTATGCTCTGAACACATTTATGTGTAGTGTATCGCTTGCTTTGCCTTCATCCACATGTATTATAAACGTGTCTTTGCAAATGAGCTGCTAGGAAGTGGCTGATGTCTGGGCCAGATTGGTCTCTTTTTGTTTGGGATCTGTGATCTCCCTGCCAAAGGGCTCTTTCTCTTTCTCTCCTATTCGCCCACCCTAGGCACCAGTAGATGAGTATGCATTACATGCAGGATGAAACTATCATCTCCTTAAACAAATGTCCTTTTCAAAAGTATAATATAAAGCAGACCTAGAAAGTCTGCTGCCGTAATGATTTCATGTTTTGCTGATCTTGGTGTTTTCTTCTGAAAGGCTTTTTAGTGGTCCCCAGTGAAACGTTGAGATCAGCATTTAAATGCCGGTCTATCTATTTTATCATACTTTCAGTCCTCAGAAGTCACTACATCTCCGTAGCTTTGAGAATTTATAAAAATGTCTCAGTTTTTAAAGATATCCCTCATGCCCCCCTCTCCTGAAAAGTTACATTAATTGAAACTCACATCTTTCTTCTCCATTATGATTTGGAGTAATCACACTACTAGGATTTGTTCAAGATCATTTCTTGTGTGAAGCAGATCTCCCCAGACAGTTAGGGACCAATTATAGGATTCTTATATTCTTTGGATTTTTTTCATAGCTGATGTACATGCACTGATTCCTCTCCAAGGTAACAGAAACATGTGCATGTGCAGGGAGACATAGGAAAGAAAAACTGAAGTGAAGAGTAATTATGTTGTTCCTTGTTGTCTGCAATAACCAGCATTTGGTTAGAACGCGCGTGCATGTTTTAATTATAAAGGAAAAGATTAAGCAAAAGAAGTCAACATTCTCTTTAAAATTACCACTTTTCTGAATCAATCAACATAGTCATTTAATTTGAAAAGAGCCTTCTTTTCACTTTAGTTCCTTTTTTCCTCTGTGTCCTTTGATGTCCTTCTCTACAGTCTTTACACACATTGTAAAGACATTTTTATTTACCACTCAGTACCAGAGGAAAAACTTATTAAGGCCTGGAGATTTTATGCTCCTGAAGTTTCATGTCTACTGTTAAGCTGCAAAAACATAAAACTGTCCTGAGATGAATACGCTAAGATAGAAAAGCAGCTTTAATCATTAAAGGAAAGAGTTTAAGCTAGACACAGTAGCAACATGTGTTTAGTTTATTCTATGTCAGAATGAAGCAGGAAGATTGTTTGAGCCCATCACAACAGAATTTGCTCAAAGGATGAATACACAGCACGCACTCACGCACACACACACACACACACACACACACACACACACACACACACACACACACACACTTACTGGTTCCAGTAATATAAAAGCATTGTATGGCATCATGATCTCATAGGTTGTATTTAAAAAGATACTCTGAAACAAAAATTGAACAGCTTCTACAGCAAGAGAACTAAGATATTTGCAAACAATCAGTATGTTTAGTTTCCTACATTTTGCTCAGACCCCACAAGTTGCTGCTCTAACATTCTATAAGGCAACAATAGTCACTAGTATGCACAATAAAAGATGAAAAACCGAGACAAGCCTTCCAAGAAGAATGGTCTTTAAAAACCCTGTAGTAAATATGAAAGTGTAAGTAGAATGTAAAGCCAACAAGGATTATTCATGCTGCGGACTGCCTCAGCTGGAATTCTCATCTCTATTATGCCATATTGGGCATAGTGTTTCCAGCATACGTAAATGTCATTTTCTTAATTTATGAAATGTAATAAAACCTACATTAGACATGCGAGGGATGCTTAACACATTATATTAAGTTTAGCATACTCTGTGTTGAACACTGCTAACAAATACTCGTTTCTAAATTACCTTTATCTTGTGTTGTAGGAAAAGAAATAAACAAATCACCATAAAGCATGCACATTTATACAGGAGTTACAGTGCTGTTAAAGGAGAAATCAAGCTATGAATGCTAATGGTCACAATTTTTTATTTTGTTTCTTCTAAATACTTAGAACACAGAGGAGGAGTAACTTCTATATCTATCCAGAACAATGATATAAAAAGTTTCCCCCTCCTATTACTAATTTTTAAATTAGGTGATAACAGTAGAAATAAAATATATTCTTTATATGTTTAAGTTCTTAAAGTTGTTGTTAGTTAAACAATTACATAGACATAAGTATGAACATATTACCAAGAAATTGAATGAAAGTCAAGGCTGCTTGAGTGGATATTAGTAACGAACCAATTGTTGATATTTATGTTCATTTCAGTGAGTCATGGCTTCTCTTACCTGTTTCCGTGGCCTGGTCAACTTATGTGTATGAAATTCATGTTAGATTATTTATAAACACCATGCATATAAAAAACTGCTAATAATATCAAGGATGAGAACCATGATTTAAAAATAGAGAACAATGAGGAACTAATGCATATTAATAAGATGATGCAATATTTTTAATTTGCTAATAAATCACTTGTAAACAGACTATATACCCCATTTTACCATTTGCCCTTAGAATGGCCATTCAGTGGTCTTCCCTTACGTAACAGAACACTGCACAGCCACTTGCTTACAAGCCAAGTTGGAGTTAGTACTTAATCACTTTCTTCTTTATACCTCAACATATTGATATTAATCAATGTTAATAGTATATCTTCCTTGGCCCAGACTATCTCTTCCATGTTTTTGTTTGTTTTCTTGATTCTTTACTATCCACTAATAAATAAGATATCTGTGCATTATCTTAGCATATATCACACGTGACTTTCTCTTACATTCCTGTGCTCCCCTCAGGTACCTATTTTGATACAGAAAAAAAAAAAATGCTTTTCAAAGTCCAGTTAAAAATAGCAGCTTTTTCTTGAATGTGTCTTGTTCATCCACTTTATTGCCCCAAACAAGATTTTAGTTTTCTTCATTAGTCAACTTGCTGCTGAATTAGCTGTGTTTCACTGGATGGGTCTACATGTCCCTGAGGGTGGCCCTGGTTACATGTGGTGGTCATTAATCAAGGCAACAAAACAAAATCACATGGTAGTTGGAGAGGAACATGTCAGAAGAGTTTGGGGCAGTCTTGTTGGGTGTAGATAAGAGAGGGGGAGATGCTGAGTGAAAATAAAATGTACTATATTCGTGCATTAAATTGTCAAAGCATAAATCAATTAAAAATAGTTTCATGGATCTTCAGATACTTGGTTTAAATACCTTTCATTGGTATAAGTCTTCTTCTTACCATAGACTTGATATAGGCACACTGGAAGACCTACCTACTGCATTTTTTCCTACTAGAATTCAGACATCTGGGAGAAAGACTCCTACCTGCCTCCCCAGGGCTCCTCATGAGGTTTGTGAAAGTGCATATATGTCTGAAGAAGTGGCAAAAAGGAAAGCTGAGGTCTACTGGTTAACTGACTATGGCAACCTTTTTTCTTACTTGAGTTAAATAGTGAAAAATGTAACTGTGGTAACGGACCCAGAAGGAACTACTGCATTCTAAAATCTGGTACTGTAAGAGATGGAGGACTCCAGAGGAATCAGTGCTATTCCAAAGAGTAGCTAACCACTAGATCCTCTTCTGTGAGCTGCCAAAGTCAGCCCAGCAGTCAAGGGAGCAGGGGAAGGAGAAGGAGCATCTTTCCCTTTAGCAGCACAGAGGCTAAGAGGAACCAAAATGAAAAATGTATCATTATGCTCTGAAACTGTATTTTTTTGTTTTGTTTTTTGGTTTTTTGGTTTTTTGGTTTTTTTAGATTTGTGATTCTTTTTTCCATTTATTTATTTATTCATTTTTTTAAATTTTATTAATTTATTCTTGTTACATCTCTATGGTTATCCCATCCCTTGTATTCTCCCATTCTCCCCTCCCTCCCATTTTCCCCTTATTCCCCTCCCCTATGACTGTTCCTCAGAGGGATTACCTCCCTCTGTATATACTCATGCAATCTCAGGATATTACAGTCATAGTAAAGATTCACAGACACTCCTACTTTACTATCAGCACAGTCACTGTTTAAATATTTCTATGGTATTTTGAGATTTTAATATACTTACATCACCTCTCCCACATTTTCCTCCTAAGACCTCACATGTATCTCCCTGCTTTTTAAAAAATGGGATCTTTTTCTTAGTTGTTTTGATTATGTGTGTTTATGTTCCTAAATATATAAACACAACTTGCTCAACTTGTATACCGTAACTTGTTGTTACATGTTTTCCTTTGCCTATTTTAAGGCATAGAGCTTAGAGGCCCACAGGTTTGTATATCGCTTAAATTCTTTCTAATTGTTTTTATTTTTAAATTAAAATATAATTAAAATATTTTTGCAATTTCTTACCTTTTCTCCAACCCCTACCATCCCCTTCCATTTCTAACTCTTAAATCCAATGCCAAGTTTTCTTATTTTTTCATACACACATAATGCATACATATATGAATTCAATCTGCTCATTATCATTAGTGTTACATATATATATAACTATATATATAAATATACTCACACACACACATATATATAACCTATATACATATGCAACACACACACAAATATATGTATGTATACACACACACACACACACACACACACACACACACACACACGATTTCAAGGCTGAGAACATGGTACTAGATAATGAATTGGGAACAGGAGTGTCCTCTCTGGGTTCTCTCAGCATTCTTTAGTAGTTCTTTCTTTAAGGGTGGAGCCCTGTGAGATTTCTCTTTCAACCTAAGCATGACTGTAGCTTTTTCACTGGCTCATGTCCTGTCTAGGGAACAATGCTTTTGGGGTGTCATGGATGAAGCTTCCCTGTCACTTCTCAGAGACATCTTGGCACCCAGATCACCTGGTCCTTTGCCTCTCAAGCATAATTCTTCTGCTGCAGGTCTAGAGGCAAGGGTTCATGAGGGATACTGCTCCATCTCTGAAGATACACATCACAAGTTACCGGAGCAAAAGTGAAGGTACTATTTTACATATCTCTCCAAATCTTATCCTCTTAGAAAGACCTTACAAGACTCTCTGTGTTGCATTTATTCTAAGAATTGTAACTTTTATATTAAATAAAAGCATGAGCTGCCTTTGTAACTAAGGACACTCAATGCCCTTAGAATAAACCTGTGTGTGTTACTGTTGATAGGAATTGGAATTCTGCCAAGCAGGGAACTAATGAATTACAACTTGGCAGCACTCCTCACCTGACACTGTTTCCTTCAAATTTATGAAATCTCCTGCTTCCAGAAACCCACTCATACTGTAGGCCTCTCTCTACCTTTCAGAGCCAAAAGCAAGACATTGCTAGACTTCAGACTTCACCTTATTAATGAAGTTAAACCTATGGACAACATATTTTTCAGGCTGAATCCCTGAGAATATCTTAAATTCTGCAACAGCAGCAAATCTATTCAAATCAACATCTTCTTGATACATCACAGAATATCTCTAAATTTTTTTATTATATCAAATGTGTTAGCTAAGGCAGGACATAGGACATTGAAAAATGTCTGCCACTAAAAGATGCCTGTTGACATTTGGGGAAGGAAGAGCTATGAGTAACACTCAGAAATTGTGCTTTATATCTTTACCCTGAAACAATCCCCTTTTCAGATGATAAGCAATTTCTGCAATATGAATTAATTGCAACAGTTTAATCTTAAATTTTGTTCTAGTATTCTAAACTTATATATGATTATAATTGAAAAATAGTAAGGTCTCATTTTATCCTAGATTTATAATTTATAAAATATTTTAGTGTTGAAGTTTTCTTACTTATGGCAAGAAAGAGAAATAGTGTTTAAAATGGTCAAACTCTTAGATGTTCTATCAGTTTTTAAACTACTTTCAATGATTGAAATTATGTAGCACTTTAGTTTTTTATAATCAATTTTTGATTGCACATACCAGTGTTAAATATGAATTAATCTTCAAATAAAATAGAATTTTTAAAACAAAAAATTAAAAGTCCTTCCTTGACTGATTTGAAGAAAGGATTTATCATTGGTATTATTTTACCTTTTAAAATAATTTACTTGTCCTTCATTTTATGTATATTGGAGTTTCGCTTGTATGTATGTCACTGTGATGTCAGATGCTAGAGTTACAGACAGTTGTGGGCTGTCATGTGGGTGCTTGCAATTGAAACTGGACCCTCTGGAAGAGTGCTCAATGACCTTAACTTCTGAGTCATCTCTCTAGATGCATATGCGACTTTATTTTTTGAAATTTATTTAATTATTCACTTTATATCCTGGTCATAGCGCCATCCCCCTCACTTCCACTCCCTTTATCTCCCACATCCTCTCCCCTATGCCTCAGAAAAGGGGAGACCCCTTCCCATCCACCCCAGCTCATCAAGTTGTATCAGGAATGAGTGGATCAACTTCCCCTGTGGCCTGGCAAGGCAGTGCCCACAGGGTAAAGTAATTGAAAAGCTGACAAGAGTGTCCATGTCAGAGACAGCCCCTGCTGCCCTTACTTTTAAAATATACCTTTTTAGGAACTGAAGAAATGATTAGGTGGATAAAGTATTTGCAAAAAAAAAAAAATGTGAAGACTGGAGTTCTATCATCAGCACCCACAACAGTTGTGAGAAGCATCCCAGTGCTCATAGACTGAGCCAGGAGATGGTTGTGCAAATTGGCTAACTAGAATAGAACTGGTGAAGTCTGTGCTCTAGGGAGGGCTTGCCTCAATATTCAAGTTAGAAATCAATTAAGAAAGGCATCTGACATCAACTTCTGTCCTACACAAGCACATATGTGCACATACACCACAGAGACAAAAAAGAAAATCTAGATTTTGGAATGCTGGGGATATTCTTTTAAGATAATGCTTAGTGGAGAATTTAATATTTTTAATATGTAGGAATACTGGGTTGATAATTGGAGGCATAAATCATAGATCTCAAGAGAGTGACTTGTTTTTAAAATGACTATAGTGTGATATCTCTTCCAATGTAACTGAATATAATCTGACCCTGAAGAGCAGCAATTAATATATGTCAGCAAAACCTGCGTTCTTTCTCACCTCAGGGTTTATGGGCATACTTCCTATCTCTTTCCCCTTAGCCTGATCTACATCTGTGGCCTGTGCTACACTACTTTCTTCCTTTGTAAATACTTTTTAAATACCATTCTTAAATATTTTTGGCATTTCTCACAATAACTTAACAATTTATTTGACTATATTTTCTGTTTTTTTAGGTCATAGTATTATTGGCTATAAAAATGGCATGATTTTTATTTTGTATTTTATAAAGCATCTTACACATTAGGAATATTTCAGATTGATTGATGGATATCAAAATACTGCAAGTTTCATTTTTTTGCAAAACATGTACATTAATTTAAATAAATAAAAAATATTTTCCTGCCCCAAGGTTTCTTCTAATGTACTTTCATCTGTAGTTACTGGAGGTTCATAATTTACAGAAATAATATATTTGTGATCTAATAGGAACTGATGAAAATTTTAGTTCATTCTGAAATAACAGATTTGCCAAAGGAAATAATTTTGTATGAACAACAAAAGAAAGAACAGTCTCATCTGACCTTGTGGCCTTGGAATTAAGAACACACACAATGAACTTTCACACATACTCTCCACCTTGTTCAAGGCATATATTATTTTATGCAACTAATTTAAAGAGAGTTTGTGCTTTGAATTGAAAATAAATCTAAGGGTAGAAAGAGTAAAACTGAATGGATGTTTAGAATGCCCAAATTCCTCTTAGACACAGTAGGCTAAATGTACAAGATAATCAGTTATTCAGCATAGTCCAGAAAGAGGTGCTATACTGTATTGGTAAATTACTCTACACTCTTCTCAGTACTATTTATTATATAATTTTTCTAGCAACCTTTTACTGTATATCAAAGGCATTTCTCATCTATATAGATAACTGTCAATTTTGTTTGTTATTCTATCTTTAATGAGATGCCCTGTGATTTTTCCCCCATGTTCCTTGTTAGTTGCTTGTGAGAAACACACAGAATGAAACAGGCAGGCAGGCTGAAATGATTCCACATGATTCCTGAATCTTACCAGCTTCAGAGATCACTCAGTGCGTCAGGCTTTTCTAATATTTTAAAATGTACTACAAAGCTTTGTAGTGCATTATTGTATCAGAAGTGAGAGAACTACATAACATAGAAAGACTTCCAAATGGGAATGGAAGGTATTGAAAAAAAAATTGTTCACATTCAAATAAGATCATGACCATAAGTAGTAATTGTCAAACTCCTGGAAACCAATAGTCTTGTACTTTCCACAGTAGTGGAAGGCACGCCAAAGTATGGTGTGTTCCTTTTAGAGAGATTGCCTATGCTACCCTCACTTTAAGTCTAGGAGATCAGTTTTCTTTCTTCCTTTGCATTTGCCAAGGAATTAATTATTCACTATTGGTAGAAGCCAGTCCTAAAGGACATATCCAGAATATTAAAAATGGAACAAAGAAGAAGAAAACATTTGACCTACTCTATAATAACTAACAAAAGGAAGGTGATTGTGGAAATAATAATTTTTTAAAAAGGCAATAATTTTTTTTTTGGCAATAATGTTTTTGATCTCACTTTTGTTAAAGTGACCAAATTCTCTTTCTATATTAGATCCAAATTCTTCTACTAATGGGAGTGGTGAATGTATGCCTGCTTGAACTTCTAGGTCTATTTCTTCCTAAGATTCACTTTACTGCCTCATATATAGCTCAAGAATGTGTCTCGTCTGTATCATTAGGGTGTTCGCCTGTAAAATGCAACCCTTTGCTTATCACTCTCTAATAAAACTCCCAGAGAGGACTTAACCTTACTGTTAAGTAAGTGTGTTATGAAAGTTCGTCACTCTGGCCTTGCACCTGTGCTTCTAAAAATAACTTGCATGTATCACTGGAACCCTTGAAACATTCCTCAATATGTCATATGTATTGATTTCATATTCACTGAAGAAAATGACTCAAAACATCCCTTGCTGGCATATGATTTAAGAATACATGCTTTGTCTTTCTTATTCCTTTACGCAATATTTTGTATATATTTTAGTTACATTATTTATTGTTCTTAGGACTTAAGCAATTTGAACACTGCCTCTCTTAAGCTTCAAGTTTCTCAACAGCTGGATATTTTTAATCTGTTTTGAAATATTCATGCTTTCATGGTATGCACTCATTAATGATCTAAGAAATTATTTAAATGAAGGTATTAATAGCAAGATAAATAGTGCCCAATATTTTAAAAGTATTTTTTCTTTTTATTGAAAAGAAGTTCTTGCCTCATACAGTACATTGCAACCATAATTTCCACTCCTGTTAGTCCTCCCAGCTCCTCCCCACCTCTTCAGAAAAGAAAAGGCCTCCAAGCAAAGAGAGTGAAACAGAATAAAACAAGATGCAATAAGACAGGAAGACAAGGCAAAAAGCCCTTATATAAAGGCTGGGCAAGGCAACCCAAAAGACACAAGGCCTAGAACTGGACTATGCTTTAGATAAACTTTTCTAAGTCTCAAATGTATACGAGACTATGCAAAGGTAAATGTAGCCTCTCCACACAAATTCTTTAAATAACTAGGAAATTTAATTCCAACTTATTATGAGGCTGACTCGTGTGAAAGGTGCAATAACACATTTGAGTTAATAAAACAGATGATAGAAACAGATTCAGAAACCCACAGACAAACATTTGGCACAACTGAGGGAGTCTTGTAGAAGAATTAGGAGAAGGATTGAAGGAGGTGGAGGGGTCAATGACAGCACAAAAGACCTACGTAGCCAAATACCCCGGGCTCATGAGAGCTTACATAGACTGAAACACCAACCAAAGAGCATGCATGGACTGGTCTCAGGGCCCCCCATACATATGAAGCTGATGGGCAGCTTGGTCCTCGAGTGAGTCCCCTGATAATTGGAGTGAGGGTTGTCTCTGACTCAGACTCAGTTGCCTTCCTCTGAATCCCTTTCCCTAGCAAGGCTGCTTTGTCTTGCCCCAGTGAAATAGGAAGCATTTAATCCTGATGCAACTTGATGTGTGAGGGTGAGTTGGTACCTGGGGCTTGGGGTGGGGGTGTTGGAGGGGAATGGGGGTATAGGTGAAGTGGGTTCGATGGTGGATCTTCGAGAAGAGGAGGGAGTGGGGTTGTGATTGAGATGTAAAAATGAACAAATAAAGTAATGAAGAAAAACAAAAACTAACAATGAAACAAAAGTATGAAAGATTGGATAGTATTAATAGGGTTAAATGGCAGCCTTTGGTTTTTGTATTATCTTGGTTTGTTTTCTTTCTTTGTTTCTTTCTTCCTCCCTTTCTTTCTTCTTTCTTTCTGTCTTTTTTTTTTTTTTTTTTAACAAGACTTTTCTATGTAGCGTTGGATGTCCTGGACTCACTTTGTAGACCAAGCTGACATCGAACTCACAGCAATCTACTTGCCTCTGCCTCTCCAAGTGCTGGGATTATATACATGTGCCACCATGCCTGGATCACAGCCATAATTTTTATGAAGCATTTCTTTGCATAAAAGGAAGTTTTAGCAAAAGAGAGTCTAAAATCTAACACATAAACAGGCACAGATTCAGAGAAGTTTGAAAATTAACTTTGAAAGCTTAATGGGTATCACCATTTCTTCATCGCTAGCATAATTCCACCAGTCTGGGCTCTGGCAGGGACATAAGACAATTCTCTCTGCAACCTGGGGGTTGACATTAATTAAAACCAGAAAATCTAAATGCATCTGTGGTGCGTTTGGATGCCAAATGAGATGGAGCGATTTTAAAAGTAAACTTCTTGCAAAGGTAACTGAATGTCAGAACCTAACATTTTCCCCCTAAAATAATGATAATTAAAATACCTTTAGCACATCATATGCAAGCTGTTATCTTTAGAAAATAGGAACCAATAGACCTTGTGTTTCTGAAGCCTAAGTGAGACTATAAATAGTTGTGATTCATTTAAACTCAACAAAAGTAAAACATTTTTCTTCATAACCAATAATTTAATAGAGAAAAATAAAAAATCTTCATATATATATATATATATATATATATATGAATTGAAGATAATTTAGTAGCAAAATGAGGGTAAATATTTTAAATGTTGAGTTTTAAATTTAGCTTCTTGTCACAGCGTGCTATCTATTCCTGTTAGGAACACCATGGACAAAGGCAAACACATGAAAAAAAGGTTTGGTTCATCTTACTATGGGCTTCACTGAGGGAAGACAATGCAAGAACTTAAGTCAGGAAACTAGATACAGAATCTGAAATAGAGAGCACAGAGTAGCATTGTTTAGTGACTGCTCTTAGTAGCTTGCACAGCTTTCTTTGTATACTACCCACCACTACGGAGTAGAGTCCACAGCGACCTGGGTTTTCACATATTAATCATTAAACAATAAAAAGCTTCACATACTTGCCTCTAGGCCAATCTGATGGAGATATTTTCTTAATTGAGGTTCCCTCTTCCAGATGACACTGGTTTGTATAAATTTGACAAACAAAGCAGCTAGCGAACTAACTAACTAACTAAGTAACTAACTAGCTAATTAACTAGCATGCTGCTTCAGGGTCATAATAAGGGCTAAGCAAATGTTTTGTTTTCCCCAATTTCATTAAGACTCAAGTTGCTAATGTGATGGTCTTTGGAGTTTGGTCCTTTAAAGAAACTTGCTCATAGAGAGACGCTTTCAGTTTTCTCTTTATAACCATGAGAACTCATGCCTCTCTTAATTCTAAGATCATTATTTTCATCTTCTAATAAATTGTCATCCTAATTAGTTTGTAAATAAAATGTTGTTAACATAAAAAAAAACTTGCTCATGAGAGTGAAATGTTCATAAGTAGAGCTAGCCCCCTTAAAGGAATGAGAAATGTGGCAACAGTGTTCCAGTCAATGAGCTTCCGTTCCTTACTTCTTCCCTCCAACCTTTCCCATTCTTGATGTTTCTATGCCTTCTTCCCATCTTGTCAATCACTGAGTATCTGACCAGAATGGAGTTGAGTGCTCACATTCAGAAAGGACGCCATATTGAAACATGTTTTCCTCTCAGCTATGAATTGTTTTGTAGTAATTTTGTTTTCATGAAATAAATGTATTTTGAAAAATAACTAACTTGCCTCTGTAAATACTTTCTTCCCCTAAAATATCTCTTTTTGTAATCACTAGATGTCCGAGGCAAACAATAAATTAGCTACTACTAAGTTTAAAGCAGGCTGAGATAGTTTACTAATATCAACAGATGTATATATCTGTATACAGATAATATTTCTAGCACTGGCTCAGTCATCAATTTTGAGTATATTATGAATTAAAGCTTTGAAGACAAAGAGCATTATTTGGGAGAAAAGAACAATCTGAATGTAAAGAATCTCAGCCATGATTGCTACCCTACTCACTGTCCTGATTTGACTAGCACAAAGTCTCCAGCCACACTGTACCCAGGGCACAGTGAGAGCAGTCCCACAGCATGTGAGGTACTTTATAATTTATTACAAGGTGGAAAAAATCGTGCTGATCATGCTAAGTTAGAAACAAAATGATATGAAAGTAGTATCAATGTATGCCATTGTTCTGGTACACTTGCTCCCTCACCACGCTTTCAAAAAATGAAATAGAATTATAAAAAGAAAGGCAAAATGATGCATAAATACGATTCCAATCCTTGGAGCTGAGTCAGTAGTTGAGGAGTCCAGTGCCAGCCTGAGCAACTCAGAGGCATGCTGTTCCACAAATAAGTAAGGAAATTAATAACCTTTTTATAGAAAAAGGCAGCAATAGGATAAATTATTGAACATCAAATATGAAATAACAGGACTCAGAATAACCCATCTGGGCCCCAAAAGTAAAAGTAAAGTTTAAAAGCTAATACTTGTAATTTCAGTTTCTGCGGATATTTTCATTAAATTTGAAAAAAATACTAGAGAAATCTGTGATTGCTGAAACATTTCAGTGATCCCTTATTCCAGAGACTGAGTCAGAGGATTACAGAGTTCAAAATCAGCATTGGTTATATAATATAAGACCAGCTTGGATTAATATGAGACCCTGTAAGCAAATAATTTTCATAGAGAATTTATGCATGTAGTGATTGACCTGAATGTTGAAAAAGTCAATAAGAGAAAAAAATTGAAACTGGGATTAAGAAAATATAGCAATTAGTATATTGAACATCAAAAAATGTAATATACAATTCTCTAAACAACCAAGGCAGTTTTTTTTGTTTTGTTTTGTTTTAAGAAATAGGGTTTCTCTCATGTTGCTTTTCTTTCTGCTTTTACTTAGTCACTCTAATATTCATAGATCATTTGTCTCTTAAAAAAAAAAGATAAGAACTTGTTTCTTTAATGTAGAAGTTCTCTAACTCAGAGCCGCGGAGCCTCCTCAGATAAACAACACCTACCCTTTGGGAAACTCTGACTCCCGAGTTCTTGGGATTCATTTCTCTCTAGCCTTGAGGATCTCCAACTACCAACTCATCATCCACAATGAAATGTAACAATAATAGAGTGCAAAATGTGTTCAGCGTCCATTCCTGCAGTTGGAAATTGCTTTTGTACTGAAGTTTTGATTAAAAATTCAGTCTTTTGTAGTTATCCAAACACCATGACTCAAAATTACATTCAGGCCTCAGCACCCTTCGTGAATGAATGGGTTTTACTGTTTTATTTTTGTTTGTTTATTGTTTGGCTTAGAGACAGTATTGTTTAATAGATCAGGCTAGCCAGGAAGTTGTCTTATAGCCAAGGTTAGCTTTGAACACATAGATACCCCTCTTCCTTGGCATCTAGCGTACAAGGAAATCAGCAATGAGCCACCACACTGGGATGACATTGTGTTTTGTCACATGTAACACATCATTTCACTTGACCAAACATCTATTGGGATCACCCTAAAAAAAGGCTAACTCCCCTGGGAGATATAGAGTGTTGTCTGAACGAATCCAACTCTGGTTTCTCCTCTCTGTGTTTATTAAGCAATAAACAATTCACTTCCCACACCCTCTTACAAAATGTCGCTGGAGTCTACTTGTGCAAGAGCTATACTGTTTACCTGTCACTTAGGTATTTTAAGCATCTCTGAATGCAAGTACCATAGGGGGAATTTGTTTGAACTTTCAGATAATCTATTTAGAACTACAATGACAAATGGGCTAGGTAGAGAGATGCTCAGATCGAATACTATTCTAGGGTTCTTTTAATGAAATCATACTTCCAGATCACACTACAAATAATGGAATAAAATTATTATATACTCTGAGTATCTAAAGGAAACTATTTTCAACTCACTCCCTGATCACCGAACAAATGAGAATTGTTGGATCATTTTCTTTCATTTTTACTTCAGCTCTAAATTTCTCTTCAAATACAAGGAAACTCTTTGGGACACAAACCATATGTAAACAGACAATCATTTTAGTTAATAAAATGCCTCTGCAAATGTAATGCCGCTGCAAGCACTGCAATCCATACAGGCTAACGCTGGTTTATAAATACGAGAGCATAGCCTCAGTTAAGTGAAGGCCGAGATTAATTATTCAAAAGGTCTGCTGTGAGGCCGGACAGCTCCTCAGTGACAGAAACACCTGGCTTACAGCCCCACTGACTGCAGGCGCCTCTAAATAGCCCAATCATCTCTTTTTACTCTTGTTCTAGACGTGACTTATCCAGAGAGCTCATTGTTCTCACCGCTGATCTGAGGGTAATCTCTAAAGAGAGACCCTGGCTGCAAGAGGAGTAAACCACTTCTCTACAGGTCACAGCCCCAACATGCTGAACTGCTGACTGCTGAACGCACTGTCGACAGTGCACGGGAGACTAGGACCTAATAGACACTTTAATTCTTATGGCCTGTCAGGCAGGGTTAATGTGAGTAGGGAGAGGGAATTTAGTAGCTAATAAGGGAGAATAATAGAAACGAAGACTATTTCCCCTTGCTAAATGTCTGTAATTTGTGCCTCTTCCCATTAGTTTCACAACCAGAGTTGTTATAATAATAGCAACAATACAATCCCTCAGAGGATTATAAAGACTTTTGCCCGTCTCTGGATTCGTGAACGTGGTAACTGTGACATTCGATGTGCAGTCAACAGTCCTTGGGAATTGGAGAGAGCTGAAACTTATTAGCTAGTTTAATCCACAGGCTAAGTATTTCCTTCAAGTCAGCCTTCTAAAATGACCCCAAGAATAGTGATTCTTTTTTCTTCTGCCATATCTTCTGGGAAGCAATTATAAAGCCAATAATTTTTAGCATTGTTAATTTTTAATATTCAGGCTAATTTTCCTTGGCTTTATTCCTTCCATTTGTTAGGACGTGTTGGCCAATATGATGACCCTAAATAACATACATGTGTATAAAACCAACATTTGAAGATTAGAAACATTTGATAAGATTGAAGGAGAGACCAGCTTCTTTGGAATATCGAATTACAGTTTCAATTTCTTCAAAAATAAAAGTATTTCAAGGGACAGAACTTAGAGAAAAATATAGGCATGCATAGATGTGAAATAGTATATTAAGTACTGAATGCTGCTGTGCAGTCTAAAATTTCAATAAGGTCTAAAGCATTATATAAAACATATATATATATATATATTAAAAAGTATTTCAAATTATCTCCTAATTCCTGAGGAATTTGCCTGTCTGAATACCTATATCTAAAACTTTGGTTTCAACATTCTGATTGATTGAGGTGGACTAGGCATGTTCTTCTGGGACTTTCAGTATAAAATAAACTTTTGTAAGTTCTTTTTGCTACACATTGAAAGCCACGAGCATAAGCAGTGTTGACTTCCACTTTCTGGATGCTGGCCTCAGAGAACAAGCAAGCATCAAAAGCCTTCCCCATCTGATGAACAGAAGAAAAATTTCACAGAAGGTCAGCAGATTTTGACCCAGTTCCTAGCCCGCAGGAGTCTGCATCAGAAAATAAAACTGGTCTCACTTCAATGCCCTCCTCCAAGGCTCCCACATGAGTGGAGAAGGTGAGGTGCCTCTGAATATTCCTGCATATTACGGCCAAAGCGAAACTGATCTGGAATCTCCAAAATAACTGTTTCCACCCCATATGTGGAGGTGAAAACACTGTCAGATATACAGCATCGGTATGGTGAAATGCAGCTGTCTTGCTTGAGGTAGGGAAGGCAAGGACTTTTATTTGAATCTGCTCAAAGCGAAAATCTTTTCTAAGCATGCCATTTAATTTAGAACCAAGTAACAGATAAACTAATGAGAAAAATATGAGCAAACTGGTGTATGTACTTTCACGATCCTTCATTTGTTATTCAGTTTCCCAAATTTAGATCTTGGTCCTGAATAGTCAGGACAACTAATTAACTCCCAAATATAGATATTAATATTGGCTTGTAAACTCTGAGAAATAACCTACCCCTGGCTTTCACATGGTTGGTTACTGTAGCAACTCTATGTATGTGAATTAAAATCAAAAGGAGTTGAACACAAAGCACAGCAGACCTTGCTCAGCTTCAATAAACATAAATGCAAAAGAAAAAAGCTGTAGCTTCCAATGTAAGTATTTGAAATGTTTAGAATGTATCAGCACTCAGTGAAGATGAACCATGTTACACATGTTTTGTATATGGTAGTATCTATAAAGCCACATTTTTTAAAAAACTGGATTTTTAACACTACTTTCAGATGATGTCTCAGACCTCTTAAGATTTTTTTGTGAAACAGTTACTAAAATAATCATTTAATGTAGTCAAGCTTTTTACTTATCTTAAATTTCCCAAAATGCTTTAAAATCCAAGCCTTTAAAATTTCAGAATCAGAATAACATGTAACTAAAAAGCATCTATATAGCAAGGAAAGAAGGGAAAGAACACTGATACAAACTACAGTTTGAAAGTTGCTTGAAGAGTGCACAGCTAAAAGGGGGTTTATACCTAGAACATTTACAGGACTCAAATCAATAGCAAAAGCACACAAATTATCTGATTTTTTAAAAAGACCAATACAACTAGGCAGACATTTCTCAAAAGAGAATGTATAAATGGCCACAGATATATTGAAAAATGGTCATCATCATTAAACGTCAGGGCAATACAAACAAAAACTACAATGAATTATCACCTCTTTGCAGTTAGAAGGACTATTATCACAAACACAAAAGACTGGTTCTGGCAAAGACAGAATGCAACCTTTAGACATTATTTGTCGAAATGTAAATTAGTATGTTGAAAGCAGTATGTTGGCTCCTCAAAAATTATAAGCAGAATTACACTATGAACCAATAACCACACTGCTGGGTATATACCCAAGGACAGTGAAATGTAAGTCTTATTGTAGAACTTCTCACAGAAGCAAAAAATAGAAACATTCTAATTATCTATACACTGATCAATGAGCACAGATAGTATGATATATTGCATTAAAGAATATGATAAAACTATAGAAAAATAGAATGCTTTAACTTGTGACATTAATGGAACTTGTGTTACTATGTTATAGGTCTAAGCACTGAATGGAAAGACAAATTCATATTGGTTTACTAATATGTAGAATATAAAAATATTGATCCTATAGAAGTATAGAGAAGAATAGAGGATACCATGCTCTAGTAGAGAATAAATTTGGAAAATAAAAGTTGGTTATATTTTTGAAAAATCGAGGAGGAATGATTTCTAGCACTTTCACAGAAATGAAACAATGAACACTTTTAACACAAAGGAATGATAAATATTTATGGAAATAGTGATGCTTACCTAAGTAGAATATTTCAAAATATATATGTGTGTCAAAACATCACATGATGCTCAAAATGTGCTATGCTCTTATCTCAGTTAAACAAATAAACCTTAACATGAATAAAATTCCATAGTAAATTTTTTCTACCAATGCCATATTTGAAAAAGAAAACTCCCCCTCCAGGAATAAAGGGAAAATGGGAGGGATGGGAGAATGGGAGGATACAAGGGATGGGATAACCATAGAGATGTAAGAAGAATAAATTAATAATAAAAAAAAGAAAAAGAAAACTCCTTAACTTTAATTAATTTTAACAGTTTGTTTATGTAGTTCTAGGGCTTTCAGATTGTAAGTATAATTTCTAGGTTTTGTCATTCATATGTCAAAATGTGTACAATGAGAAACATTTATTTTTAGCCCTAGAACTTGCTACTTCAAGAAACTGAATTTAAATTGTGCATAATTTTTTTTAAAGACATACAGTCACAAAAAAGCTTCACAGAAAACGATAGAACCCATAGTTGTTTAAACAATGGTGATTAATATTTATTTTCTTTATAGGTTATTAGGAAAACTATCAATTAAACATTCTCATTTCTTGTATGCACAAGTGTTTCCTATGTGTGCAGGTGTTCATGCACATGTTTGCGGATGCCAGAGAGCAAGCCTCAAGTCATTTCTTGGTACTTGTATACCTTGGGTTTGGAGTCGTGATCACTCGTTTTATAGGAATCTCCAACTAGGTTAGGCTAGCTAGCCAGCAAACTGTGGGCAACCATATATCACTGGCATCCCAGTGCTAGAATCACAAGTTCATGTCACCAAGGACCACTCATGGACCAAGGCTCCCTACATAGATATAGCCAATAAGCAGCTGGGATACCATGGTACTGGCACAGCAATAGGCTAGTGGATCAACGGAATCGAACTGAAGACCCAGAGATGAATCCGCACACATTTGGTCACTTGATTTTTTGACAAAGAAGCCAAATCCATTCAATGGAAAAACGACAGCATCTTCAACAAATGGCGCTGGTCTAACTGGATGTCTACATGTAGAAAAATGCAATTAGACCCCTATTTGTGACCATGCACAAAAATCAAGTCCAAGTGGATTAAAGACCTCAACCTAAAACCAGAGACATTAACCCAATTAGAGGAAAAAGTGGGGGAAGAGTCTGGAACACATAGGTACAGGAGACAACTTACTGAATAGAACACCAACAGCCCAGGCCTTAACGTCAATGATTAATAAATGGGACCTCATGAGGCTGAGAAGCTTCTGTAAGGCGGGTGACACTGTCAAGAGAACAAAGCGACAGCCTACAGACTGGGAAAAGATCTTCACCAACCCTTCATCTGACAAAGGTCTAATATCCAAAATATATAAAGAACTCAAGAAATTAAACACTACCAAACCAAATAACCCAATTGAGAAATGGGGCTCAGAACTAAACAGAGAATTCTCAACAGAGGAATATCAAATGGTGGAGAAACACTTAAAGAAATGCTCAACCTCCTTAGTCATCAGAGAAATGCAAATCAAAATGACACTGAGATTCCATCTTACACCCATCAGAATGGCTAAGATCAATAACTCAACTGACACCACATGCTGGCGAGGATGTGGAGAGAGAGGAACACTCCTTCATTGCTGATGGGAATGCAAACTAGTACAACCACTTTGGAAATCTATCTGGCGCTTTCTCAGAAAAATGGGAATAGGACTTCCTCAAGACCCAGCTATTCCACTCCTTGAAATATACCCAGAAGATTCACTACCACACAACAGGGACATATGCTCAACCATGTTCATAGCTGCCTTATTCATAATAGCCAGAACATGGAAACAGCCTAAATGTCCCTCAGTAGAAGAATGGATAAAGAAACTGTGGTATATATACACTGTGGAATACTACTCAGCTATTAAAAACAAGAAATTCCCGAAATTTGTGGACAAATGGATTGAACTAAAAATTATCATAATGAGTGAGTTCACCCAGAAGCAAAAAGAGTCAAATGGTATATACTCACTTATATTGAGACACTAGTCCAAGGGGTACGCCCACATGAAAAACTTTACCTACCGGGAAAGTGGGTCAGAGGGGAGAAAATCCTGTTGAGACTTTAGGGGTGAGAAGCCTGGGAGAATGAGGAAATAGAAGGATCCAGAGGGTCCTGGAAAACTACAGGCTGGTCTGGGCCCTGGGGTCCTCCTCAAACTATGGCACCAGCCAAGGAAAATATACGCAGTAAACTTCGAACCCCTACCCAGTCTAGCCGATGGACAGGACATTCTCCACCGTTAAGTGGAGGAGATCTGACTTTCACACAAACTCTGGTGCCCCATATTGGACCATGTCCCTTGGATGGGGAGGCCTGGTGGCACTCAGAGGAAAGATAATAAGTCACCAAGAAGAGACTCAATACCCTAGGAGCATATACAGGGGGAGGAGGTCCCCCTCAGTCACAGACATGGGGGAAGGGAGTAGAGGGGGAAGCGGGAGGGAGGAAAGAAAGGGAGGATACAAGGGATGGGCTAACAATTGAGATGTAATATGAATAAATTAATAAAAAAATTAAAAAAAATAAGCAGCTGGGTCTTCATAGGGGTCACCTAGTAAGGGAATGTGGACTGACTCTCACATGGACTCTGTTGCCAGCATCTTGAACACTTTCCTCTCCCCTGGCAGTGCTACCTTGCCTGGCCACGAGGATGTGCTCGGTCCTCATGAGACTTGCTATGCTGGCATACGTGAGTGGGTTGGGGACTCCTTTTCTCTGAGAAGTAGGAGAGGGACAATAGGTAAACAAGGAGAGAGGGGTTATGATCAGCATGTAAAGTGAATAATTAATAAAACTATAAAACAGCAAGGAAAAGAGAGTACATGCTACCATATCCTGAGGTTTGCCATGATTATTTTGAAACTGAATTTAGGTCTTTGCAAGGCAAGCAGTCTCCTTACTGAACTATCAGTTTCATATCCAATAATTCACATTTCTTTGTAGTGATCAGAAACTATACCACGACAGCAGAAAGAAGCATAATTATGTGTTACAGGAATTTTGGAGTAAAATATAAAAGTGATATCTACTTTTTAAAAAGAATAAATTATTTGGTCATTTATTTATTTGTCTGTGTTAGTCTTAAGTTCTGTTCTGTCTGCAGATGTTCGTTGACCTTGTTTATACAGGAACTTCTTTTACTTTTATTGTGCTGCATGTTTCTGTAACACTAATCCTGAAACAATTACCCTAGAAATTAAGTTATTTACTTGTAAACTGTTCTGCCCAATAAAAGCACAGTTGGAAAATGACCCTGGCCACTTTGATGCTCAACCTTAATCCTTGAATATATTCCTAGCAAAGACAAGGCATTTGAGCATGTGTGTAGAAAAAACATATAAACAGTAAGAAGAGTTGGAGAGATGGAGTGGCAGTTAAGATCACTTGATTCACTTCCAGAAGAACTGGGTTCAGCTTTCAGGATGATATGAAGTTTCACAGTTGTCTTTACTCCAATTCAAGGGATTCAATAACCTTTCCTGACATTGTGGATACAATGCATGCACATGATGCACAGGCATTTATACAGTACAAACACGATACCTTTAAAATTAAATAGATAGATAGATAAAATCTAAAGACTTGAAAGAAAATTTTATTTATCTGAATTTTTTATTTTTTTGTTTTATTTCATTGTTAGGAAACTAATCCTGACTAAACTAGCTTGAGTTACTTTAATGATAATATAAATGTAATTATATAGTTTACAAAATATCTAGTCATAATGTAATATCAAAACATAGCTTGCCATGGATTTAAAAAATTTTATCTTACATTGCTAAATAATTTTTATAATTATAAAGCTGATTTTATGGTTATATTATAAACAGTATAAATATTATTAGTGACTATTTGCCAGTGTTTTATTTTTAACATTACTTTACTTGGAACCACTGAAATTCTGATATTGCCCCATTTATAAATGGTCAAGACTTCCATGGTATTAAGCACCAGAAATAATGCTAAACAGAACGGAATTTCTTTTATCTTATCTATTATATATTTATCCGTACCTTTCAAGAAGAAAATGCATTACTCTCACATATTTCTAACAGCTTTTCATGAGGTTATATGTTTTAGAAACCTAAATCGATTTTGGATAGTTTCTCTTTTAGAAATGATTGATGTTTAGGTGAAAATATTTTATTTTAAGACTAAAACTTATTTCATTTTGATTTTGTATAAAGTTTTAGGATGTACATTCATATTTGTATTTTATTAGTGTATTGAGCTGTAATTAACTTACATTGCTTGCATTATCGTTACATCTTAATAACATTATATCTGTGATTTAGAAGTGAAATAACTGTCCATTTTGAGGACTTGATACAATTAATTCAAATATTCAACATTCAAAGCAAAATGATTAACTGACCTTATAATTGCATGTTGTTACTCCTGTTCTAGTTTCACTTCAATGGCTGGGATAAAATATCTTGACAAAAAGACACTTTAGCACCAGAGTGCATGTCAGAGTCAGTCCCTGCTCTCCACATAACTGTGGAGAATGTCCTATCCATTGGCTAGATCAGAGTAGGGGTTCGAGGTTTACTACTTGTATTGTCGACCTCCTTTTGGTGGGGAGGACTGATGGCACTCAAAGAAAAAATTAGCAGGCTACCAAGATGAGCCTTGATAACCTATAACCATATAGTGGGGGAGGAGGTCCCCCTCGGTCATAGACGTAGGAGAGGGGAATAGGGTGAAAGCGAGAGGGAGGGAGGAACGGGAGGATACAAGTGATGGGATAACAATTGAGTTGTAATCTGAATAAATTAATACATATACAAGTAAAAAATAAAAATGTAAACAACAACAACAACAACAACAAAATACACTTTGGAATGTCAAAGTTTATATTAGCTTATAATTCTAGGTTATGGTCCATTACTGCAGAGAAGCCAAAACAGGGGCTAAAACAGCTGGAGACATCACATCTTCAGTCAAGAACAGAGAGGAAGGAAAGCACCCATATTGCCTGCGCTGGCTTGCATGCTTGTATTTCAAGTTACACAGTTTGTGATTTCTGCCTGGGGAATGCTCTTGCCTACCATGAGCTGAATATTATAGCTCAAATAACAATGGTTATTGTCAAAACAATTCTCCGCAGACAACCCCATAGGTTAACTTACTAGATAACTGCATATGAAGACTCTTTCCCTCCAATCCAGTTGCCTTATTGAACTTCCTAATGAGGGCTTTTGCCTTGCCTTAATGTATCTTGTTCTGTCCTGCTCGGCTGTTGGCTGTTGGATGCCTCTTATTTTCTGAAGAGGAAATGTCTCCAGAAGAGTAAATTTGGGGATGAAGGGAGGTGAATGGAGCCAGAGGGAGTAGAGGGAGGGGGAAACTGTGTTAAGCATGTATTGTGTGAGAGAAGAATCTATTTTCAAAAAAATTAAAATGGCTCTTTTCTCACGTGGTTATATGCTGTTTGAATCTGACAGCCATACCTAAACCCACACAGTAGAGTTGAGAAACCTGTGGAAATCAGTTAGCTCAGGCAGGTGAGACCAAGTATGTGGTAGTGTATTCATAGCTGCTGTTGTATCTGATGGGACCTCCACATAAAACAACTCGTGCATCAACCACAGATACCGTGGTTATCTATTTTTGATCTTCTTTTTTCCCCTCCTGAGCATCTTACATGCAACTTTTTGTTTCATAATCTTCCTTGCATTCAGATATGGCTGAGTGAATGAAAGCAGTTGTTTTCTTTCTCTTTCTTTCTTTCTTTCTTTCTTTCTTTCTTTCTTTCTTTCTGCATCTTTAAAAAAATAATTTATTCAAATTACATCCTGATTACTATCCCCTCATTTTTATCTTCCTATCCTTTTTCCCCCATTATAAAGCTTAAAATTAAATCCCAAAACTTTACAACATAGCCTGAAATAGATGTCTAAAAGACAACATCAGTGGACTAAACTTGTGAAATCGGATTGTTAGGAACTTTTATTTCACAACATGGCATAGCCTTAAAAATGAAATTTAATATCACTGAAAATCTAGAGTCATATTGCAAACATATGTGAATTCAGGTGTGGTATTGAACCTCTCTAATCACATCATTGAGCAGGCAGAGTCAGAAGCGTTGATATAAGCCTGAACTTAGCACATGTCCTGTTCTAATGTTAAAATAGGAAAGATGTATCCTAATTATTTTATTCTCATATTAGACTTTGATAATGACTTCAGGCTAACACAAGGAACAACTCAGGCAACACAGCTGGTGAATACCTGAGTATAACTTTAAATACCACAACTCTATGAAATATGATATTATGAAATATGATATTATTAGGTCATTGCTTTGTCTTAGTTTGGTAACACAATTAATTTTTCTGTGAAAAGAGTTGCCTACCTTTCATATTGGACTCATACATACACTGTGATCAATAATAATTTTAAGTATTTAAATAGATTATTGTAATTGTTTTCATGCCATTTTAATCTTTATTACATCATTATAGTGATAATAAAAATAAAGTTATTTTCTCTACTAAAGTTTTAATTAGAAAATAGTATGACATACAATAGATAATATCCATGGATGTGGCCTCTACATTTACCTTCCTGAAAAACAGCAACTTTATCACTCTCTACTTGGTGTAGAAATTAGTTTTATTTTTGTAATCTAGTACAGAAATGGAGTTTCACCTGGCATTAATCTTCAAAAATTAGGACTAAGCAGTGTAAAACGAGGTTGTTAACACTAGGCTAGCAATAATTCCATAATGTAATGGATTTTTTTGTCATGAACTGCTACCTATTATTCTATCCCTTTGTCATGTGAGAGTTCATTATAAGCTCTAGAGTCCAAGAGAAGAATAAAAGATTTAGGCAACATTATTTGATTCTAAATCTGTATCATTAAAGAAAGAGTGAGGAGACTCTTACCTAGACTACACAGCCTTTAAGTCGTCCCCATAGCTGTTATTCATTGTATGTAAAGTGTACTCTAAAAATTCATGAATTGAAAGGTGCTCTCCCATGTTCCTGAGTTATCTGGCAGGAGGTTCTAGAACTTTGGGAGCTGAAGACCAGCAGGAATGAATAGGTCACAGTGGGCATATTCTTGGGGCCTTCTGTCACTGTGCTTTTTGTTTGACATGGACTCAATAGCCTCTACCACATGATCACATCAGCATGATGCTTTCAATCACCACAAGACCAGTATCAGTAGAGTCATATGAATGTGGAGTAAACTTCTTAACTTAAAAGCCAGGAAAAAGAGTGTTCCTTCCTCTAGGTTCTAAGTTTCTTTCACTATTTTGTTAGAGCAAAGTAGAAACAACTGGTCCGATGAATGTTAAAAAATTACCTGAGCTTTCAGTGTCCTCTTTTTACAAAAGGAGGAATTAACACTCAAGATGTGGTTATGAAGAATCAATCTGTTAATGTTTTTTTGTTGTGGTTTGTTTTTTAAGCACCATCACCTGCTTTTGATAAAGACCTGCTGTCTCTCTAGTGTACAAATCGAGGTGATTCTTCAGTAGCTTTCACTTAGCCTAGAAAGGAGTCTGGTGTAGCTCTCTGGCTGGATTGTTTTTAGTTGTTGTTATTGTTGTTGCTGTTTTGTTTTGTTTTTAAACAACTGTTGATATTCCCTTGTGGCAAAAAATAAAATCAATATTTTGAGTCACTTGTTTTAAATTCTGGACCAAAGCCCTACTTAGAAATTTACCCATTTATAATCTGTTTCCAATGATATTTTTAAATGCTGAAGGTGTAAGCTCCATTGTATCTAAGAAGTCTGGGGTTTTCAATCTTACTCTTAAGTACAACATAATAGTTATTACTATGGTATGAAGAAACAGAGACAGATTAGCTATCTGTGGTTATATCTATAATTCATGTTAGCAAAAGTATTAGAACTAATGTGAAAAGGGATTTTGAGGCAACTTAAACAATCAGAACCAAAACTCTGCTCATACATCCAAGGAACAAGGGAAAGGAAAACACTTGTAACCAGAAGCCTGAGGTCAAATGACCATAATTTCAGGAAGAAAGAAATTGTTTGCTTCCCAACATAGATATCAAAAGGACATATTAAAAATGAGTCAATTCTGGAAGAAGAACTTATGGTAGTTCAAACAAATATGTTGCAGAATTCTTCAGAAAATTACATGTTTTCCAAGAGCCGATGAAGACTCATATTCACATGACAAGTGATGACAAACCTTTATTCTTGCATCCTTCTAAAAAAGATACCTGATATAGAAATTATTTCAATATATAATCCCTCTTCTAAGCCTCTGAATCATATTGAGATTTTCTAGTGCTATAGAGTTCTGGCCTATTGATGCCAGATATTGATATAAAAGTTTCATAACCATAGGAGGAAGAAGAAATATCTGGAGTGAAATAGTTCATAAAACAATGTCATAACTGACTTTGGGGATAATGAATCTATATGAGAAAAATACTCCAAACAATGTTTTCTGAGTTCCCACAAATCCTTTTTGGGTGACTTTGCTAGCCTCTGAGATGAGCTAGACTTCCTTTTAGCAATCATAAGCGTGGCAGCTCTTTCATTAGATGCTTAATAAAGGTTTATGGAACAAGCAGTTATAACAAATATTTAATGTATCCTTCTCAACACTTACACATTCACAAGATTTTGCAATTCTTTATTCTGAAAGACATTACCCTCCTCAGATGGGTGCCAGTGGCAGTACTCAATACCACTGTAAAAAAAAATCAATGTTTATTAATGGACACCAAAGTCATATCCATAACACCCATGACTAGCTGCTTCAGACAGTCAAATAAAAATGCAAATACGAGACAAGAGCTGTGCAGTTATTGAAAGGGCACCTTTTAAGAAAATTGAAGCTATAATATTCTAAATTATGTTCAAAGAGTGGGTGTGTTTGTGTGTGTGTGTGCGCGCGCAAGTGTGTATCTGTGTTAGTGTATCTATCAATATCACGCATTGTGAAACTTGCAATTGCATTTAGAGTTTCATTAAGAACCTAAAGCTAATGTTGTGGCACCTGCTTATAATCTTTAAATCCAGGCTATTAAAGCAGGAGGTAGAACAGTTCCAGGCCAGGCTGTATGTAGTGATATATTTCAGTGCTTTGCCATAGAAAGCCTTTCCATTTCTATTGTAAAAGATAGTTCTGGCATAGCCTGTACTCCTGAAATTACTGCTGGTTGTACCTCTTTTAGTTAGATTTATATAGCAGATTCTAAATTTTCATTTGATTAATTGTTGTCATTGAAATACCCCACAATGAATGCAGGAGTTTATTGCCTAAGCTAAACAAAGTTTTAACTTATTCTGCAGATATTGTCTGTCATGTCAATGTTAAGACATATAAAATCTTAACACCCTTAGGCTACTGAAGAAAGAAATCTAACAAAGTGTTTCGGTAATTGACTAATAAAACATTTAAGAAAAATACCTTTTTTATTTTCAAATTAATAAAGTTGCTCCTTCAAGCCATATCTTTTGTAAGTAAATTAAACTTTTGAGTTCTTGTTTTTCCACTTCTTCATTTTCTATCCAGTTAGTTCATTACTGACACACAAAAGTATTTTTTCTTTTCCTGATTTATGTCATTTTATGAAATTATGTTTGCTCCCTATCTCCTGTTAATACTGCTCTACTATACTATACAGCAAGCCCATGGCCAAAGATGGCATCATTTCCAGTGAGCAAGACTCACCCATATCAATACCCAATTAAGAAAATGTCCTATAGATTTGTCAGCAGGCTACACTTATAGAGGGTTTGATCATTTTAACGGGATACGCTGGTACAGTCATTTGATTATTTAAAATTCCCTTTTTCAAGATATGTCTAGGTTTGTATCAAGTTGACCAATACAACCATCACACATTCTTTGTAGACAATGATGATTTAGGGTTTATGGGTATAAGAGCTATATACCAGTATAAATTTTCATTTTGACTTAATTAGTATGTATATGTAATCTCTACTTAATATAATATATTAAAAAGGTTTAACACTTACATCATCCTCCATTCCCATTTACAACATTAAATGAATAGTTACTGATATAATATAGACATAGATAATATTTATCTGGATCAGTTGGCAGAGGCACCTAGTGGCAGGGAGGTAATGATATCATAGGTTACTAGGCAGAATGAGGGGTATGCTGAAATTCCTCCCTTTTCTTTTATCCTAATACTTTCTTAAAGGCTGGGTAAACTACTAGTAGAAGTATATAGTGTGGAGACTGGCTTCTAGAAAAGATGTGTAGGAAGTAATCTCAACCAATGATTGAAAGTAAATGTGGTTCTATTATGGTCTGTCACGTAATAATCATTTTGTTTTTTTCAATATCCCATCATAACAAAATATTAAAATAATAAAAATGTATATTGTATCATGTACCAAAAATAAGAAGTGAAAATCATGTTCTATAGGCTTGGAGTGAGACTTAGAAAATGTAGAACTGAATGGTGATTTAAATAGTTTCAAAACTTTAGGCCATATTCTATTGTAAAACCTTGTGATTATAATACAATTATACAGACAGTTGGTGAGCTCTGCCCTGGGCAACACCACCTCTCCCACTCTCAGCTTTCTTCAGTTATGCATTACTCTTTGTAAAGGATTTAGGTCTCTTTGGCATTGACCTATCTACTTTGGCATGGTCATTGGGGTCAACCTTGTTCATCTCAGTTTTTAGCAATCATATCAATGAGATTTTATGAGTGCAGCTTCTGATACTAATAAGAGACAAAAATCTTATAACAAAGTCCTTGATATTCTGGCTCTTACAACTTACCACCCTCTCTTCCATAATGTTCCTGGAGTCTTAGGTGCAGAAGACATTTGTACTTATACCTACAGATAAGCATAGTTTTCATCCCTTATCAAGGATACTTCTTGCAGTAGACAGAGAATAAAGAAAACCACAACCCACCAAATTGCAGAGTTGTAGAGACCAGTTCCAAGGGTATTCAAAGACATTTAAATGTATTGTTCACAGAATATATCTCTATGTCTGTAATTACCTCTCAAAGAATAAATCCTGTCTCAGTTACTTATGACATGCTCAGTGCTATGATAGTTGGTACTGTTTTAGAAACTACTAAACATTAAAATTTTCTTTCTTATTGTTGGAAATTTTACAAATTGGTAAATTGGACAGGTAAATGATGTAATCTACATTAACTACCTAATAGGATAGCATCCATATTGTAAGCCTTCTTAGAGAACTGCTAGATGTTCCTACATTTCACTGACTGGTATGGAAGATGGGCAGAATACAAGAGATCTATAGCCAAAATATGAGATCTGCCCTTATACTCTTCTTCCATATCAGATGTAATTTAGAACTTCAGCAAGTAACTAATTGTTATGTGACCTAAGTCCATATATCTATGTTAACAATGACAGAAAAGGAAATATCTAGTAACAAGTTTCACTTTCAAATGTTGTACTAAGACTAGTTCAAGTGTGCTAATTGCCCTTCAAATGTCAATGGTTTGTTAGTTCCTAACTAACAATCTTGCTTTAGTAACCTCCCTTGGCATGAAGAATTGTTGAAAGTTTACCTGCTAAAACGGCACAAAGCCTGACCATCATGCCAAACATTTTCTACAGGTAGCTCATACTAATTTATAAGAAATTGCAGGAAACTTGGAACCTATAATCACCTCCTAATCAAGGTTGCTTTAGTGAGTGGATAAGAAAAACAAAGAAGATTAATGGAAAGTAAGTTGATGAATGGCAGAAACAGAATCTTGCCTTCAAGTGATAAAGATAAGAGGCAGTTTTAAAGATCATTCTAATCAAAGAGAGTCAGAAAATTCCGAAGTAGTAGCACAGAGACTCAGGTCAAGGAAGGGGCTAGCCAGTCATCAAGGGGAGGTATTGCCAGCTTATCTAAAATTTAAGTGAAAGCCAGGACTCCTTAAGTATTGACAGCCAATTCAAAAGTTGAAAGAAAACAGGAGGAAATAAGTAAAATGAAATAAACATGGAGAACTTTGAGATGAAAGTATCAAGTGTGAAAAGAGGGAACATAAAAATTTCTGTGACTTAGTTTCTTACCTCATTGTGAATTCATGATAACAATCATCTTCATTTAAGTTTAAATCTCAGGAATGGGAAATTAAGGAGAGTAGGAGAGAGAGAGAGAGAGAGAGAGAGAGAGAGAGAGAGAGAGAGAGAGAACTCTTATAAGGGCTGCAAGAAAGAGGATTGAAAGTGATCTGCATTAAGGCTGTATTTTTTTCCCCTTTAGTGATCTTGAATAAACAGAACATGGAATTTGTTGAATACAAATAAGCCAGAAGCAGGGATGGCTGGTGATGAATTATATCCTCTGTGAAGTATTGGTATTGAATCTACCCTCCGGAGCTAAGCAGAAAATGTAGGGGTGAATAACTTACACCCTTGAAAGGTATATCCTTTAAGTTCAGCAAATTATATATATTTTTCCAACTCCAGCCCTGATTCACAATTCAGAGACTTGCGGCTCATCTGTCAGTACTTAGCTCCATTTTCTACTCTGCGGTCTCACTGCAGGAGTTTCACAAGACGGAAAATTCACTTAGGATACCTGCTCTAGATAAAAGTCAGGACTGGTGAACTCAAATCCCCAGAGCCTCTGGTACATACTTCAGTTAGACAGAGAAAAAAAATCTAACTGCACTTGAAAGAAAATGACCCTGGAAAATAGGTTGGCAAGGCAGCAGGAAGTGTGAGCCTGGGTATGTTTTGAATTTTGAATTCTAAGTACACTGTACAGGGAAAAAATAGAGAGATGTTGAACGCTTCTAACTAAAAGACCAAAACAAAACAGAACCCTGCCATTCTGTTATCAAACCATAAAGTTCTTTCAAGAGGCTAGATCCGTAAAGTTGCATGCATGAATTATTTGCAATTAAAAACATAATATGTACAAATGTAAATGGTCACTCAATTAACAGCTCAGAAAACAGACTTTGCTTTCTGGACTGGAACTACACAAAAGCAGAGGGAAAAAAATTGTTTATCAAGACACATATAACAATATTACATTTCCAAAATAATGTATTAATATTATTTTAATTTTTAGACCAAAAATATTAAAAACATCCTAACCTCATTATAAAGTGCATAGACTGCCTAACAATGTACTGATTAAAGAAACAAGAATACTTGCTTGGGACAGATTAAATTTTCAGGAAAAAATTTCTGAAGAGATTGTTTTTTTCTCATAACTGCAATGTACATAAAACTAGTCATGTTTGTAGACAAAATGCTACTTTTAAAACATATTACAGATAGCAGATAGCTAGAAAGACAGATACAAGACAAGCAAGTAGACCAACGGTGGAGACAGAGAAGAAAAGGGAATGAAAGGATTGCCTATTAAAGTGATTATATTTGAAAACAACACACAAACTTCTGGGTTTTAAGGGTGAAATTTGAGCGTTATTAATAGCATATTCTTTTCTTGGGGTAAGTATCGGTGAACTGGTGTGCAATTTTCCAAAATACTAAATGAAATTCTAATCATTTACCCTTTAGACCCTCTTTTCACGTGTTTGTTGTGATTTAATATTCAGTTGATAATGAGTTACTGGAAGATATTTTTAATGCATAAGAAAATTATCTATTCATTGGTTCAGCCTAAGAAAACTTCATACTAATTGGTATAGGGATATTTCCAATAACTGACAGGATACAGGAATTTTCATTTGAAAAACTTTGAAATATATATATATATAATAACATGCCATATAAGCAAATACCTCCTGTTAAAACTGTGTCAATCTATTTGGTCAAGAATATACTCATGCTTCTGAGATTTGTACATTTCCTCAGAGGAATTTGAATTTTAATTATCTAGAAGTAATTTTTTTCTAATGTAATAAAGAAAACTACAAAACTACAAAACCTATGACCCACAAGCATGTCCTGCCTGCCAGATTGGAAAGGAAAATGGTGTCTCAGTACTTGTGGGAGTGGACAACCAATGACTGGCCTAACTTGAGGCCAAAGCCATGAGAGGAAGTCCAAACCATCACTGCCTGCATTTTTAAAAAGGATAAATGAGTGGGACCTGTGGGAAAGATTAAGCTTTGTCACAGGTGGAAGCAGTCTTGGCGGGCTTTACCCTTGGGGCTCTCCATGAATACCTTGTGACAGACTGAGTGGAGACATCCTAGGCCCTGAATTCAGGAAGCAGACCTGGGAACCCCAACTGGGCTATTGTTTTCTAATTGACCTTCAACGGGAGAAGGAGACCATGCTTCCCATTTGACTCAGACAGGTGGGGAGGAGAGAACAACAGGTTGAGACCTGGCTTGAGCGCGTGTGGAGCAGCAAACAGACCGGACCAGCACACGGGCCAGAGAGACACCTAGGGACCTGTCCGGTGCAACGGATACCAGAAGGTTCACTCTTTTGTCCCTTTAACCTTTTTTCCTTCTTGTGTAAGCTAGTTGGGTTGTATAATAAAGTTTAATTGTTAAAAAACAGAGCCAACAGGGACCCCTCAGTCACAGTCATAAGGGATGGGAGTAATAGGAAAAACAGGAAGGAGGGAGGAATGGGAGGATACAAGGGATGGGATAACCATTGAGATGTAACATGAAAAAATTAATAAAAATGATGAAAAAAAGGATAAATGAAATGATTCCTAATGATATTCTACTATACTCATAGATTAGTACCGAGCTCTATCATTGTTAGAGAAGATTCTTTCAGTAGCTGATGGGAGCAGATACAGAGACCAACAGTTAAATGTTGGGCAGAGCAAGGGTACCCCACAGAAGAGAGGGAAGAAGGACTCTAGGAGCCGGAAGGATGGAGGACAACACTAGAACATGGCCCTAGAACCTATTAAGTTTGTAGGGTCTTAGAAGTTGGAGTGGCAACCATAGCACATTCATGGATCTATGCTAGATCCTCTGCATTCATGGTGTGGTTGTTTACTTTCCTTTGTTTGTTTGTTTGTTGTTGGACTCTTAAAAATATGAGAGGAGATGTCTGAGACTCTTTGTCAGCTCTTGGGACTCTTTTCCTTCTGGATTGCCTCACCCAACACTGATACGAGGGTTTATGCCTAGTCTTACTAAATCTTGTTATGCTATGCTCGGTTGAACTCCCTGGAAGACCTAGTTTTTTTCTGAAGACAAGCAGAAAGAAAATTAAATAAATAAAACTTACTGTGAATGAACCACTCTGGCATGGGAAATAACCTAACATTCTTCCCCACTGATTCGTTTACCCGCAAATCAAATTCTCTAGTCACAAGAACATCACATACAGGACTTTATACAGATAGGGAAATAGAAAGATGAAAAGGGACAACCCCCATCAGGCACCACCTTCATTGAGATGTGAAGCCACTTTTGCATTAGTTGAAATCCAGCTTCTGATTTGTTCACCCAGGCCTTCGTAACACACCAGCTTAAGTATACTCATACACATAATTTCTCCATTCAGCATTCAAAAGTCATCTTAGCTAAGGGGTAAATGTCATATAGATACATTTTCCCTGGCAGAAAGAAAAAATGGAGGGTAAAATTGAAAAATAAGTACTTTTTAAATTCAGAATTCACTAAAAAAAAAATCATTCTTCTGATTATATGACATCAATAATTCTAAATAGAACTGTGATAGTATGTCTATAAAAATCCTAGAAAAAAATAAAAAAGAAAAGAAAACAAAAGAAAACAAAAATTCTAGCACTCCAAAGATCCTTATACATTTATAATGAAAACAATTCCAATACTCAGAGATTCCAGAATGGTTTATCAGTTCAATCCAAGAAAGGAAACTTCTCCACTGCCACCTTATTGCTGCTTGTCTTTCTTTCATATCTTTATTTCTTTCTTCGAAACTCGTCTATTCTTTTATAGCAAGAAGTGTTTCCAGCTGATGTGTTTGATTGATCTAGCTGATAAGCTTTATTGCCTTCATGCAGACAATGAAACAAATGCCCAAAGGAGGAAATTGCATGGAGTTTAACTGTTAGCCAAGTTAGCCTCTGGCTAGTGAGTATGTCCAGCTGAGACAACCAGCTTCTACCCAGTAAAATGTAAAGGAGGAGGGGAAGACAGAGATGGATATTTCATTAAGATAGATGACCTCGAAAAGAGCGGTGATGCAGAGAGAGTTAATAAGGGGAGTAGGAATAAGTGGTGGTGCAATTATTCCCAGCATAAAGCAAATTGCTTAGGGTCCCATAAATCTTTTCAGGTTCAATCCTCTGTGCTTAACCAGATGAGCAGCCTGGGGGGTTGTAAGTGCAACTTGCCTGAGTCCCTTCAATTGTTTCATGTACATGTAAAAGTCATTTTAACGTCACGTAAAGTTGTTTAACACAAACCTTTCTGTTAAAATTTTGTTATGGGAGCATCAGTTTGAATGCCTCAATATTAAGTTGACTATTCATGGTACTATTTTGGTTTTCTGATGTGTGAATTCCCTTTCTAAAGTCATGTAAGAGTACTTTTAATAGTGCCTTAAAATTAAATTATCTGGTATACTTTAATCTGTTTCATACAATAAACACATTCTTTTGGTCTTATTAACATAATTACACTTACTTCACAGATTTTTTATGTAGATTTTAAAAAGTATAGTCACTGATGTAATGTGGCTAGTATGTGTTCTTTTAATCATTAACTTCTTCATTTCAAAAAATTGAAAACAATAGTGTTGTCTTCATATGTTGTAATAAAGATGAAAGTATCTTTTATAGCTCATTGTCAGCACTCAAGAATTTTTTTGTGAAAATTACCACACAGGGTAGCATATGCATATATAATAATAAAACTACCTATAATTAATAATGAAAGAAAACACTTTCTCTCTTTAAACAAAAATATTCTCTACTATGGGACACTTTTTTTTCTTTCTTTCTTTTTTTATTTAATTAATTTATTCAGATTACATCTCAATTGTTATCCCATCCCTTGTATCCTCCTGTTCCTCCCTCCCTCCTGCTTTCACCCTACTCACCTCCCGTATGACTGTTCCTGAGGGGGACTTCCTCCCCTGTATATGATCATAGGGTATCAAGTCTCTTCTTAGTAGCCTGCTATCCTTCCTCTGAGTGCCACCTTAATTCAGTTTGGGGCACTTCTTGCAACTACTGTATCTTGTCCTTTTTTTTTTTCCACAAAATCTACATCCATTAAGAAACTCCTTCCATATTTTGTTCTTTCTTCATACACACTCTCTGGTCAATCACATCACCCATATTGATGCTACTCTGGTGCTACAAATGTCTTTAAGAGACTACCATAGTTTTTCATTCACCAAATCTAGCTAATTTTCAACCTCTGTCTTTCTCTCCATCTACTGTGTCATCATTTTATACTTTGATCTTCTTCTCTTTTTTTTTTAACCCTATGATTGATTTGTCTTTCCATTTTAGCTTGCCTCCCGAGTCCATGAATATATAGTCCTATAGTCTGGCTTCTCTGGATGATGTTTCATTTGGATGTTTATTGCTTTTGTTTATGACTTATTTCCTTAATCTCCATCATTTCACCATTTTCTCTTGCAACTAAGTTGAAAATACCATTTGTTACGAGTTCTTTTCAGATGGTTCCCTTTAGGCTGTAGCACACACTATGTTACATTGGACCTCTCAGCCTGGACACCATTTCCCTAAAGAAGAAAGACTGTCCTGAGTTCCAGAAGAATGATACATATGTAGTTTGACTAAAAAGCTTTCTATATTCCTCACATATCAGAAGTGTAATACAAGGAATTACTTAAGTTTCTTCTCAGTTCTATGCTGATGTTCAAGGGTAGGAACAATAAATAATTAATTTTGTTTTTTTTTAATTCATCTGTGATTCTGTATATGTGCTTCTCTCTCTCTCTCTCTCTCTCTCTCTCTCTCTCTCTGTGTGTGTGTGTGTGTGTGTGTGTGTGTGTGAGTGTGTGTGTGGGGAGAGAGAGAGAGAGAGAGAGAGAGAGAGAGAGAGAGAGAGAGAGAAATGGTGGTCAGAAATAATGGAATCAAAATTACATTTAAACATTTTATTTTCTTCATTGGTGGATTTGCATGACTAATACTCCTAATTGGCTCATTCAGGGTTAAATATATGGAGGTAATTTACAAAACAAAACAAAGCAAAAGACTGCTGGTGTCTGGAATTGGGTCTTACAATCTATCCAGAGGCCAGTGGCCAAATCCTACACAGCATATAACTGCTAAATAACTGTGAAGTGAATTTTAACAGTAATGGATTAGAGGTCAAAACAAGACTACAGAGAGTATATCCTAACAAACCAGGTTAAGCAAAAGCAGATTTCTAATGTTAATCACTGTTTATTTAATTTATAATAATTACTGATGTCAAATCTAGTTTTCATGCCTGTCGCACTCTATTAAGGTTAAAGCTTAAAACACCAGAATAGTCTGTGAAGTCATCCGTCTTGAAGTAGGCAGTTAGCTAACTATAAGTTTTATTTTGTAGAAAACTTATAAAAAGTAAGGCTAATTCATTTATCCACAGTTTCTTGAATATGTCTTCATTAGTCCTTTTGGAATCTATTTCCAACTCTTGTTTAAAGCTATTTATAATTCAAGGTTAAGAAAAAATGATAAGAAAAGTTAAATAAAAATGATAAATATCAATTTTAAAACAAAATTAAAATGTTGCCTTTCTTAGAAATACACTGTATTTTTCAGACATTATGCAACAAATACTCTTCAAACTAAAGTGAATTTATTATTGTATGTATTTTTATTCAATTAATCACACAGTGTAGAATGTCTCTAAATTACAACAATATAAGTAGGTAATATTTCAGTTGATTGCCGAGGAAGGTTAGAATGAAAATAAAATGAGTGAATACTGCATTCAATTATGGTATATCAAGATATGGCTAGCACAGTCTTTTAACCAGTCTCTATAATATCAGTTTCATCTTCTTAATTACAGATATTTTCTGCTTCATTATTTTTTATGGAGAATAAAATATAATGGACTACCTATAGACTTGGATTCTACAGAGCAGTCAATATGATATGTAACTAGCGCTATTTGTCACAACCTTTATTTACAGTATATTGCTCTAGAAATATTATGATTCCAATGCTTTTTTCCTAAATATGCTAATACGGCCGACTGTTAGGTTTCAGTATGGCTTACAGAGATACAAGTATATGCTGCCTATAGTTCTGAGATTCACTTGTATTGAGTTACTTGTGCCTTCAAGAACACTAATTCACTTTTTGCTATTGATTTTTGGGTGTTGCTTTTGACCTATGAGGCTCCGCATGACCTATACCCATTTGCAGGAACTCTTTGGAATCCCTTGGCTTGTCTTCACAAGGCAAGCTGACTTTGTGAGCTCCTGTTAAATCGTGTCTCATTGTGATTACCCCTGGGCTTTTCTCTTTATTGCTCCTTCTACCTTCAGAATTAATAGATTGGAGAGATTAGGTCAATTGGCATTTCTGAGGCAAGTCTGAATTAATTTTCTTTGGCTTGTCTTGTTGAATTTCACACTCCCTGAACATTTCTCACTGATAAGCAGATTATGATGCTGGCTCATGTACAGGGATAGCGACTCCAAATGCTGGACTGTTACCTTTTAGCACCATCAACCACAGTGAGCATGATCGTTTATAAAGTTAAAGCTCTTCATTTTAAACCTGTGTCAAGAGGCTAATATAACTGCGATTTTAATTACTAAAAAAAAATCAATCTAAAATTAATGTAAAATTTAACAGTGGGAGATGTGTACGAAACCCAGAGACAATCAGTCCTGCCCTCACCTTGGGTGTTGTCCTCTATAAAAACATATTAGCACAATGCTGGCTTTCTAGTTAAGTATCTTTTTATATTTAAGTCAAAAGAAGTATTCCTGAGGATTTAGTATTTATATTGTCATGGTAAATCAAACTTGCAAACGGCACTGATACTTTTCTAATTTGCTGCTTAAGGCAGCTTCTTAGTGAAAATAATCATGAGAAGTCATGGTTTTCTGTGGTTAGGGAATAACCAATATTGTTAATCCATATCATGGAAATGGTGAGAGACTGAAGAGAAGACGCAGCAGAACCATTATACTGACAGTCCACCTTTCTAGATATTTATGTAAGTAATACAAAGACCACCACCAAAAAAAAAAAATCCTCCCCAAAACAAAACAAATAACAACAAAACAAACAAGTGAACAAACAAACAAAAACCCCAGAAACTTAAGTGAATTTAAATTTTTTAAGATGGCATGGCATTTACAACATTGAAGATAAGAGTAGGTAAAGGAGGCAATGAAAAGTGAAAATTCTGTATGAGTGTCATTAAAAAAAAAGTGAGACTTACAATGATACCTTCTCTAAACATGAGGATAAAATATGAGTTTAGTGGCTTATTTTGGAAGAGAGACAACACATTTGAGTCATCTCTTTTAAAGTAACAAAAAAGCACACAGTATTGACAGATAATACAGGCAGGACATGAAAAAATCTACCACGAAATGGCTTTAGATCCACTCTTCTTAAGATACGGTATCTATCTTCCAGTGGTCGATTCCCTGACACACCCTCATGCACCCTCAGGAGTACTTAGGCAGAAAGCCCTCCTCAGAAACACTCAGTTGCTAGGACACCACTGGCCCAGGCTGTCCTTTCTCTTAAAGAGCGATCCTCTGTGACTTGGCTTCTCATTCCTGTGCTGGCTCTGGGCATGTCTCAGGCTCTGTCCTAGGGTCTCTGCTGTCAACCACTACTAGCATTGATTACCTGCTTTCAGGTCTTTTAACAGCTCAGTGCAGTTCCCTGAAATATATCCTGGCCCTGTCTCTCAGGAATGTTAAAATAAGGTAATTCCATGAAATTCCATTCCTCTATATAGTTAATGGGAACTTGAAAATTCCTAAAACAGACTTTTGGTTTTCCCCCAAACCAACAACAAATCTAGGCACCTCTTTTTTTCCCTATTATTTCAGGTAAAAATAAAACAAAAGGGGGAAAAAACACAGATCTCAGGTAGTCTTTGCTTTCTATTATACCCCTCATCAAATCTCTCAGCACGGCCTAAGAGCTGCCACGTATCAATACATACGTTAAATCTCACCACTATATCCTTATGTATACTATTATTACAAGTTCTTTCCCCACTAAGAGGTAAATTCTCTCTGTATAAATTGAAATAACCTTTACAAATCAATAGGCAGGCCAAGTTACCCTTTATTGATAAATTTGAATCATTTCATTCCACACTAGAATGTATTCCCATACTTTACTGATTACAACTTTGATGAACTGATTTTTTGTCAGCATTTCAGCAGTATAGCATTTCTAAATACACATATAGCAAATGTTTGCTTACTAATTAAGAAACTATTGCATAAACAAAGTACATTAAAGTATTTATTAAATGTGAGGCACCAGAGTACATGAGGAAGGACAGCAGGTTACCATGAAGAGACTTGATACCTTATGAGCATATACAGGGGGAGGAAATCCCCCTCAGGAACAGTCATAGGGGAGGGGAATAAGGGGAAAATGGGAGGGAGGGAAGAATGGGAAGATACAAGGGATGGGATAACTATTGAGATGTAACAAGAATAAATTAATAAAAAAAATAAAAAAATAAAGTATTTATTAAACATTCCTAGATAATTTCAGGCTAGGTAGGAAATTCTACAACCACCAACATTCAGTATCCTGAAAGAAGAATGAACAAGCATTTCCACTCTTTCTCAGTATAAGATTAGCACATAGGTGCTGAGAGAGAAAGTCAACTTTAATTAATATATAGATGGAATAATTGCTAAAGATGCTATTTACTTCTTTATAAAATATTCGATAATTTATATGTATAACTAAAATTTCTACTTCATGCAGCAGTAGAGAAAGTTCGTCATGACTTCACACTTCATTCCTGAAAATCTCCATTGGGTGCTCAGTGTCTGAAACATCCTATCGGATGACACAGAGAACAACATTTATAATAAATGTGTTACGACTCTATAACAGTCAGACAAACTGAGATAAAGTGATACTTTGCAAGGGTCAAAATTCTTTCTTCCTATAGATTTTTTCCTATGTCTGAGCATTGTTTTGATATCCACTAAGATCTCTATGAATTTGAGAAGGAATGATTTTTAAAGACTAATTTTGATCAGGATAAAGGGTTTTAACAGATTGTTGACAGTTATGCCTTGAGAAATGTAACTACACTGTGTTATCTGAGAAAGCAGTTTTATGATTTAGGGAGCAAAAGCTGAATCCTAAATGTAAGAGTCAAGTTTTTACTATCTTTTATTCAACTAGTGTGACCTTTTCTGATCTGTCGAAACTGTCAGAAGATCATTCATCCTTAAAATTATCTTTGAGGCATGGGGAGGGGGGTTGAGACAGGGTTCTGTGTGTAGCCTAGGCTGTCCTGGTCTTGGTTTATAAACGAGGCTGGCCTGGAACTCACAGCAATCCACTTACTTCTGCCTCCTGAGTGCTGGGATTATATGACTGAATCACCATGCACAGCCCTTAAAATATCTTAATGCATCTCTTTTAGTATTCAAATTGACTACAATAACCCTTTCCATAGTATGTGCATACTCTATGCCAAGATATGGCACATGTGTCATGGTTCTGGTGCCTTTCAAAGAGAGGTACTCATCCTCATGAATCACCAATTCCTCTCTAGCACAGTCTTTGAAAGAATATGACATGGCTTTCTCTGCATCTCTGAAATTCTAGCAGCTAAAATAAATATATAGTGTTTAGTCTATATATTAGGCTATATATTCACATTAAAGATGTGAACTGAGGGTTTATTTAAGTGATGGATTACTTGCCTAGAATACTCATGGCCCTTTATCCATTCTCCAGAAACACAATCGAACAAAGAACATCACCAACATGTCAATGTACCTTAAATTTTATCTTTCCATGTTACACACTCTTTAATGATGTTCCTATCACACAGAGTTCATTCTGATTACTTAGTTTAGGAGTGTTCCTTAATGTTGTTTGTTTAGTAGAGAATGATGAAAAATTGTCAGTGACTGTGTGTGATACTCTTGTATGAAACATTCAATTTCCTATCTCTCAAAATTAAAGTTAATTATTATTTATCAAGTATGACATTAGCTATATACAAACCTATGTGTATTCAGTCTTTGAAACCATATGGCTTTATATGTGGTTTCTTGAGATATCTCCCATAAAACTCAACATTACATTAACATAGTTCATCTCAGATGTTAATATATGTCAGTGATATGTGTTAATAATAGTCGCTTGGAAAACTGTCACGATGAGGTTTCTGAATCAAGAAGATATGCTAACATATACACATACATAAACCTGATTTTAATGAAGAATCCATTAACATTCTGAAAACCTACATTTAATTCTGTTTTTCCACTAAGAATCTAATGCTCCCCTGTTACATATCTGAAGATATGTGGTCTCGGAAAAAGTTAGTTTCTTGCGCTAAAGTAAACATTATATGTTTTAAGCGTTATAATTAATATTTATTGATGTGAAAGTGACATTCTTCTGCTAATTATTTTCTAGGATTAAAAATATTTGAAAGTATGGAAGATGTTCAACTAGAATTCAGAAGAAATTACATCAGCAAACATTTTCCTAGTAAATTATAGGACATAAGATAATTGCAATTGGTTAAAGTGTAATTTAAAGATAGTATTTCTGTATGTGGGGTAGATGTAACACTACAAGCAAGGATCATATTCTTCACATGGAAATATATTCATACTTAGATATGCAATATGTTATATAATTGATTATAGGGGATATATTACCATATGATAAAAATTATATTTTTACCTGTTTGTATGTGTGTCTGTGTGTATGTGCATACATTCAGGTAAATGTTAGAGGCAGGCATGTGCCGTGAAGCCTATATGGAGTTCAATAGGAAACCTGTAGTTCTCATCTGCTATCTAATCTAGTATGGAAAAAGATTGTCTTACACCACTCTCTTGGGTCTACCTATAATCTTTCTGTGGAGCTAACCGCTCAGATTCCCGACTAGGGCTACAACATCTAGTATTATGTTGATTCTGAGGACTTGAACTCAATTACACAGGCTTGTGTGGTGTACACTTTATCCACCAAGCCACCTCAGCCACCCAAATCCAGTAAAATTTTACATAAAAATCTAATATAATCTAGACTTAGTGAAAACATCAATCATTTTCAATACTAAATACTAAATTCATGTATTCAACTTATTTTTAAACATTTTAACAAATGAACTGGGACTATATAGCACGAATCTATTGAAAAAAAATCCCTTCTCAGTGACAGAAAGATTTTAAATAAGTATTTTGTTTACTTGATTGATATTCTTCAAGTATTGCAAGCATCTTTATTGAGTTAATTTTTTTTCACACACTAAATCTTGCATAAAAATGCAACAATAAGTATGGAAGAATTTATTCAAATTAATCTTGTACTAACTTGAATGTGAAGAGACAACATCAGAGTTAACAAATATGGGTCTTGATGGATGAGAACATTCTAACAGTAATTTATGTTGATTTACCTTTGAATATGTTTTGTAATCATGAAGTGGGAAACTCATGATTGTTTTCATATAATAGGAAAATAATTTTACTATAGAAAGAAATATTCATGTGGTGTTATGAAATATTGAGTGTAATAGGATGTATACCTTAACAGCCTTCACCCCCAAACTCTAACATGCTTTCTAATAATTTGAGAACCTTTCTGATATGCAGCTTCTTCTACCTCAGTACACATGGAGATTTTGCATGCAAACTAGAAGACCCCACTCCTTTACAGACACACTGAAAGTTGAGACAGAAATCCTTAAAAAATGGAAGGAGTATTAACTTTAATTCTTAATACTTATGCAGTATCATCAATGTTGAATGGTTTGTTATAAAAGGAAAATATCAAAATGAATGAGGGAGAAGGAAAAGTTATTTTAGCTGGTGGCAAATCAATGGGACTGTAATTCCACTGTGGTAGATACAGAGTTTATTTTGAAATGATGGTGTGATGTATGACAAATACTATCTTCCCTTCAACCTTCAGACATGGAAAATTCATGGGCTTCATAGAATGTTTTAGTTGTTAAGAGTCTGTGAAAAAGATGGTACTGAAAAACAGCAAAAATCCCCAATATATATATATATATATATATATATATATATATATATATATATATAATATTAGAGTAATTTTAATAGGGTCTCTCTGTAATTACCGAGAAGGAAGAATGTGGAACCTGATTAATAGCTTGGAAATATGTTTGTTTGTTCCTTTCTTTGCTTCAACATGTATGTGCCCAAACACTTCTAACATTTTTCTTCTAAACTTTTCAGTGCTGCAAGCATCTGTCTTTCTCTGTATTATGTTTTATATCTAAGTTATCTCCCACAGGCATCAAAGCTGAACATGATGGTCATGCTGTTCCAGGCAGCCCTAAAAGACAAACAAAAGAACAAACACACCCCCAACGACTTAAAACCGGCAGCCTAGGGAGCTCTCCGGGTTACAGGATGCTTCTCTGATCCTCCCAGTAAATATAAAAAGATTCTTTCTTCAGCGACTGAAAACAATCATAAACTGCCTTTCCTGGAGTGTGGTGGAACCTCTGGGAATAGAGAATAGACACGGTATAGAAACGTGCACCAGAGTGACCAAGGCAGGATTTGATTTACAAGGGGTGGCTGGCTGTAAGCTGTGAGGAGCAGGTAATGGGTTTCCTTAGATACAGTGTCTGTTTCCAGGAAAGGACCCTCTAACACATCTCAAAGGTTTTGCTACAAAATTCAGTTTTCTAAAATATAACAGCCCAATAAATGCTCTTACTAAAGTGCTTATTAGACCGCAGCCATGACCACCAGATTGTGGCTCATGTCTTCAGATTCTGTTGAAATCTAGAAATTGTATCTTAATTGTTTTTGATAGAGATGGAAATTTTATTTCTATTGAGTGCGCACAGAGTTTAAAGCTAATGTTCCATAAATAAAGGACGTTATCCAGTAAAATGTATCCTGGATCATATGGTGAGGAGGATGTCCCTTTCTGTTATAGACCTAGGGGAGGGGAATAGATGAAAGAGGGAGGGAGGGGGAATGGGAGGACACAAGTGAGGGGATAACAATGAGATTTAATCTGAATAAATTACGTAAATAAAATTTTATAAATGCACCCTGGAAAACACATAAAATTTTATAGCTTACTTGCTATGGTATTCTAATAAATTTGAATTTTAAGCAAAAATTTTTTAAAGGCACTTAGGTTTAACATAATGATTTCTGTATATCTATGAGAGATTTCTGGTTTTTCTCAGTCATTTTTCTATATTAGCTATGTAAATAATATACTGGTTTGAACATAAATAAAATTTCTATGGTTAAGACTTCTCAATTCTTCGTTAAGAACAAGCACTCATCCTACAGAGGACCAGAGTTCAGTTCCCAGCATCTATGTTAGGCAGCTCAAAAATTCCTTGACCTCCAGCTCCAGAGCCTCTAACACCCTCTTCACCCTCTGTGGGCAGAGGAAGTGTAGGTGTGGTCAAGAGCAATCATGCTGGAATACTTAGATCATGTACACATAAGGAAAAATGTAGGTTTCAAGCAAAATAAAAAAAATATCTTTAAGATAACTTCATGAAATATTATTAAAGAGCTGTAGATATATTTATATAAACAGTTCAAGTACTGATGCCATTTTGACATTATAAATTATAAATATCAGTGGCTTGGTTGTCATTTTAAATTTCATAAATCTTACAGCATTGAAATAATTTTAAAGGAGTCCTCACAGATAGTGAATTAATGATTTTTGGAGCCTCTGTACTTACTTTCCAAATGTATAAATGAGGGCTCTGGTATTTGGAGATATTGCTTGGTGGCATTTACAGCCTTTTGACTACTCATTTTTATTAAACTCAAATATTAGGATATAAGAATACTTCAATAAATTATAGAGTACTCAAGTAAATTTGACAAAGTTTTCACTATAAGATACCTTCATTTAAACCTCCTTTCTGTCAACAAGCTTGATTTTTTTTCTCTACTGAGCTACTTCAACATTTTTAAAGAAAAAAAAAACTGTAATTTCACATGCAAAAATTAGAATATGTTGCCATGTTTTGGTTTGAAAACAACAAAACACCAGGAAAGAGGTTCCATGCTCACTGTAATTTAGTACCAACTGCTGTTTTATGTAACTCTAACCTCTTTCCCACACAGAATGAGGTCCAACTGTGAGTACCCTCATTGGCTTGACTTACATCATAGCTTCTCTCTGTGCCTACCTCAGGCCACTCTAATGCCTCCTCTCTCACTCTTCATTTTATGAAAGTCCTGTTAATCTTTCAGGAAATTGGAAACAAAGAATGAACACTTGAGAATACTTGCAAACCTGTGTTCCAGCTGTAAAATTTGGGATAAGCCAATACATTAATTCATTAGTATAATTTAAGCCATCTTAGAAGGGCTCTGTGTGTGTGTGTGTGTGTGTGTGTGTGTGTGTGTGTGGATGTGTGTGGATGTGTGTGTGTGTGTGTATGTGTGTGTGTGTTTCTGTGTGGATGTGTAAAAATGTTGTATATAAAAGTTTCAAATGAAACAAATATTTTAAAACTAGACCATGACATCTATAACAAAAGAGTATGAAGCACCAAGAAAGGACCATGCATGGACTGGACCTATGTCCTCTACATAGATATAGTCAATTGGCAGCTCAGCGTTCATGTAGATCCACTAGTAATATATTTTCATCAAGGTTTCCAAGTGCAAATAGCCAGGATGTTATGATTATAATATTGATATAATTCCTCATTGTTTCATTGTTCTTCTTGCTGTATGTAGGTTATTTTGTATATGTATAATAGTATAGATGTATATGTAAAAAATAAAAAGTATTACAATTTTTTAAAGAGTAGCAGAGCCTGTCTCTGACATAGATTCTGCTGCCTGCTTTTCGATTTCTTCCCCCAGAAAGGATTTCCTTGCAAGGCCACAGGGAAAGAGGATGACCTCAATCCTGCTGTGATGTGATGAGTTGGAGTGGGTGGGTAGAGAAACTGCCCTTTTCTGAGGAAAGGTGGTGGGAGAAAGGGATTGGGAGGGTGGGACAGATAGGAGAGAAGGAAGAGGGTTATGACCAGGACGTAAAGAGAATAAATCAATTTTTAAAACAGCAATCTGGAAAAAAAATCAGTGAAAATCTAGACTAATAGTTAATAAAGCCTTATTTTTTATTGATATGAAATATATTCTAACCTATTTTATCCTTCAACCTTGATTTTTGTCAATGTAAATATAGTAAATATTCTAAATCCTTGGGATGGAAACTTCCTAATGCATCGTTTTTTCATTCTTCTTCAAAACTTTCATTAGATTTGTGCGTAAGAGAAAAAATAGAGCTAAAATAATAGAAAAATATTATCCTTGTCTCAAAGTTAATTTGCAACTTGATTTTCTGTGAAGGTATCCATAAGTATCCTAGCAAATAAGAACAATTTAAATTTCTGTAGCTCTGATTCTGTGTGTGTGTGTGTGTGTGTGTGTGTGCGCACACGTGTGTGTATGTACTCTTATAAACATATGGATTGTTTTTGGTTTGTGTTTTCACAGTAGGTTTGGTTTTGTGAGAAAAGATCTCATTATATATCCCATGCTGTCTTCAACTCATTATGTATCAAAGGCTGACATCAGTCTCACAAACATGTCATGAATTCTGGAGGTATAGGTGTGAGCCAATCAACATACCTACAAGTTCTTTGACAAGTGTAACACATACTTACTCAAAATTAAGAAAAATCATTTCTGCAGTAGTACTGTGAGATATATTTTAAGTGTCCTATGTTGTGCTAGAAAATGGAACAAAGCCTAGTAAGCAATGGTGGCTAGATTCAGGAAACCAGAATCTATAGTATTGAGCTGGATGTTTAAGAGATGTGGATATAATATTATAGATAATCTAAAGGGCTACTCCTTTCTTTACATTTTTATGTCCATCTATACCTTTTTAAAAACCACTCTTGAAATACATTGTTCACTCTTTCATTACTGGAAACACATATGAATTTCTTGTTTGTAATGCAATTTATAATCTTCAACGTGCATCAGGGAGACTGTTTAACAGTACATGCCTCTCTTCCCAGTTCTATTGGCATACACTCCCATCCATTCGCTTTTCTATACGTTATTCATAACTTCTTTTTTGTTTAAAGAAATAAGACAAATGGGAAAGTTCCAATAAGCCCTGATTTCTAGACCAGAAAATTGTTTTTCTGCCAATAACCCTGAAAAAAGTTAACTTTGTTTGTCAGTACCTAAATTTAAAAAATGGCATGTTAGATTTTTATGCCTATATCATGGATTATTTTCTTCAGCCTAGTTAAAAAAAATACCTAACAAGTCAAGCTCATCCTTTCACAAAGAGGAGCATATTGTATACATATTCTTCCCTTTCCCTGGAGGTTGTATTCTTAGTCAAATGTGTTATATTCTACATAATATGACCACATACACACACATACACATGCACATACACAGAAATGGCATTTCTGACACTTGTCCCTTATGAATTCATTCCTTCTCTTCATGTGATGTATTTTCTCATTCTTTAATTCTATTTTTATTTTTTTTTGGCCAATCAGTTTTCATGATATTTAACACAAGAAAATAAATTTAGATCAGTAAACAGTGTGTCTAAAACCTTGTTCAATGGTGAACATAGCTCAAGAATAAAAATGAATCTTGCCTATGCCATTTGTCAGTAGAACTCTATTAGATTTTCTAAAAGAAATAAATTATAAAAGTAAGCAATCCTGGTACAAAGTCGATGTGACTGCTAATGTACATTTAGTCTTCTCTGACTATGGGAAGAAAAGTGTATTTAATTGCAAGTCACAATTAAATAGAGCCCTATACTAATACGTGGAAGTGTTAAAGAAAAATTCTTTTAATTGTAAACTCTTTTAAAATCCCCATGGAAACGACCTTTTACTAATTCTGTCCATATTTTCCTGGATGTGAAACCATTTAAAAATATTTCTGTTAAATCAGATTTTATTATACAAACAGAGCTAACATTTAACTTAAGTGTCACTAGTATTTAAGTTACACTTACACAAAACAGAAAAATAATATTAACTTCAAAATTTTATATGTGTAGATTATAGTAGTTTCTGTCTACCCTAAGAGTTAATAAATAAAAAAAAAGCTGACTAGAGAATGCTACAGCAGAAGCAACTTAAATTTAACACTGGGAAGCCAACTTTGTGGAAGAAGTAATATCAGTGTCACTGACTGAATACAGTGATCCGTGCTTGTTACTAAGCGCTATTCTAATCTATTCAAGAAGAACAAATAGATTGCTGTAGCCACGTAAACACTGCTGACCTCTTAGACATTTTTAATATTTCTATGTTTTATAAATGTTGAGAGACACTCAGGGTACAATGAGTATCCTAACTGAAACAGGAGACAACGGTAAAAAATTCATTCTTGACGTTTGGATAAAATGAGCTTTGTACATCTGCTTTTATCACAGCCGTCACTGCAGGTCAGTGTATGCTCATCTACAGAAAACAAAACATCTGTAACTGACCCTCCCCTGTCATCTTACTATTTCTGTTTAACTTTTCTTAAAAATAAAGCCATTTTAATGATTTCTTCAAATTTACTTTTGAAGAATATGATTACTTCTAAAAAGTTAGGAATTGCATCACAAGGTAAAAAAAACCTATCATATGCAATTTTATATTATAAATATCCTCACTTCTTTACAGAAATATTTTAAACTTTTAATATTTCCAGTCAAGGATTATGACGGTTTCTTTAAATAAATGGAAGAAACTTGGAACTACTTGTTTCTTTTCATTTCATTTTCTGTGAAGTGTTGGGAAATTGTGTAATTTAATAAGTTCTTATATGAGGGGACACTGAAGAAGATGATAAAATTTAAAAAGAAAAAATCAAAATAAGTAAGGAATAACTAATACAATGTAAGGGGTATTTTTCAAAGTAGGGTAGATATAAAAAGTGTGTTTTGCAACATATGTAAATTGCTGTATTTTTCTAGAGAAGACTATTAGACTGCTTTGGAGTAGAAACTTGGATCAGTTTTTACAACTGAATAAATCTTCATAGGAGCACATCATCACAAACACATTAAAACCACTACCAATACAGTCTCAAGGGGTGACTTAATATTTTGCTACTATTTGTGCCCATACATTTAGAGATGTGTAAAAATAATGACTATTATTTCCTGGATATCAAAAGATAGAAGTCATAGTTTGTGAGCTGGATGAGAGTTTGCAAAACTTCTCATGGGCTGCTTAATTATAGTAGAGCTTGTTGAGCAGACATAGGATCTCTGCTAATTAGGAAGCTTGTAGAGGAAAGATTAATTTTCACAGTTTGCCACATACACAGCACAGGGTAGCATTACTATATTTTCTCAATATATGTGATGATAAAAAGAGTTCTTTTATAAGAGGGGACAAAATTATTCCTAAAAAGAATGAGATATTAGCTGGGGTGCCATTTAATATGGTGAACCGTGAACCAAAGTCAATTCTGGAGATAAATAATAAAGGGCAGCTTTCACAGGACATAGATGAGAACACTAAATGGGCACAGGAGTGTCCCTGGGACTGTGGAAATGGTCAAAAGCTGATTACAGTGTTGTTTACCTGACTGTCTTTACAAATATTTACAACAAAACTGTCAAGGAAATACATGATAGAGGCATGCATTAAAGAATATGAAATATTTGTGTCAACTACGTAGTACAAATAATCACTATTTAAAAAATAATATGAAAGGAATTGATTTCTACTCAATTTGTGATTTTTGCATGAGTGTGTGCGTGTGTGTGTGTGTGTGTGTGTGTGTGTGTGTGTGTGTTAAACTGAAGCCATCTATGGGTATTTCCTGGTGTCTCTAAAAGTCTTCATCAATGCAATAAGGATCAGGAAAAATAATTAACCCGTAGTGCTCAGCTAGAGGGAGGGCTCATGATCCAAGGACAAAAATATATGAACTGCTTATACTGGCAAATAAGCAGTAGGCCTCGTAGCTCTCATGTTGATATGAACTGGACAAAAACTAAAAAGGAATCATTAGAACTAAAAGAAACAAACAAAAATCATTCCAAAGAAAGGTGCATACTAGTTGGGTTATGAAAAATAGTTTACATTGGTTTGGAATCTTTTCTCTCCAAAGCCATGACACTTAATTTCTCCATTGTTCACTTATGTCAAACAAAAATTTCCATCTAGTTTGTGTAATCTTGCTAAAAGATAAGTACTGAGCTTCAATTTCTTTGGGAAGGAGCAGGGGCTGAGTGTTCCCAAGAAATAATTAAAACAACACAAATATTTATGTTATATTGATAACCATTTCTATACTAAAGGATATTAAACTTTCATAAAACTTTTAAAATAAGTAATCGCCAAGTGGCGAAATATTACATGCATACATTTACTAGCCAACTTAATAACTGCTTATTAGCAATTCATTTTTATGATTTGTAAATGAATGAATGAATGAATGGATGGATGGATGAATTCCAATGCTCTTCAGCTTTAATGTAAGGCATGAACTAATAAGGGAAGTGAATTATAGTTAAAAACAGACCTAGAAAGTGTTTTCTATTGCCTTTAAAAACTATTTTCAAAATAAATTAAATAAGTAAAATAATATTTTAGTTTCAAAAAAATATTTTAGTTTCTAGAATAATTTAGTTTTAAATATATATCTATATTAAAATAGTAAATATAATAGCTGCCTGGTAATTTGGGAGATCTATAATATAAATAATTTAATTGAATGTCATCTACAGAATTTGTATATCAAGTGAAAATAAATTAAATTTTATATAATTGCTATTAATCAAAAGGATAAGTAAATTAAATATTAAAGTTGACCATTTTAGTGTCTTAATTCTATGAAAATGGGATCCAAAGTTTATTTTGAAAAATTATGAATTGTAATTCCTATGATAGAGCTAAAAATAAATGTATCATAAAGATTTCTCTGTTGTTTGCTCAAAAGAATTTATGGATAGTCTATTTTGCACTAGGAGGATTCCAGGGTTTTCTTAACTTTGCAGTACGTAATTAGGTGATTTCATTAGGCAAAATCAACTGAAGCATTTAATCTCTCCTCACAGTAAAGATACATTTCACCTAAATTCTGACTGTTGCAAGTTCAGTTTGTGTAAAATTTAAATTACATACAGAGACTCACGTGATAAAGAAACCACTATATTACAGGTGATCACTAAGTACTTCCCAAATAAGCAAAGTGTGGAATCACTTCGCACAGCATTATACTGTGTTTGGAAGTTAAAATACATCTGAAACCATGAGAAATTTAACTTGTTGAAAGATATATTAATAAGTAACTTATTGAATACCCTCAAATTTGTGTTTCTGTTCAGCCAAATAAGAGTTAATTAGAAACAATAGCTATTTAAGAAAAGACATCAACCTATGATAAAATAGTCCATAAAATATTAACTAATTACCATTGACATGTAATAAGAATAAATTAATAAAATATATTAAAAATATTAACTAAAAATGACAACTTTAAAACAATTTGGTTGCAAATATTAAAACAGAAAATTAGTATTCACATAAATTAAATTTTACTTTACTCCACATTTTAAGTATGATTTTGTAATAGGTACTTAATTGATCACATTGTTTAAATAACATATTTCAGGCTTATAAACAGAAATTATTAGTTTCATATATCTTTATTCTCTATAAATGTATATGTGTAAGTTTATTTTATGTCTACTTTGATATATAATTATTTCGATCAGAGTCTTTAAATAGGTAAGCCTATACCCAGACATACCTCTCTAACATTGAGCATTTTATTTATAATGGTAATATTTAATTAATACCATGATATATTTATTGCTATCACCTCTAATGTATACTGTGTATATGAATTTACTTATGCCCTCCAGATTTTTTCACTTAAAAATAATTTGCATCTTGTAAAATTTGACTCATAGTATACACATAATACTTTGAGTACTAATTATATAAGAATATACTTAACATAACTATTGCAGGAGGTCTTGATAAATACATACTATTTATAAATAAAATCTTTGTAAACCATTACAACTTGCAGAGAAAATGAACAAAAGAACTATGAAAATAGAAAACACTTTCAAAAGTAACATACCTCTATTTGAAATTACTTATTTTGAATAGAAAGTCAATTTGCTTTTTCTGTTTTTGGTTATTTTACTAATTAAACAACAAACCACATGCCTGGTGTGTTTTTCTTCACATGTGTCTTTGATATGAGAATTAATTTTATTAATAACTGGAATGTGAATACATATTGTTTTGGGCTGTGACTTCAGGAACTCAAAGAAGGTTTGCTACATTTATTCAACCAGACTGATTCACTAACCTTGAACATTTTTGGGTTTATGTTTGGAACAAAACTCAGCAGAAAAAAATGGACAAAATAGGCTAAATAATTCTGTCCTGAATGAACATAACTTCTAAACTGGCAGTTCTTACAGAACAGTTATTTTATTCCTGTGATGTGTAAGTTTGCATATGCATATCTGCTTTTCCATTGAATAACATTTGAAGTAGTGCCCTTTTATGACAAAGTGCTTTAGACATTAAATTATCCTGTGTGTTTTTTTAAAGAGAAATGTAGGTAAAATACTAAATGAACAAGGTAATCTTCTATGAAAACATTCTCCAATCTCTAACTTCCTTGTACAGAAAGAAAACTATAAAACATAGCAAGCAAAAATGCACTTTACACAGCTGTATATATGTATGTGTATTCCTCTGTGGTGATAGCATAGTAGGGCTATTTATTTAGGCTTCATAGGTTGACATTTAAATACTATGGTGACTCTTGAGGGGATGGGTCTGTACCTTAGATTAGAATTCTGAATTTTCTTATAAAAGTGAGGAAATCTCTTCCCTAGTGAGCCAAACTCTTTATAAAATGTAAACTTACACATAGTATAGTGAAGTGTTTAGTCTTATCAGGCTCAATGGTTTGTCAACATTTTACATTTGCATTTTTAGTACTTTGAGCATGAAAGGGTTAAACAGAACTGCACACATGTTCATCATTTTTTATCCTCTCTTTATAATTGCTTTTCTGCAGTCCAGACCATTCAAAGTCCATGTGTTTGGGCATTCCAACCATGAAAAGTGTATATATCAAGTAACTCGGCCACTTGCAGGGTGGGGTGGGAGGAGCTAGCTAAGTTCTGACATGCACAAGCGATGAGTCACTTAGGCAGACTTGCAGCTAAACAAGGGTTAATTAGTTTCCAACCCAGGTCAACTTTGTTAATGTTTACCAATACTATTAAGTTCTGGAATTTATTATTAGATGACCAAAGGACAATAAAATGTTCACAAAGAAATTCAACACAAAGCCTCAACATTGTACAAAACAATTTCTGAAACTTTATTGTGAAATTTAAAGTACATTTAGTAAAGGATGTTATCCTTAATATAATCAATTAAAAATAAATTGGAAAGCAATGCACATACTACTTTTAAAGCAATAATAAGTACAGACTTTTAAAGCCACAATATATACAAGTATATGAGTTCAATAAGCTTCCAAATACATTAGGCATATATCTATTTAAATAAATAGTAGAATACTTGATTTGACATATGTGAGTGTCATACTGATTACATCAAAAATGTCTTACAAAATATAGCCAAAAATGGAACGTCATACATTGTGATATACAACTTTTGAAATAATTTATATATATTCATTACTTAATCCAAATAATGGTATACAGAAGTCTATTTCAATAAGGACAAATGTAAATTGTGTATTTAACACTGCTCATCAAGTATAGATATTATTATTATTCATCCCTATAAGTTACTAAGCTCCTATTCAATTGAAATCACTACCACAGGGAGGAAAACTCTACCAGTCATTAACAGTAATACTTTTAATGATAACTTATCTATATAACACATTTCATATTTAGTTTGTCTACTTTAGATATTCCGAGATATGTCATTCAATTCTTTAACCCAGTTGTTACTGTATAGTAAAATTTATTTGAATCCAAATGGAAATATTTGTATCATTAAGTTTCTTATCTTCTTTGCTATCTACTTTTGAATGGAATTCCTCTGGTTTATAATGTTTAATTGGGAAGTTTCTCCTAAAGTCTTTGATGATGATGTTGGATGTCACTCATCATTTAGAGTTTTAAGAATTAATTTTTAAAAAAGTAATGGTATATGCTGAATTGTAATTATGACTATAGGCCATTAATATTGTAGGAAATTTGTTATCAAGTGTTTTGCATCTTTTTTTGTAGTATAATTCAGTAAGTGAAATGTTTGATCCAAATTTATTTTAAATATACATACATTTCAATTTACTTGGGGTATATGAAAACTTGGCTTTTTTTCAGAAGTAAAATAAAATATAAATTGCCATGTTTTCTGTTTAGTACAAACAATTGTTTTCTTTTATATATTATCCTTTAAAATGAAAAAGCAGTAAATAAAAAGAAATGTCAATTTAGATGAAAGATGGGCAGAGGGCCCACTCATTGATCACTATTTCAAGTTGCTTTAACAAATATGATCAAAAAATATACATTGCATTTATTTAATGACAATATAGTCAGATAACTATGTCTACAAAAAATGCCATGTAACATCAGGCCACAATCACAGGGTGACCAATTACATATTGTTAAATTTCAGTCTTTATATTTGCAACACAGAAGCAATATAGTAAAACTTATTTTTTGCCTTCTTATTTTTAGGTTATTAGGGTATTATTGTATCTAAAAACCAAAGAAAATAAGCTAAAGTCTTCCACACCTCATCAGTATCAAATTATGAATGGAGCAGCTTCTCAGAACACACAACCAAAGAATTCCTGTAACTCATCAACTTGCCTCTTACTGGCCAGCACAAAATATATACCAAAGTCTTGCATTTAACCAATTGACACAGAGAGGAGACACACACACACACACACACACACACACACACACACACACACACACA
>OU015748.1:28045986-28062406 GCA_907169655.1 Acomys percivali | reverse complement strand
GATCCAACAGTGCTAACGCGGGGCCACATGTATGAATTTGCTCTTGTGGTTTCCGTTTGGATCAAGTCCACCTGCCTCTCATGGTCATCAAGAATGGGCTCAAAGTCAAGGCAGATTGTCATCCATGTGAAGGATGCCAATATGTAATTAATTTAGTGTTTTCACAACTCTTCATAAGTTTAGTCTTCAGATATAGGAGTATTGTAGCTATATTTTAAAAGACTGAGAAACCTATACTGGACGCATCATTTAGGTTGCTATATTAATGTCTGCACAAAAGATACTGCTTTGCATACTTTACCTAGGAATTTTATCAGGAGAGTATAAACTATAGAACAACCAAACCTATAGTATCAAGGAGCCATTGTAGTGGGAGTATTTAAGGTGCTGACTTTTCCTATCTAATTAAAACTGAGTTCTATCAAAATGCAGAATTTTAAAAGAATTTACTACTCTGAACATGATTGTTGGGGCAGAGGAAAATTCTTCCTCACACCCCCAATACAAGATCGCATTCTACTGTAATAGTGCCACTGAGTTCAAAAGTAAACATCTCTATGTGTATTTGAGCTCCTACCTTAAAAATAAAGTTTTCAAAAGAAAACCCTGAACTCCAATTTATTGGCAAAGGTCAACCAAATCATATGCCCTGGTTCTAACATCTAATTAACAACATGAAGTTTACCATAAATCAAAACAGAAAATGTACCTTTAGTCAACAGATTCAGTGTTGCTCAAAAATGAGAGTGATTCAAATTTCATTATTACTGATATCAATAAAACTTTTCTAACTCATCAGAGCTCTCAAATCAAGTGTCAGAACTTGAAAAGCACAAAAGAGCTAAGTCCTGATAACTAAAGTGTAAACAACTCAAGATTTAACCCTTAGGTGCTTTGAATTATAAATTAGTCGTTTTGAGTAATTTTACATCAAGTGTGTATTTTGAATGGTTATTTCTTTTTCTTTCTCTTGTAGGACTATGGCAGAATTTGGGCTTAAAATAGAAATGGTGCTAATCAAGTAATTCCCTGATACATATTAAACAACATTATTGACAAAAGCTAAGGATGCTTTTCTAAGGTACAACTTCCTTTATCAAATGAACAACAAAAATCTGTTTAAATAATCTCTACTATGTCATTTGAACCTTTAAATTTACCACTAATTAAAACTGCAGGATTCTCACACAAATGTTTTATCAGACTGAACAACACACATATATAATTTTAGTACATTCCAAATATAGTCTGTTGTAGATCTCAGAGTTATCTTACAAGTTCAAAGTGCGAGTGGGAAATTTTTTAACACATATTATTAAAGTTTCAGCAAGGAAGGACTTAAGCACCTGATAATACTGGCAATATAGAAATATGTAAAATAAGCATTTTATGCTTTGAGATTATAAAACCGGAAAGCATACTCTAAGAAAGGGTTAAATTATTATAAAAATAGTAAAATAACTTATGTGATGTGTCTAAATGGACATGGAATTGTGTCTTTATAGTGTATGACAGAGTGAGGGAGTGCAGAAGATCAAGGGTGATCTGCACTGGCAAATTTGTGTTGAAGTGGACGTGGGATAGTGTTTCGTAGGGATGAGGCTGGAATAAAAATTTAACACAGAAAATAACCAAACCAGGAAAAGAGGAAAAACAAAAGAAAGAAAGGGGATAAAAGAAAGGAAATGATAATTGTAATCTAGTAGTGAAGTGAGCCTAGTTTTTAATCATTAAAATTTAACCTTCCATCTCCTCTAGAACTTTTCCTTGGTATGAAGAGTTGTTTAAAATAAGAACAATTACAAATGCTGCTCTATTTTGAGGTGAGCAAATTGCTTTAAATTCACTGCTAAATTCCACTCGTTGAACAGGGGGGAAAACACACTAGAATCCTAGTGCTTAAAAGATACACATGCTAATTATTCATTCACTATGCACTGTCTGTGCATTTTCATTGTAAACTGAAAAGAATCTCCCTTGCCTAAGGTACTGTTTTATCACTATGTCATTTGTACAAAGCAAAGATAGAAAAGGGTATGTCTGACTTCAGCTTTCCTTTCTTTGGCTTCTCTCTCTCTCTCTCTCTCTCTCCTCCATAAATTATTTTGGGTGTAATAACTTCTAAGGATGTACCATATTTCACTTTTTAATATGAACTTTCTGTGATAGAATAATAGAATGTTGCTTAGCAGGTAAAAACAATGATTCTGGCATCAGATATAAGAGAAGCAATCACAGATTCTCTCCACTTCTTACCCTGTATCCTGCAGCACATCATTTGCACTTCCTCAGTTGTAAATTAGAGTAATAAATCGTATGTGTATGAATGTAGTTGGTTCTAGATTACAACTTCATACATGCAAATCATTAAGGACAATGCATAAACACCCAGTAAATATTAGTTATCCCCTTGCTCTGGTGCACAATGATTTTTTTATTTTTATTTTTATTTTTTTATATATTTTTTTATTAATTTATTCTTGTTACATCTCTATGGTTATCCCATCCCTTGTATCCTCCCATTCTCCCCAAAGATTATACTACCACCATGAATACTGTGACCTCTCTGTGAGAGACTCTAAGGCCCTTCACTTCACTTAGGATCCGTTAAATCAGATCCTAAGATTTATCTGAATCTATGATAGATATTTGTGGCAATCTAGTTTTACATATTTAAAGGAATGTCCCAATTTTTAAAGATGACTAATATTAAAGCAACCAATAATTGGTCTTAATAACATAATATGGAGAGCAATTTATTTATTGTTTCAAGGTTACCTTTCTCTTTGAATGACTTGTGTAACTCTATTGCGGCCATACGATGTTGTTTTTATCTACATTCCTAATGAATTTATTTCTTTTCCGGCCAAAATATTGGAAGGCATAGTCCACACAAGTTCATCAGGCTACAAGCATCCAATTCCAAATGCGATCATATGGTTTCATCTCTTTGTACTTCTACAATGGAGAACTGATTTGATTAATCGCAGAGCTGTGATTTGCTCTATTGTTCCCAGATTGGCTCACTCTGACAAAGGCTCCATGAACACACAGGATGTTATAACTTGACCTGCCTTGATCATGCCAGGGTCTGTTTACATTTTATTCAATCAATTATAGTTCCCCAAAAGCTATGGTATATTTAACCCCCAAACTTACTCTTTCCCTTAATAATCTTGTGTTACTTTTGTTTTATTTAAAAATTTGTCATTACATTCATTAGTAACTTTAAATAATCATGGAATTTTATTATTAGCAGTAGCTGGAAATGAGTAAGTATATGGGCACCTGTTTGCTAGTCATTGAAAGCATAATATGTACGCAGAGCCCAAGGTTTTTCCTCTATGCCCTAGCAAAACAAGTACAAATGCTGTTTCTTTCTTTTTTTTTTTTTTTTTTTTTTTTTTTTTTTTTTTTTTGAGACAGGGTTTCTCTGTTTAGCCTTGGCTGTCCTGGACTCACTTTGTAGACCAGGCTGGCCTCGAACTAACAGCGATCTGCCTGCCTCTGCCTCCCGAGTGCTGGGATTAAAGGCGTGTGCCGCCACGCCCGGCTAACTGTTTCATATTAATAACAGAAATGTCATGTTTTATTTTGCGGATAATACATCAATAACATTTCTTTAACATCTTGGATCTTCTCAAGGGTTTGATGAGGAAACAATTGACATGAAAGAGGTGCTGATTAAAATACTCAGCATTATGAAGAAGTTTCTCATATTGTCTTTGATATGAGACAATAAATAAAAAAAACAAAGAAAAGTAGCTAGGTAGGTTAAATGTACCATCAGCACCACCTACTCTATATAAAAAAAGAAATACTTCAAACCACTGATTCTTGTACTTACAGAAGGCTTTTTTTCAGAACAAAACTCTGGGATAGTAAAGCAATTTGGGTGAAAGGAGGCAAAGGCATCCAGAGGCAAAACCCATGAATTGTTACAGCTACATGTTGCCACTGGATGTAAATTATCAGAATCATTTTTTATTTCCTGTTGACATTGGTCATTGGGATTTTTAGGTCAAGTTAATTTTAATATCTGGGTTTCCTGAAAAAAAAAAAAAGACTGACATCCATTCTTCTGTTCTGAAATCTAAAACAAATGTAATGTACTAAAAGAACTAATTGATCCTCTTGAATGGAAGCTTAAAAAAAAGCTTTCTTCAAAGTGCTGTATTTTAGCATCAAATCTCCTTGACATTGTAATGGAACCTAAAGAAGACACCCTGAATGTACTGGAAAATGTCTGAATTTTTGTTTTCTGTATGATTTGCTTGCTGTGTCTGTATTTCTTTACTGCTTCAAAATGGAAATGTCTGGAAATTTTAAGGAAGACTTATTCAATGCCTTTCTTAAAACATAAAAGGAAGAATTTATAACAATATCATCTTTTTACTTTTCTTCAGCCAACTTGTGGTATTTCTGAACTATAACTTTCCTATCATTAACCAATATCTCACAAAGCAACTCCTAACACCACATAACAACTGAGGGATACTTTACTTTATTTCTGGTAGCATTCCAACAACCTAAAGTGTTTATCTCCCAAAAGTTTCTCCTTGGCAAAAACACAATGAAAAGGTAGGAAATGCAAGCAAGGTGAGATTTCAAACTCAGGATTCCCAGGATGATGTCCAGGGTTCAGCATCAACCCATGAGTCCTTATGGTGGCTGCAGACATATTGGATTGTACTGGGCTCACTTATGGAAAAACGCAATTTTAACTCATTTTCTTGTGACCCGATTTCATGTTTGGCTTGAGTGGTGTACAAGGAGGCAGCTGCTTTTTCTTTCTTTCATTCTTTATATATTTTTAAATTTTAAACATAATTTTCCTTCAGCAATTGTTTGACAATTCTAAATATTCTTTAATTTCATTCTGTATTTTTGCATTTTCCACTTAAAATGTAAATAAACATTATTTGATTTAGTTCTTCAAAGATTTGTGTTAGTAGCTACACAGTCAAAATCAGCACCATTTTAAATATTTTATTAGACTCATATAGTATACCAAAACTGTCTGTTAAAATATTGTTTACTGCATGGCTTACATGAAAGATGATTACAATAAAAGCAATATACTAAAAAAATTATAGTTCTATTTTAAGTTAATCATAGTTTAATTATAACTGTACAGTACAATTGTTTACTGATATTTTAAATGTTTTATTGTATTTGGCACTATTGGGAAAAAAACACAATTCTTTGCACATACTAAAAAATACCTTGCCATTAACCTATACACCTAGCCCTAAATTTTTATTTGTGAATTGTAATTTGTATGGAATAAATATTTTTTCTAGTTTAGAATAAACAAAATTTAAAGAATATAGCATCATGAATAAAATGCTGCTGATAGTGTTCTCAAAATAACGAAAGAAGGATAAATGATCATAACCACAGTGTCAATACCATGGCCCTTTCATTGTCAACAGACACAGAGCATTGACATTAATTTTTGACTGAGTGTTTCTGAGTCCATGTTAACACAGATTTGAAGAGTTTCAACATCCATCAAGTGATAATAATAATAAGTAGGTGAGAAGGGTGTTGGATGGCATGAGGAAGCAAAGAAGTGATGTCTCATTCAGTAATTCATAAAAGGTGTAGTTTAATGTTCAATAATCAAATAGAAAATTGTGCATGTGATTATCTAATTTTCAGGTGAGAAAGCAAATTCTCATAATTCTCGGTGGAATATTAGTAAAGTAAAAGTGGTTTTCAGTACATATAATTGAAACTTAGTCGATAAAATAATGTATAAAACAATTTTAAGATGTAAAATTGTAAATATTGAATTTAATAACGACTATAGGCTAATTTTGTTTTGCAATGAAACACAGTCACTGAGAAAAGCCATAAAAAGCAAGAAAACAGAAAAACAGAAAATCCGTGGTCATTGTGATCAATGGTGAAGTTGGCATATGCTGAATTATTTGTAGAAATACCTTCTGACAGACAGACCACACATGTGGTTTGCATACCAACCTCTGTTTAGATGTACCTCATGATTAAGCTTATACTATCCTATTCATTGGTTCTAAATTAGTTTACCAAACTGTCAATATTTTCATATTAATAAAACGAGAAATACATGCTTCTATATAACTGCTCATACTAATTCATTTATGGAATCCAAAACTTATTTATATTTCAATTAATGTATTTAATTAACAAGTGTGTTTTACATTTTATTCCTGAGCTCTGCATATTTTAACAGGTTTCAATTTTGTAGTTCATTTAATTATAGTAATTACTTGGTGATAGTTGCCTAAGCAGCCACAGAACAGTTGGAAAGATGCTTTTAGAGTTAGGCACCAGCTTGGTGGTTATCAGAGAAATCTAATTGCAATTAAAATAGAACATGTTCTGGCAGTGAAGTGTTTTTGTTTTTTCAAATATATTTGTACAAGAATGCACAGGTGGGGACCTGTATGTATTAGTTTTCATAAAGCAGATATTTTCTCTCAAATGATCCCATAATTTTAGAAAGCCTTGCTTGAATAAGGACATGCATCCCTATGTAAGATAGTCTTGCTTGAATAAGGACATGCATCCCTCCCTCTGTAAGATAGTGCCTTAGAAATGAATGAGTTAAAAATAATAATTGGTCTTGCTGAAACGTAAAACCTAATTGTGACATTTCTTTCTGTGATGACAGAAAAATGAGTTTTCAGGGTATGAATGTTTTCAACTTTAGAATAAAACATATATAATGAAGGTCTCCTTCATTTTAACATTATGATATTTCACTGATTCTCTGAAATTTTGCAATAAATATTCATAAGAAAATGGACGTGCCCAAATGACAACCATCTGGAAGAAAAAGCCAATTAGACCAAACATATATACCAGCCAGAGTTTGACATCTATATTTCAGGTCTATGTTAAACATATATTCTTTCTAGGGTGAAGGCTTATAGTCCCTGCTGTATGGTGCAGCATCTTCCGAGTATATGTCCAGGAGTGCTGTAGCTGGGGTTTGAGGTAGAACTATTCCAATTTTTGTTCAACTATGTTCATAGCAGCTTTATTTGTAATAGCCAAAATCTGGAAACAACCTACATGTCCTTAACCAAAGAATTATTAAAGAAACTGTGGCATATTTACACAATGGAACATTCAGCTCTTAAAAACAAAATCTTGAAAATTTTCAGGCAGATGGATGGAACTAGAAACAATCATCTTGAGTGAGGTGACCCAGGAACCAATGGTATGTACTCACTTATAAGCTGATATTAGCCACATAATACAAGAAAACCATACTACAATATACAGACATAAGGAAGCTAAAGAATGAGAAGACCCCTAGGGAGATTGCTTAATTTTCATTCTGAAGGGAAAATAGAATAGACACTAGAAGCAGTGGAAGAGAAGGAACAGCAGAGAAACCTACCATAGAGGTCCTCTGAAAGACTTTACCCAGCCGGGGAATGAAGTTGATGCTGAGACTCACAGCCAGTCTTCTGGACGGAGCACAGAGAGTCTTATGTTAGAATTGGGTAATAGAAAGACCTGGAAGGAACAGGAACTCCAGAAGGAGACCAATGGAGCCAACAAATTGGGGGTAGAGGGGGAATGAGTGTTGCAGAGACTGATGTACCAGCCAAGGATCATGTATGGTAAGGACCGAGACCCTCTGTCCAGATGCAGTAGATAGGCAGCACAGTCTCCTTGCGGGTCCCGTAATATGGGGAGAAGGGATTACCTCTGACATGGACTCTGGTACCCAGTCTTTGATATCTTCCCCCTGGTGGAGTGGTCTTGCCAGGCCACAGAAGAAGAGGATACAGGTAGTCCAGATGAGACTTGACAAGCTGGAGGGCAGGAGGGATTCCCCTTTTCTGAGGACTGAGGAGGTGGAGAGAGGGAATGAGGCAAGGAGGGTGGGGGCTACAATCGGGATGTAAGGTGAATAAATTAAAAAAAAATAGTAACTGCAAAGGTACTCTTACCATGTGAATCTTCACTCTTTAGAACAATTGTATAATTTGACTTGGGTCAATACTCAAAGTATCCAGTGTATACTATAGATTTCATTTAACTTCTCAGAGAGTAAATGTGGCAATCTTATAAAGTTAAAAAAACACTGAGGTCTTACTTGCAAGTATATTTATGAACATCTCGGCCGGTAGAAGGAATGTGGGCTTTAGAGACAAAGGGGTCCATTTCTTTCTTCCAAATTAGCCATAGAAGATATTTTAACCTTGCACTTCTATAATTAGAGAAATATATCTTAGAATTTTGTTGTCCCCTAGAAATATCAGACTCCTAGAGCAGTTTTTTTAAAAAGGAGAGACTTTCAAAATATATTTTAGGAAAAAAATGACATCATTTTAAAACAGAGTAAGTACTAACTTTTACATAAGGAAAATTTGTAATTAAAATCTACTGCAATCCTTTAAACAAAAGCAACGCCACAAATTAAAAAAAAATCTTATTGTCTAACACCACTTTACAATACAGTTAAGACTGTGTGTATGTAACATTACAGAATGAATTAACACTAGAAGGTGTGTGTGTGTGTGTGTGTGTGTGTGTGTGTATGTGTGTGTGTGTGTACATCAGTGAATGATATAGCAGCTCGTTGGCAGCAGAAAGTTTCATAATCCTTATATGAAATAATTTTTTAAAATCTACAGGACTAGGAGATATAAATTGGAAATAACTTTTAATACATGTGAGTGTATTAAATATAATATAGTTCATTAATCTAGTGAAAATGATGCTGGTGTTTACTTGTCTGATTTACAGCCAATAAGTAATTGGAGAAAAAAAAAAACATTCACATTACTTCCTGGGAACCCAAGTGAGCCTGTTCTTAGACCAAACTTGTGGTCATTATGTGGAATAGAATTTAAGAACAATTCCTGGAACTCTTCCCTAATTAATAAAGAGGCAGTGTCATTAACATGGACAACATGAAACATATTGACTTAATTGTCATTTAGCTGTGTGTAGCAAGCACCACGTTTTAAATAGTGCTATAAATAGCATATGTAATGCACGGTAGCTATATATTGAATATAGATATATTAGGAGATGCCATTAGAATATACCAAATAAAACAATGACTCTAAAACCTTAGAGCTCATTTACCATTTACAGTGTGCCTGACATTATCCTTTTGGTTGAGTTTTATTTTCTCATTTCGATGTGGCAGCATTGAGCATTCTTTATTGAATCACACTAGATAACTGAGGTACACCTAGAACAACACCATAATGCGCATAAGACTGGAACTCACATGGTAGTGTGAACTTTGAAGTCCAAACGAAGTCATGCTATTTTTTCATGGCCTAGGGGTTTTATTAAACCTTTATAAAAATGGTTAATAATTATTCTTAAGGTTTGTTTTCCTTTAAAGTCTCTTTTGAGTTCCTGGATTATATGCAATTAGGGCGAAAGCAAAGGCCAATGTAAAACAGAGTGAACTCAACCTAGCGGTGGTGGAAGTCAATAACATGATAAAATTTTATTTTTTTCATAATCAAAGTCATGGGAAATCGATTGAAATCTGGTTATATTACCTTATTTGGTTATAAAGCTAACTAGTTACAAATCTACACTATGTTTTGCTTCCAGTTCAAATCACCAATTTCATTTTAATATTTTTAGGTATTCCAGAAGAAGTAAATTACATTAGCCCCAGGATATTAAGAAATGCTATATTTAGGTAAAATCCTATTGTCTTATGTTTTTATATTTTGTATTTGTTAATGCTTATGTAATCCACATGCTTACAGACTGTAAACGTGTATACTCAAGCATCGATAGCTTGCTCTTAAATAAAAAATATATTATTTTAATATAATAAAAAAGTAGCACAAATTGTACTTCCGTCATCAGTTTGGCAAACTGTAGACATATGATCTATATATTCCCAGCTATTTCAACTAGTTTGATTACACACTAGATGCTGTTACTTCAACAGTGATGCTTTCTAGTCTAGGTAATAATTGGAAGCAAGAACCAGCAGGTTTCAAATGATTCCAGCTGCGTTAAGTACTGACTGTGCAACAGATTTGGTTTTATATGTTGTTTTGTAATAGGAGTGATGTGAGAGGTGAAAATCCCCAGATGGGTGCTGTTCCTATGGGTAATAGACAGAGAACTACATTAATAACAAATGCTAAGAGGAATAGGGTAATTTTAAATGCAGCAGACAACTGAAGTAGGTAAAACAGTACGAAATGAAAGGTGAAGTAATTTCACAGACAAAATAATAAGAACTAAGATCAAAGCAAAGCGTTTTATATTTTATATTCTGATGTTGTTACAAATCAATTTCGTACAACTTCTAATAATGAAAATGATGTTAAAATAAGAGTAAATTAATGCAAACTCCTACCTATATAAAAATAAGAAGAATAGATTAAGACAAAATAATTATAAGCAAAATTAAAACAGCATCCATCATTAAGTGAATTGGGTACCTTTGTCACTATGGAGCTGGTATGCTTAGACAAAAGACATGGAAGAGAGTTTTGGCTTGCCTGAAGAATGTACTCCATACCCAGCTGATGCTTTCATACTTAACTTCACAGCAATCTTATCTTCTAAGTACAGGTACATTCATGTCACAGACAAAGAAATCAAGGCCCTATTCTCACTGTCTAGGTGATGCAATGCATTATTAGTTATCACAATATTTTCATGTAGTAGTTCATCCAGTCATTTCTGCTGCTACAAATATCAAATTATTTCGATGGTCTCCAATTTCTTAGCTGAAAAATGAATTAAGTAGGTCAAATCATCTCAAAGGCACATTTGAAGCTTCTGCATGTGAGAATCCTCTGAGTTCTATTAGACACTAAATTTATCTTTCTAAAATTAATATAGTAACCAGACATTGCATTAATCACTATTCACTTATTATTTTGCTTCCTTTTATAGAGCATGTGCTAGATTCTAGTGCATTATCTACTTTACCAAAGAGTACATTAAGAAAACTTGCATGACACCTTTGCCTTTTTAAATTTTTTTTTCAAAATAAGCATCTCCCTCAACCACTCATAGCCAATTGCATTGGCTGTTATGTTTAGAAGAAATCACTGAGTAAGTTTCAGTGTAGATAGTATTCTGGCTAATACTGACCACCAACCTGTTAGAGTCTAGATTCACCATGGAGAAATACCTTTGAGTGTTTTCTAAATTGGAGAAATTGACCTATTCTAAATTTGGTTCAAATCATGGCATAGATTGGAATCCTAGATTGAATAAAGAGGCGATCTCATGCTGAGCACAAGCATGCACTTATCTCTGCCTCCTGACTGAGGATGGGACTTAACCGGATGCTTCATGCAACTGTTGTCATGGCCTTTCCTATTATGATGGAAAGTGCCCTCAAACTATGAACCAATACAACTTTTGCATTCTGCCTTAACAAGATTTCGTCCGTATTTTGTTATATCAATGAGAAGAAGAGAGAAAAGATACTGCTACAGAGGCAGAGATTCAAAGAGAGGATTGCTGATTCTGATTTATGGTTTTTTCCCTCCCTATCTTGAATGAGTGCCATGTAATAATGGACACATCTCATGGTATGTGAAAATAAATAAGTACAATGGGAAAGTCAAATGTGTTTAGATGGTGGGAGAATGTAAACAGTGAATAAGAATGTTTATATTGACCAGGATGTAAAATGAAAAGAAAAAAGAAAGACTGACTGACTGAATGAATGAATGAATGAAATAAAGGGAAAAAAAGATTGTTTATGCCCTCTAACATGACTTTTATAGACAGGAATAAGTGGAAAGTATAATACAAATATGATGTTAAGTTATAAAATTAGAAATCTTGTAGATCATTTACTGAGTGTCTTACTCAGTTTGCTACTCTCACCAATACTAAAAGTTCATGTAGGGAAATAGAAATGTAAATGAGACATATTGGCATTGGGAGGAACTCACTACAGTTCTTCTTAACTGTTACACGGCACAGAATAACACCGCACTCTGTGGCCACTCTGAAGAGACATTTGAGACAAAAACCAGGTCTATCTTTGGTACCATATTGACTCTTTTCCTGGGTGAGCCTCAATCAGCTGGAGAGCACACATGGTCCTGTCAGTAACAGACAGTCCTACAGCTTTTGTAAACCCTGAGGATCACTACTCTTACTACTATCCAGAAGTCAATAACCCTTAGCTAAGGCAGACATTGACTGCTTAGAAAAGAGATTTTCAGTATCAAGATGCGTTTGTCAATTATTATCATATTTATAAACCATGAGCAAAATTAACATATTTTGTTATCATTGCTTCCATAAAAAGGTGTCATTGTCAAGATTAGTAGTGAAATGAATGAGTTCATATCATGTAAGACACCGTAAAGGTTGTCACTGTTTTTATAGTATTGCAATGTAAATTTCATAAGTATTTTAAGTTTGAAGAAAAAAATACAGTCAATTTTCACATAAATCTATTACCTTTTATTCAGGAAATTGGAGTACATTTGGATAAAAAATTCTTAACCTACATACAACAAAACAAAATATTATGTCTTATCATTGAGAAAGGTATGAATGAAGAAAAGTGAATTTTAACCATGGTAAATGAAAAATTAACTCAAAAGAGAGCTTTTGTCTGCTATTTCTTATTACAAAGGAATGTTATGAAGTTTGACACTTACTGAATACTGTCAAGATATTAACCTCTTACGATGTGAGTGAATGTGAGTGTGTGTGTATATGTGTATAGTTATCACGTTTATAGTAAAGAGATATATAGAAGCAATATATATCATTTAAAATCTACTGAGAAACTTAAAATCTGGATGTGCATTAACTAACACATACGAACATCTTCAATCTAGTGAATAATAAGACACAGAGCAAAGAAAAGCTGCTGGCATAGGTTCATTCACAGCTGATACAAAGGAAAGGCCATTGTGACTCAGGACTTCCAATGGGAAAATCTGTCCAAAGACATGAATATATGACCCAGGAGGGTATCAACTCATATCTCAGAGCTCACTCCATTTTGTCTCAATTTGTCACTTGCACCATCTACAAAGTTTCCCACAGAATCCTATGTAGCTGCGTGTTTGAAAGTCCTCAGCATGCAGCTGTTATCACACAGAGGCACAGATTGGTTGTATCCACAGAATCCAAAGAAGCACGAATATCTTTTTTTCTCAGAAAAGATCTACCAAAGAACTACTGTCAGCAGAAGACATTTTCTTCCTTTGAAAGATACGGCTCCATTTCATAATGCCTTCTGTTCCCATTTCCTCCTTATTGATGTTTGTTTAATGAGGAAATGGGAGAAAAGTACAAATTTCATTCCCTGAATCCTGATTGCTAGTCTTTTGTTTTCCAAACCAATCGTATATGATTAACAGAACCAGCCATTTTGCACTGCATGTGTTGTGGGCCACACATGATTAAATACTTTTTTTTTAATGGAAGCAAAAAATTAGAAAATAAAATAAAAGCACATTTGTAACCATTTTTAAACACACAAGCCTATTTCTACCAATTTAAATGTACCAGGCTAGTCTACAACATCAAACGTTAAAGAACTGCCAGACATTTGCTCAACACCATCATGAAGGTAAATATAATGAGATACATACATGCCTGGACTAAAAAGCCATGCTACCAATATACATTATCTACAAAACAGGCAGGAAGAAATTCTACAAATAGTTTGAGAAAGAATCTAAGATCTAGGGCTTTCATTTGTGCTATGTTCAGAGGAGATTCTATTCTCAAAATTGAGAGTGCTTTCTCAGGAGAGGTGAAGCCCTAAATAATGGGCACTAGAGATACCTCCAAGAAAGTACCAGAACTCCTGGATCATCTGTTCTTCAGAGTCAGAAACATCAAAGAGCAAACCTGTCCGTTCTAAGGCATGTGTCTGAGATGTTCATTCTTTTGAATATATCCAATGTGTCTGCATTAAAAAAAAAAAAAAAACAGGCAAACCTAATTCCCTAGGCTATAAATCACTCTAATGTGGAATGAAACGTGTTAGCTGGTTGTATTACAAAGCCTTTACTTCATATTTAATAGGCACCTGCAATTCCAGCATTATACAAAGCTCTCTACTTTGCAAATCTTTAAAAACCCCACTTAATTTTCAGCACTGATTTCCTGCAATCGAGGAGCTTATGAAGGGTTCACTGTGTTCATACAGATCTATGCAAAATGTGCCGGAGCTTCCTTGTCTGTGATGGCATTCATCTGGAGGTGAAACCCAAACTTCTATCACTGGCATGCTTATTTCCGACTACAATAAATATTCTCAGGATGAAAGCTGAAGATTAGGGAAAGACAAGAATGAGGCCAAATAACCAGCAGGAGGAGAGATATGCGCAAGCAGCAAGCAGCAAGCAGCTCAGTAACAATTCTTCATACCACTGCAGTGGGAGCTTAAAGATCCAAAGCCCCTGCACCCATTACCGTCTCAATATTCTTAAAGGGATTAGAGAGTTTCTTAATCAACTGCCGAGACACTGAAACAGCCTTGGAACTGGATATTAGAAAGCTGCGTATTACTAAAGCGTAAAGATAGGTCGAGAGCCAAACTATGGAAGAATGTTAAATGAAAGATAATATACAGGAAAGAAAAAAATTGACAAAATTACCATTCTTTCCTATAGCCCACAAAAATAAAGGCCTGCATTTGCTAATATTCGTAGTAAAATAGTATGTAATAATGTGTAGTTAAGAACAGGTAAGTTTCATATCTCTTTCCTCCCATATGCTAGAATAAGTTCTAAAGGATGAATAAGAAGAAGCAATCAGATGTGCTGTATGGTCCTGCCTAGTTTATATCTTCACTGCTCTAATAAGTTGTACCTGGTCCAACATTTTCAATGCAAGATGTGCTTGGGTATTTTAACGAATGTTGAAGATGATCAGAAAATATTTTCACAGGTCTTACTAGATCAACATGTAAAAATAGACTTCTAATGAATGCCTCAGAGTCACAGCTTCTTTCGAGTTATATGTTGTAGCTGAGAAAACTCTAGTAATTCTGCCACTACTCTTATATATAAGAGACACACTGCTTGCAGGACAGAATATACGTGTGAAAAAACAGAAATCAGATTTTTTCATCCACTTTCAGTTATAACACTTTACTATTAAAAAAAAAGATAGCGATTAACTCATATAGAAAGTTCAAATTTTAATGAATCTTGGCTTATGGAGAAAGAGAATATAAATCTAAAGCAAAATGTCAATCATGGTAATATACCTTTCAAGTTTTATGTTTTTAATGATTGACAGCCCAATAGGTTTGTATCAAACAAAGGCAAAAAGGCATGTGTTCCCTTCCAAATGAAATGTTTGACAGGTTTAACGGTTATCTGAACTAGCAACTGATGAAATCTTAAACATGGAGCTTAAGTAACTCCTCATATATATGAGAGATCATATCTTTACATATCTACAATTTATTTCTATAGAGTTATATACATGACAGGTATGCTCTCTCTTAAAAGTTCCCAAGCTATGAGCATTGCTTCTTAAATACTCTGACTTCTGTGTCTCTATGGCCTTGTAGAGTAATATGCCTTTCCTGATTCGCAGTCCCAGTTTCTCACTAACAAACCTGAGAGATGCTTAAGGACTACAATATGTACAAATTCGGAAAAAATGTTATTTGGAAAATGAATTTCAAGAAACTTTTAAAAGTACAGTCTATGATTCTTAATTTCCAAATAAGCTGCCATGCCAGATGCTACCTAAAAGATTAATATCATCATGATGGAAAATCATCATTTTATTCCAACACATGGAAATGCGAGACTATGTGCAAACTTGCTTATGACTTAAGGACGTTGAGGAGATGCAGCGAAAGATCCTCTAGATTTCGTCTTGTTTTTTGCCCCGTTTTGTTCATAAGTACACCAGCACTAAGGGTTTATATCTAGCATAGCCAAACCAGACACATCAAATCAGTATATGCAGATCAATGCTGTGCAAACACTTAGCCTTAGATGCAACAACACAAGATTAAGCTCTTGACAATTGGTGGTATACCAGAGTCCTCTAACCAAGGAATTAAAAAAAATAAACAACATGGAGAATAAAAGTAATTGCAGAAACTGAGCTTACATGGAAATATGATTGTAAGGCCTCACTCTCTAACCTTATACTATAAAATAATGTACCTGAAAATTAATACATTAAAATTTGCAGTATTTGAGCTGTAATTTACAGATTTGATTTAAATCACAGTAAATTGTGATGGAATCTCATTCTACTTTTGAGTTCTTTCATTCAATCTCAGTTTTCTGTTTTCTGCCTTTTAAATTTAGTCCATGCTAACAAGAAAATTCTAACTTTCAATTAAATAATGAAGGTGTTCATATATAAAAATAAAACAATATATTGCATAAGTAAAACATTTTCAAATTTTGTTATTATTTTCAATGCCGGAATATGGGAACTGTACATTTTAGACCAG